>CM046658.1:214804290-215335440 GCA_025594165.1 Tamias sibiricus
CTTTGTATCTTGCAGTTTGGCTCGCGCTCCACAGATGTCTGGGGTCGCCCGCCTCTTCCCCTGCCCCTCCTCTTCCTTTCTGCATGGCCGAGTCCAGCCAGGGTTAGCGCTGCCCCCGCTGGGGAGGGAGGAGGGCTCTGCCAGAGCTCGGGCCCCTCCCGCAGCCATGAACCAGACCCTGACCTGTGCACAGCACTTACCCTGTTTGTCAAGAGGTCCAGGGGAGGGCCTCCAGGCTCTGTGTCCTCACTGACTTCTCAGGCAGGGGCCAATGGCTGTGACTGGGACAGAACCCCACCTGGCCCAGCCACCAGTGCAGGCAGGATCCAGGCTGCTGTGCTGAGCTTCCTTCGGGGTTGGGGTGGGCCCCATGGCACCCACAGAGCACTCCTGGCTGTCCTTCCCATGGCCCCCAGATACACCCAGTAGCACCAGGGGGAGGGCAGACCCATCCACATTGAGTACAGCCTGTCTCCCTCCTTACTCTTCCAAGTGCTATGGCGAGACCTTGTCAAGCCTGAAAAACTGCACTAGAGCTGAACCCTTGTCCGCTGCTGCTTTCTTGCCCCAATCTTGATCACCCCCAAGGCCTTAAGCCTCCATGCTAGGACCCTGTGGGCCAAGCCGCAGCCTGCCCTCAGTAGTCATGGAGGGCACAGAGCTCACCGCTGCCCTTCCAGCACCTTCCAGTTGCATACATGCATGCTGTCCACCCCAGCCCATGCTGGGGGTGCTGAGGGGCCCCATCTAGGGAACAGGTGTAGCCAAGGGAGAGCCCTTCTCTACAGGAGTATGTCTGGGGCTCTGGTTCACCTGCCCACTCACCCCGGGCCAGGAATGAGCTCAGTGACCATTTGGATGCCATGGACTCCAACCTGGATAACCTGCAGACCATGCTGACCAGTCATGGCTTCAGCGTGGACACCAGCGCCCTGCTGGACGTGAGTCTGCCCTATCTTCTCCCCACTCCGCCCCACTCTCTCTAAGCCAACCCTGACTTCCCTCCCTCCCTCCTGCAGCTGTTCAGCCCCTCCGTGACCATGCCCGACATGAGCCTGCCTGACCTTGACAGCAGCCTGGCCAGCGTGCGTAGGCGGGCAGGGTGGGGGGCGGGGGCACCAGCAGCAGTCCTCACCATGTCCCTTCCACCCCACAGATACAGGAGCTCCTCTCTCCCCAGGAGCCCCCCAGGCCTCTTGAGGCGGAGAACAACGGCCCTGACTCAGGTGAGCCAAGCCCTGTGCCTGCCCCCAACCCTCGCACCACCCATACCGCTCTGACCCCCACCCACCCACAGGGAAGCAGCTGGTGCAGTACACGGCACAGCCTCTGTTCCTGCTGGACCCAGACGCCGTGGACACGGGGAGCAGTGAACTACCTGTGCTCTTTGAGCTGGGGGAGGGCTCCTACTTCTCCGAGGGAGACGACTACACAGATGACCCCACCATTTCCCTGCTGACGGGCTCTGAGCCCCCCAAAGCCAAGGACCCTACTGTCTCCTAGAGACGCCAGGAGGGACTGGGAAGGCCTCTGGCCTCCTTCCACCCCTAGGACAGGTTTGGGGGAGGCAGGACAGGCATGCAGTCCTGGGCACCCTGCATCAGCCTCTGCGGCCCCAGTGGGGGAAGAGGGGCTCAGGGCTGGACAGCACCTCCAGTCCAGAGTGAGGGCCCCTGGGCCTGCACACCTGCTGCCTTCGCCCAGCCCCGCATCCCCATGGCTTGGTTGGGGCTTCACGGCCACACTTGGACTGACTCTGCAGGTTGTTCATAGAATTGTATTTTGGATTTTTACATGAGGGTCCCCATTTCCCCTTCACAGAGAAATATATACACAGAGATGGGCAGATAAGACGGGCAGAGATCTATAAACCAACAAGCTCTAAGCTATGGCTTCCTATGTGTTTCCTCCTGCCCTGGGGGTTTTAGGGAGGTGGGGATACAGGGGAGAGGCCCAGAGCAGGTCTGAGCAGTGAGGCAGTGCCCTGGGCCTGTGTGGCCCCGATTGTCAGCAAGACAACCCTTCCCAAGGTGTCCATTCAGAGACACCTTGGGAAGGTAAGACAGGTAAGCATGCTCGACACATCTGACCCCCTCTATCCACAAGGCACTGGACTGATCTGAAGGCAGGGGGTGGCGTGCTCCTGCTGTTTCAGTAGTTTCCATGGGGTCTGGGCAGAAGAGGGGGAAGAGAAGCTCACAGATGGCTGTGGGGCATCCCCAGTCTCCCAGGTCAGGATCTGCTGGCTGAGGGGTTGGGGCAAGCATAAGAGCCCATATAGCCCTAGAGTTTTCAGGCCAGACAGCTCCAACGCCCTCTCCCCCCAGGTGGGCAGGCCATGGAGATGCTGTCCGTGGGCCTCCACTGGGAGAGGGACCAGCCAGGATAGAGCAGCCCCCAGTTGACCTGCCCTCCCAACACTGCCATGGCCAAAGGTGAAGACTGAGTCGAGCAGTTTGCTAACGGGGCAGGGACAACACGGCCCTGAAACCACCCCTGCCCTTCTTAGCACCCAGGTACCTATCAAGCACCCCCCTTATTGGGCCATGGCTCGAAGGTCTGAGGGCTGTGGCCTATAGCCTCAGTTTTTAGCTGACACGAGGCTTCCCTCCTATAAGATAGGCCCTGGGATGACCCCCACCTCTGTCTGCCACTAAAGTGGCTTGTGCACAGCTTGGCCATGTAGCAGGGTCTGGGGACAAGGTATCCCTCTGAGGGTCACGAGACCAGCTCCTGCTTCTCAGAGAGTCAAGAAGTGGGTGGGAGGCTGAGGCAGGAGGATCTCGAGTTCAAAGCCAGCCTCAGCAGTGGCGAGGCACTTAGCAACTCAGTGAGACCCTGTCTCTAATAAAATACAAAAAAGGGCTGGGGATGTGACCCAGTGGACGAGTGCCCCTGAGTTCAATCCCCGGTACCACACACACACAAAAAGAAGTGGGTTATGGGGGCAGGGGGAAGACAAGCTAGGCCCCTCTGCAGTGCATCCTAGAGCCCACCTTGCTGAGCTGTCCCATCCTGGTGAGGTGGGAAGATGGGGATGCTCAGAGGTTACCATTCTTCACCTGGTCCTCTATGCCAGGTGAAGGGGTACCCTGGGCCCAGCCAGTTAAATGCTTAGGGTAAGGTCCTTTCAGGGACAGGGGAGGCCCCACTTCTGGGTATATGAACTCAAGTTCCTACTGAAGGCAGTAACAAGGTGGCAGACTTGGGTCCTGCAGGGAACATACCAGACCCAAGTCAGAAGGGCCTTGGGACCATTCACTCCCTGGTCTCTGATCTTCCCCAGACTAAGCCCCATTCCCAGGAAGTTATGGGCACCCACTTCCCAGGCCGAGGCCAGGGCACGATGCGCCCAGATGAGCCAAGCAAGCCAATTGTCCACTGGCATCTATAGAGCACTGAGCCTTGGCCCCACATGGGATCAGCTGGATAGGGCTGGGATAGGAAGTGTGACCTCAGTGGTGCTTTCCCTACACAGTGGAACTGCCCAGTTACCCCAGAACCTCACTGCCTTGAGCTGAAACTGGGCTGCTGTCTCCTTCTGGCTGTGTCCTAGCCGGCTACAGCTGAGTGGCCTTGCCCACACGCCCCAGGAGGTTGTAGGCACACAGGGTGACTGCCAGCTGGAGTGGAGTGGGACATCAGGACCCAAACACTCCACACAGAGCACCGGAGCTTCAGCTGCTTGCCTGAGGGCCAGAAGGGCCTTGAACCCCTGGAGTACCTGCCCCCACAGAAGTGGCACTGGACCGTCATCCCTCCCACCAGCCCCCAGGAGGCTGAGGGAAGTCACTCTGGATAGCACTTTATTGGCACCCTCTTCCCCAAGTCAGCATGGACTCCCACAGGAAGGCACTGGCTCCTGCCAGCTGGGCTAGGCTCCACAGTTGCCATCCCTAAGGGAAGCAGGAGGGAGCCCCATAGGGGCAGAGAGGCCTCCTGGGGCAGGAGGAAGACTCGGCAGCCAGGTTCCCTCCAGGCTTGGGTGGTTGGAGGGGGTTGGCTCTCCTGGCTGTGGACGGTCAGGCCTGGCGGTTCAGGCCCCCGCTGCGGGAGCCTCATAGTTGAGCACGTAGTAGTCATGGACATACATGAGCACTGCCACTGGTTGCCCAATGATGAGTGTCAGCCACACGGCTGCGTTTCCATAGTTGCCTTGGAAGAAGCGGCCCACAATCCAGGCCAGTGGGATCTGGGGACACATGGGACCAACCAAGGTCAGCAGGCAGTAACGACAGGGAATGGGGCTTGGCACAGGGTTTGGGTGAATGAGGCATTTGGGTCGTTGCTCACCTGAGCCATCATGGCTGTGAACGCCCAGAGGCGGAACATTCGCAGGGGGATGCTTACGAGGTACTGGGGTGAGGGGAGAACAAGGTGTCATGTCTCAGTCACTGGTCACACCCCTGCCCAGAGGTGAGGCAGGATGCCCTCACAGCACTGACCTCATGGAAGAAGGCTGAGGCCAGGAACACCCCTGTCCTGGCCACCCACCTACTGCTACCCCGGCGGAGCATGGGCTTGTAGAAGTGCCTGCAGGGGAAGGAGGCTGCAGGATGACGCCCTGGGACAGGGACAGGCCCAGGTGCACACCCACACCCTGCATATGCACACATGGCACCCACCCACCTGCTGCACCACTTGTGCACAGGAATGTTCCAGTTCTGCCAGAAGTAGGTGACAGACTCAGAGTTCCTGGAGTTGAGAGAGAATGGGGTGAGCAAAGCATGCTGCAGCCCGCCCCAGGCCCCAGGGCCACCCTCAAGGCCACCCACCACCAGTCCCGGTAGAACTCCCGGTCTCCAAACTGCATGAGTTCCGCCACAGCATTCAGGCAGGAGTGAAAGAGCCAGTAGAAGAAGATGAGCCAGATGAGGTGATTTGGGACCTGTAAGGGAAGGGGCTCCAGGTTCCACACGCCCACCCACCTCTGGTGCTCCCCAACCCTGCCCACTGCTAGCCAATACTCACCGCCAGCTTCAGGAGGCGCTCAATGATTCGAGAATAGTCCATATCCTGAAGGGACAGGCTGCCTCAGTGGCTGTGGACCCCACCCAACCTACCCCAGCCACAGGAGAGCCCAGCTGCTCACCTTGAAGGGCTTCATGGAGTTCTGGATGGTGGGGACCATCCACTGCAAAGGAGGGCACCGGGTCAGTACCCTGCTGCATCGGGCCCCCACCACCCACCACCTTGCCCACTTACCTGCTGGATCAGCCCCACCTGGAGCTGGGTGAAGAACAGCTGGGGGAAGAGCCAGAGAGTCGCCAGCTGAGAACCTAGCACCACCAACCACGTGTCCCTCCCACCCCCGGAGGTTCTGCGGCCCTAAACCTCACCATCTCAAGGAGCCGCCGCAGCAGGAAGCGTTTTCGAATTCGGGGGGAGCGAGGAAAGTTGAGTTCGTAACACAGAGTAGGAGCAAAAATAAAATAGTAGAGATCTGGAAGGAAAGGTAGGAGCTGGAACCTGCACAGACTTGCCTCTGACCCTGACCCTGTCCCCTACCCCTGGGACCTGGCCCCACAGGTCCTCACCGCGGTAGGTCAGGTTGTCCGGGTAGCTCACCGTGCGCTGGGCAGTGGCCCCACTGGCCTTCTTCCCTGCAGAGACTGCAAGCAAAACAGATGGGATGCCAGGGTGGGGCTGGGCCCCCAGGGCCACCCCCACACAAGCTCCCCTTCACCAGCCTCACCAGCCTTGGCCCTGGCTCTGTGCTGGCGGCACCACAGGTTGACATCCCGGTAGGAGAAGAGCTTGAGGAAGAGGATGGTGTAGGCCGCCAGAGCCAGCACGGAGCCCACTGTGGGAGAGGCAGGATCAGCCATGGCCCCCATGTACCACGGGGGACCCATGGCCATAGAGGCTGAGCCCAGTGTGGGCTGGAATGGGTGGGTGGGGGCACACCTGGAGTGATGGACTCAACCAGTAAGGCCACTGCCGCTGGGAAGCAAAGGATGGTGGCCAGGTTGGCGACATGCAGTAGCAACCCTGCCTGTTCCGTCAGGGTGCCCTGTGGGGAGCAGAACAGTCATTCAGGGCCCCCTCCCTGTAAGTGCAGCTGGGTGAGGAGGGCTGACCTGGGGGCAGGCCACAAGGGTCTGCACTTACCACTGCCAGGCGCTTCTCAATGTGGAACGCAGCCACAGCAAAGACATTGGCCGCTGAGGGCAGAAGTAACATAGGACAGGTTCAGGACAGGTCAGCCTGGTGCCCGCCCCTGACCCTCCTCAGAGCCCAGCTCACCAATAACCAGGCATGGGGCAGGCCAGCTGTAGGGGTCCTTCAGGAACAGAGACACCACCTGGATAGGGTCCACCAAGATGCCATACCTGGGGATAAGGCAAGAAGGTCTGAATGGGGGTGGGGCCTTGGCCTGGTGACAGGGTATATGGGGCCTAGAGAAAAAATACTCACTTGATGAGGTTCTCCAAAAATAACCGTGCATTGCTCAGGATCTGCAGATAGTCAAAAGGTCAGCACAGTGATGCTGGCACCAGGGCACCCCACCCCAGCACCTCCCAGCTCCCTGTAGCACCTCTGGGGACAGAGGCCCTGGGCCAGGCAGGACCTCAGTCTTACAGACCCAGCCCCACCTGTTTACCATGCCAAGCTCTGAGACTCACCATCTACCTTATCACATCAGTTCAGGGGCAGAGAGAAGTAGCCACCCCGCTAACACTATCTAGGAGATGCCCACATCTCGGGTAGCAGACAGATCCACTGTTCAGTAGCCCACATCCTGCCAGCTTAGCTGAGCTGAAGAAGCCCCAGCTTACCCCCACAGCCTGACACTACTATAATGGTCTCAAAGCCCACACCTGCTTGCCCAGGGACACCTGCCCAAAGCTGATCTCCAAGGACCACTCCCCTACTAACAGCCCAGGCTGAGGAAAAAGAGCTGCCCATCCTTGCCTAGAGTACCACCCAACAAGCCAGGCTGGTCCCTGCAGTGCAAGTGGCTGCAGGGCAAGCGCAGACCCTGAGAGTGGCAAAAAGATGCTAACAGAGGGCTGAGGCTGTAGCTCAGTGGTAAAGTGCTTGCCTCGCGTGTGTAAGGCACTGGGTTCGATATCCTCAGCACCACATAAACATAAATGCATTGCATTGTGTACAACTAAAGTAAATAAATATTTTAAATATATATTTTTTTTTTTTTTTTTTTTTTTTTTTTTTGGTGCCGGGGACTTGAACTCAGGGGCACTCGACCACTGGGTCACATCCCCAGCCCTTTTTTGTATTTTACTAGAGACAGGGTCTCACTGAGTTGCTAAGTGCCTCACCACTGCTGAGGCTGGCTTTGAACTCCTGATCCTCCTGCCTCAGTCTCCCAAGTGCTAGGATTACAGGCATGCGCCACCATGCCCGGCTAAAAAATAAATTAAAAAATTTTTAAAAAATACTACCAGAGTTGAGGAGCAGGGTAGAGGTAATTAACCCTTGCCCTGCCTCAGCTGTTCCTGAAATACTTCAAGCCCCAGAGGCTTGGCCCTCATGCTGTCTCCAAGGGCTAAGTCCCCCCTGAAACAGGCTCACAACTCTGGCCTGGAACTAGGTGCTTGTCCTCCCTTCCTCATCCATCTTACAGTCAACACCTGCACCCCAGGAGCTGGGCCCTAATGCCATCAACCTGGCCATCTGCCCAGAAAACAGGCCCTACACAGTGTAAATGGAACAGCAACATTGGCAAGGGAAACTGGTAGGGTCCTTGCCTGGGTGGTCAGGGAAGGCTTCCAGAGGAGATGACAAACTCAGGGACACAGGAGCCACCACCCCATCTCCCCCAGCTGCAGGGCTGCTCTGCCAGCCTGCTGCCCAACACACATGACCCCATACCATCAACTGCACTGGAGCCCAAGATGTATGACCTCCTTTTGGGAGGAGGTGGTGGAGGGCCCAGAGCAGGGAAAAGGCTGTGGGACTGTGCCCAAGAGCCAAGCAGGCCCAGAGGGTTGCAAGAGAACAGACAGTGCTACCTAGGCTGGCTGAGATAACTCTATAAACCCAGCCTGGGCCAGAAATGGGACGTTTCTTCTCCTGAAGATCAGGTTGGCCTTGGACCCACATCCCCAGTACTACCAACTACTCACCCACCCTAGAGTTCGTGGACCCCAGAGCTGACTGAGACCAAGGCCCTCTTCAGGCTAACAGTGCTGGAAGTTCAGGACATGGCAGGATATGGTATATATAAAGCCCTTCCACATGGGCAACCACAGGAGCTGTACCCAAAGTAGAGGTGTTCATATCCAAGTGAGGACAGAAGGCCTCACGCCATATCAGCCCTGAGTGATGGAAACTTGCCCCTGACCTTCCCTACAGGCTGCCTGCCCTTTTGAGCCTTGAACTCCAATAGCCTCTGGGGTGGGGCTGTTGGCCTGACCCCACAAAGTACCAGGGAAAGAGGTCCTAGAGACAGCAGACCTTAGATATGGCAGAAGGCTCTCCACTCACTAGGACCCCAGGCTGAGGAAGAGGGGCCAGGAGAAGTCTGCATGCCCTTGACACCACTGGCATAGGGCTGGCAAGACCTCCCTCCACCTTTCCAGGAAAGCTCTCAGCCTCAGGGCCACTCAACACTCCCCTTCTCTCTGCCCTCCCATGTCACCCCAGTACAGCCTGTACCTCTGAGGCACTGCTCTTGGTGAAGAGTCCTTGTGCCCAAAGTGTACTGCTCAACCTCCCCACTATCCACATGGCCTCCACGGGACCCAGCTGCAGGGGTACCCTTGCTTCCCCCACCCACCCAGGGCTGTAAGCCAGATGGAGCCGCAACCTTCTCAGGGCAGCTGCAGCATGCTCCAGGCACCCCAGCCCACATCAGCACCAGCCCCCACACCCCTAAGGCATAGCCTGTGCTCAGGAAAAGGCCCACCTGGAAAGCTCTGCCACACCTGGCCACAGGTGGGCCTGCTTCCACACCCCCATCCTACTCACCAGCATTACCACACACCAATTCAAGATGCCTCTGTAGTTGCTGAAGCCACTGTCAGAGCTGAACAAAGAATCCTGCAGGCGATGGCACCTGACAAGGTAGGGAATAGGCCCCATAGTAAGCAGAAGCCAGCAGGGCAGGGATGGGCCCATGACTGTGATCCATTCCCATCCCAAACGTCTCTTCTGCCCACATACCCCATTCCTCAGGAGGAGCAGCCAAACAAGGCTACACCAGCAGCCATACGGCCTACAGTAGGCAAGACTCCCAGGACCACGCAGAGGCTTTTTCCTCCAGACAGAGAGAGGGTTCATCAAAGACCGACAGGAGCTGACCAAGTTTATATGGGGCTTGGGCACCCCAGGTCAGGAGCCTGGCCTTGCTCCTCAAGAGGCCGCTGACTGAAATTAAGCTCTCAGGCCACCAGAAGAATACAACTCTGGGATCTGTGGACCCACCCAGCACTGCTGGGACAAAGGGTGGGAATGGAGTCCACCCTGCTCAGTCCACCCATTCCACCACCCAATAAGCCCAGATGAGCCTCCTCCCCACATTTAGCCATACAAGCCTAAGTGGGCAGTGACCCAGTCCTATGGCCAGCCAAGCATCCCAGCCTAACGTGCAACCCTCTGGGGGCAGTGACTCAGACCTCATGTTCTTATGGTAAATGCTATGTTCCTGCCCAGGCTGGGAATGCCAAGAGGAGGTCACTAGAGGGCCAGGAACCTGATGGCAGAGATGATTCTGGCAGAAGCAGGCCCCAAACCAGGAACATTTTCCATCAAGTGCTGGGGTAGGAGACACCCCAAAAGACCCCACCTATGAAGAAGAGTACCTAGGCCTGGCAAAGGGGCCAGGTGATGTGGCTGAGACAATGTCCAGACCCAGCCCCTGGCAAGAACAAACAAGAGCAAGGCCAAAGCCCACATCCCAGGAACTAGTACCCTGGCTCACTCATACCAGCTATGACCCCGCCTTGCCCTCGAGCTGCTATGCCACCAGGAAGCCCCATGTGGCATTGAGTAAGGCTTTAGTTTTGTAAGAGCAGAAACCAGAGCCTTCCCTTCCCTCCCCCCATACAATCTCCCTCTCAGGGCATGTAAGCAGGGGGAGCAGGTAGAGGAGCCCATGACTAGCACTATGACACAGATGCCCTCTCAGAGTTGGCTTGCCTCAGTCCCCAGAAGCAAGTCTGGTTCTGATCAAGGGCAGTGATCAGACAGCCCCACCTAGGAGGAGAGGGGCCAAAGAGGCTAAGGGACAGTGCCAACGGGCTCAACCTTTGCACCCCCAGGTGTATGTTCAGCACCTGATACCATCCACACTAGCCCCTGGCAGCCTCTGGCCACTGAGAAAGTGGTAACACCCCTCCTACTGCCTGTCTCAGGCTGGAATACAAGGCAGCTTGACTCCAACCTCAGCCCCTGCCATTATCCAACCCTCTCTCCCAAACTCAGTCCCAGGCTTCCTGTTATCTACCCACCAGGTCCACCTTAAGCCACACAGTGAAGCTGTGGTCTCTACCGGAGCCCCTCTTCACCCAAAGGCTATCTGCTTTTCCAACTGATTGTTTCCCTTGGGGCATCCCCCAACTGGCTTCACTCAAATGTCTGCCCTCCCTAGAGCCCCAGTACCATAAGGCAAGCAGGATGGCCTCTCTGGGTCTGTCTGCTGTCAACTGGCCCCTCTTCTGCAACCTAAAGCCCATTCACTTTCATCAGAACTATCCCAAAGCCTCCTGGCCAGCCTCCTACGACCTACCAAATGTCATGCTGTCTTCACACCACCATGGCTATTTCACAACAGTGTGACCTCTGCCCCTTTTGGGCTGCTTTATCTGTGGCCATTACCAAGATGAAGACAGTAGTAGGGAAAGGGTCTTGCTCTCCAAGGCCAATGCCAGAAAGCCACATAAGAACTTCTTCAGATCCCTCCTGTTGGGCTTCAAGGCCTTCCTCAATGGTACACACCCACACCTCAGGTCCACCAGCCCCTCCCCCAGGCAGTACCCCACCCCCGGCTGCAGGCCCCTGAGTCAGGGGAGGAAGCCCCCCTACTCCAATGCCCACAAAGGTCTGGGCTTCCCAGTGTGGTCAGCAGCAAATGGGCTAGAGGGCAGGCTGCAGGACAGGAGGGTGCTGACCAGCTATGCCCAAGCTACTCTTGTCCTCCTCTCACCTACTAAAGGGCCTGTCTATGCCAGGACCAAGAGGACCTGGAACAGCCCTCTCTCCCTCCTGCAGCCCCAAGCCCACCCAGGTGAACTGCAGGCAGAGCAGGAAGGGGTGCCCTCTCCTTCTTGCCTTGCATTCAGTAGTATCACATGGGCATTGTGCATCCCCATGATGCACCTGCCAAGATCTATACCATGCCCAAAGACAGCCTTTGAGTGTGCACCTCTTCTTGGACCCAAAGTCAAGCTCCAGGGCCAAGCAGAGCAAGGAGGGGAGCAGATTAACGGCTCCCCTCCCAGCTGCCACCTCCTCTTCAGCACTTCCTCTACCCAACCTCTGGAGTGCCAGATAGTTGGGACAGGCTCCCCTACGCCTCTCACACTCTGCTGGAGAGGCAGATAGGACATCCAGGGACAAACACCCTAGGAAAACCTCAAAACCACAAGGTCATGCCTAGGGTTCCTGTGAACCAAGGACTGATGGGAGTCTGCAAAGCCTGGAAGGGTAAACAGGAGGCAGAGCAAGAAGGAGTGACTCCCCTTCCTGCCTCACAGCCTCAACTTGCCACAGGGCAGAAGAAATGAGCTCACACCCAGAGCCTAGCTAGCCTGCCCAGTCCCAGGTGAGCAGGAAGTGTTGGGGAGGGGAAGAGGCCAGAGCTCAAGGAGTCAGGAGGAAGGGGGAGAGGAAGGCTGGGCTGGGCCAAGAGTAGCAACAAGCAGGGAGGAAGCAAAACTGGTGAAAGAAGGGTGACAAGGGGGTGAGCTACGGGCCAAGTTCCAGGAGCATAGCCAGAACAAGGACTGGCCTGACAGCAGGGAGAATGGAGTCTAGCACCACAACCAGCAATCCTCAAGCCCAGCTGCCTCCCCAGGGTTGAGAGATAAGCATACAGAGCCTGCATGTCCTAAAGACCCACAAATAGATAATCAACTGGCTCACTCTCCAGCCCTGGATGGCCCCATTGCTGCCATCTACCATTCCTCTTCCCAGGGAGACCCTCAGCCTCTCCCACTAGCCTCATACAGCACGGACACAAAAAAGGCTCACTGGCCAGTGCAAAGAAGATATGTGGCCGCTTTCCCCTGCCTAACCCTAGGTTGTAGCTTGGCCCAGCGGGGACCTCCCTATCAATCTCACACAAAATAACCCCAATCCCAACCCCTCTGGTGGTCATATAAGCCATCCCCCAGCCTTCTGGAAGGCAATTTGGAGCATTTAACAGAGAAGGACTCCAGGGCCCTCAACTCCTATTCAGGCAGGAGGTACTGGACCAGGCTCCCTCAGCACCTTCCCAGGTCCCAAGTCAGTGCCCCTCTAAGGAGGGCCAGCCTCCTCCCCCATGGTATCTTCATGGCCTCCTTATCCGACCTTTGTTCACAACGTGCCATGTCTGCCTCACACGGAGATTATCTTATCTCCCAGGTGAACTGTGAGCACCACCAAGCATAGTGACAGGGCCTGTACCCCAGCTACCCTCCCTCAGCCCCCTCCCTAGAGTGCTAGGCAAAGAAAGCCTCAGTTTTTGTTTAATGAGAAAGCAAGTCCTTGCCAACCAACCCTTGCTCCTAGCCCCTCAGCTGCTCCCTATGCCAGAGTCCCTGAGAATCTCAGGATGATGACAAGAAAGGGAGATTTGGGGAAGACCAAGGCCCAGGCAGGCCAAGTCCTCCACCCCTTCCTGTCAGTCTTTCAGCTAAGCAGGGCCCCACCTGTAGGTGTGTCCACATCAAACCCCTCTCCTGTACTACAACCAGGGGATGAAAGTCCCCACACAAGACCCAACTCTCCAAAGCAGCACTCATCCTGGTAACACAAACAGGGCCCTAACCACTGGGTGAGGGATGATGGGCCAGGCCACCACTGCCAGGAAGGTCTGCAACAATAAGAAAGTCTCCTGCACTCACTCCTGCCCTGGGGACACCATTCCCTTGTCTTCAGACAGGCCTGAGTCCAGCAGGACTCTCCCTGGCAGACCAATCCTCTTTTGGGAGCCTAACTACTGTCAAGGTATCCCTCACAGCCCTCAAAAGAAACCCCTTCACCACAAGCCCCCCATCCCATCCACCCTAGAGAAAGTGGACCAACCCAGGAGGGGGCAGGCCACCACCCGGCCCCTCAGAAAGGGCCTCTGGACCCAAGTGACTGTGCAGAAGCCCAAGTGTTTTGGAAAAGGGGCTGCTCCTTTGCTCCCCTCTGTCTGGCCAGGAAGGCCAGCTCCTGGCCCTGACCTGGATGACCTTGGCAGGTGACCCTCCCCCGGAAAGTCTCAGTGTACCCACGGTGCCCAAGAGGCACACGTCTCCTGTCTTACTGCTCTGGCCACTCTGACAGGGAGAGTCACGGGGTCTGGGGTCATAGGCGAGGGGTCAGGCGCTCCGTTACCTCAGCTCCCAGTGGCCGCTGCCCACGTTAGCGTCTCCGTCCTTGTCCGGGGAGGCGGCCGGGGCCGGCGCGTCGCCCCCCGCGCCCACGTCGGGACCCGTGGCCCCGTCCCGCACCTCCTCTTCCGCCCCCACCGGCCCGCCGCCGCCCTGGCCGGAGGGCCGTGAACAGGTCCTCCGGCGCCGGGAGCTGACCGTGCCGCCGCGGTCGCCCATGGCCTCAGCCCGCACCACTCGTGGCCCGTCGGGCTCACAGCGCTACAGGCCCGCGACCCCGCCTCCGCACCCTGGGCAACGGCCGCTGCCGCCCCCTGCCGGCCGCCGTAGCCCGCGGCCGCCTTGCTTCGAAGCCGCTGACTGGCCGGCGGCCACCACGCGCGGCCATTTGTAGTCCACAGCCGGCAAGGGCGGGGCCTAGGCGCGGGGCACGCTGGGAGGCGCGGGCGCGCGGCGCGGGGCACGCTGGGAGGCGCGGTCCCCGCGCGGCCGTAGGACCGGCGTCGGCGTGGTCTTGGTCGTTCTCCTAGAGCGTCGGAAGTGCCCCAGCTTAGTGGAGCGATCTGGGCGGCTCAGAGGGCTGCGCCAGCGCCCAGCCAGGGCAGCTGCGCACTTCCCCTGAGCTCTCGCCTGCCCCTTGTCCCGCTTCTGTAATCACAGGGTGTCGTCATCCGTCCGCCTGGCGAGCAGTTTGGGGTGCAGTAATTTATGAGACGCCTTGTGCGCTACCTCCCGGCTGCCCGGAGCCGGTGTTCGAACGCGCACCCGACGGAAACTAACGCCATCGTGCTCCGAGAACCCTCTAATAGCCACTCTGGGACTGCTTTGAGTGGACTTACGCGGACTTCCCGCAAGGGCCGGGTCAGAGCATCAAGGGGGTGATGCCCAACTAATCAGCCACCACGGCTCGGGGCGCCCTCTAGGGCAGACATGCGTCCTGCACCCGGCACGCAGTGAGCGCATCCTGGACTTCGCGAAGCGGCCAGACTTACCCCATAAAAGCGTCTAGCAGCTGGACGCACAGATGCTCGCTTCCCAAGGGAGGGCAGGGCCAAGAAGCGCCTTTGTGGAGCAAACGGGGCACACCTTTCCCACTGAGCTCACCCCTGTTCTACCACCTCCTCCGACGGTGGCTGGAGGGCCGGTCCCCCATGACGGTGTTCTTGTTGCCACTGGCCTTCGTGGCCTGAAATCAGCCCAGGCATCAGGCAGACCAGGACTACCTAGCAGGCGTCTTCGTGTAGCCTGCAGAGGTATGCCTTGACGGCCTTGACGGCTGGAAAGCCTTTCAGACATGGGCCTCGGTGGGTCAGAACCAGCCCTGTTCCAGCGACTGCCCTGCGGCTGGCTTGAACCAGGCAGGGCTAGGACTTTGTGAGTATGGACCCCAAAGGAGGCTGAAATAAAGTAACCCCTTAGGAGCCTGGATCGTGGGGGTGAGCCATGGGAGCTCTGCCACTCCTTACCAACTCCCTTTTCAGGTAGTTAGCACAGGGCCTCCGTGAACCCATGCATCTCCACCCCCATCCCACGCACCCTGGCTGTGCCACCCTCCAATTTGGAACCAAGAAATAACAAGAGTGCCGGCCCATGCCAGGCTGATGGGCGGAGAAGGTTGAACACTGAGCATGCCAGCAAGCCGGGAGAGGCCCAGTACACCAGCCACTGAGTAGTGGAGAGTCATATCCGAGGTGGCTGCCTACGGCCACATAATGGCTCAAAGCTATCAGCTGGCAAGTGGCCCGGGGACTGAGACACGGGAGGAGGGGCCAGAGCCACCAGGGAGGAGGATTTGGCCTGCCAAAACGGGTGGAGCAGAGACTGGTGTGGAGGAGGCAGGGCCTGTGGTAGGTAGGCGGGGCTGGGTGGAAGTCTGAGGCAGGAAGAGATAGGTTATCTGGCAGACAGTGCCAGTACACCAAAAATCCAGGTCAAGGTGTGGCCTAGGGCAGCAGGGAAGAGGAGAAAGGTCAGAGTAGGTGAGGTCGGTTGTGAACAGTGGTGTGGTAGGGTTGGCAAAGAAATCATGATGCAGCTCTCTTTGCCTGGAGTGGCAACAAATAAGGGGGACCTGGCTGGATGGGGAACCTTGCAATCCTGGTGGAATAAGAGGGCCAGGAGGGTTTTGAGGTTTAAAAAACGGTCTCAGGCTCACCCCAGTGTCTTGGGGTCTTGGGCAGACCAAGGAAACCAACCAGGGGCATGGAGGGGGAGTACATGGCAGTGGTGTTCACAGGCCTGTGCTACTTATTCCCTGGGATGGAAAGCAGTGTCTATGGACAGCTGGAGGAATGGGGATATGGGCTCATCCAGGGCTTGGAGAGGTCACTTCCATCCTTCTACCCCCATCACCCTCAGAATCCTAAAGAAGCAGAAACAACCCATCAAGACTCTGAACTTGTAGGATTAGTCCTTCAGAAAGGAGTGGACAGCTAGAAGCCTTTCTACCTGCCATGGTGTAGATCCAGGTATAGGGTATGTGGAGTACTGGGGCAGGGCTATGTCAAAGGCAGCCCTGGGTCCTTCTACCTTAGAGAAGCTCTTTATCACCTCCCTGAGGTTCCTTATCTGCAAACAGGACAATGATGCCTACTCAGCCTAGGGACAGTGACAGTGAGGATCCCTCTGCAGGAGGCCCTGGCCACTGACCCCTCCTAGTACCAGGCATGCCTTCATTCCTACAGTTGTTATTGCTGGTGGATCTTCCCAGAAAGGGATGTTCACCCCCACTATAGCCCCCTCGAAGCATCAGGCCTATAGGCTATAACCTGCTAGAGCTATATCTCCACTGGGCAGATCTGGCTCCTGGCCTTGCCCAGATGTGGGCAGCTGTGTTGATCCTAGTCTAGGGCTAACCTAGTTTGACCACAAATACACTAAGTCTGAGCCACTCAATTTGTGACTGTCTACCTGATTACTAGGCACCATTGCTAGGCAGGGGGTCCTTACCTTTCTGCTTTCTACCCAGCACAGTCCTGTACCCCTCTCTGCTATCCCTGTCTAGAGCCCAAGGTCTGTGGGTAGCTGTGAAAGCCTCCCTGCCCCTGGGGCACCTTCTTCCTGCTAGCACGTTCACCCCTGATGCATTCTCCAGCAGTATGGGAACATACCCCAGAGTTTGGTAGTCAGGATGAGGGCAGCAGGCCACAAGGAGAGCTAGACTTCAGAATCTCTTTCATTTCCATTTCTTCTGATAGCAACTTAGAGAGCTTTCTAAGGATGAGGGACCTGGAGCTGTTGATAAAGCTGCCTTTAGGTCAGGCCTATGGAGCAGCAGAAACCCCTGTAAGGAAAATAGGGGACAGTGGAGATATCTCAGGCCAGAGAACTGCATCTTGCTGTACATATTCTGGCTATTTTGGATCAGCCTGGGCTGAGCCTGACCTTGGGCTAGAGCCCATCTGTGCCTTCAGCTCCTGGTGCAGATTCCCCTGCCACAGGGAAGTGCCAAATGCTCTGCCTTCAGAAAGGTGCTCTGTGACTCAGCCAGCCAAGCAGGCCCTCTCCACTAGAAGAAAGGCCTGGACCGGCTACTGGAGCTGCGCCTTCAGCAAGGGAAAGATGCGCCCAGACACCCCCAGCAGCTCCCCAGAGAGGACACATCACATCAGCCAACACTCCAAATTCTATCAAGAGTGGCATTTATTCTCCTTGTGGAGGTGCGGCGCTCCGGGGAGCTGGTGCTATTGTGCTTAGGAAGGAGGTCTGTCCGTCCGTCCGTCTGTCCGGCCGGCCCGGCCCCAAACGGGGGCGGAAGAGGGGCGCGGCCCGAGTAAAAATCCCGGCCTGTTCAGGGCAGGGAAAATGTACAAGGCGGCGGGGCGCAGGCAGGGGTGGGGGCGGGGCGGGCCGGCGGCCACAGCCCCCACCCGAGGGCCCCGCACCTCGGGCCCTACTTGTAGAATCAGTACAAAATAGGTGCTACCTAAACGTTCCTTCTACCTGAATTCGCTAAGTCGGTTATTGTGCTGCTTAGTTATGGGGGCAGGAGGGGGCCCATGGCTTTCCACGGCGGCAGGGTGTGGGGGAAGCGGGAGAACCTGGCCGGCTCAAGGCCCTCGGGCATTCTCCTTAGGTAGGTAGACAGGAGTGGGGTGGGGCGGGGCGCCTGTGTGTGCGTGTGCATGCGGCACAGGCGGGCAGGCCTGGGCTGGGAAGCTATGCAGGCACCACCCCTGGTGGTGTAGGGGGTTTTGGATGGGAGCACAGCTATGCTAGGCCGGCAGGTCAGCCCCTGTGGGGCAGTCACGCTTGGTGCTGGGGATGAGGCTGTTTGTATCATATACCCCAGCTTGCACCTTGGCCGCACACGGCAGAGCCGCGTTTGCTAGAGAATCAAAGGATTGGGCGCTTCTGTGGGCAGATCCTAGTGAAGCTGGGTTCTGGGGCTCTGGGTCTGTCCCGCCTGAGCTGAGAACTCAAGGCCCAAGTCAAAAGCAGAGCCCCACTGTAACCAGCACAGGCCAAACAGAGGTGGGGAGGATGGGGCCATGTGGGCCCAGGGTCCTTGCCCTTTGCATCTGCGTGTATCCTTGAAACACTCAAGCCGGTTGGGCTCCTGTCGCGGACAAGCACCTCCCCCAACGTGGCCGTGTCTGGCCACGGGCCTGGCAAATAATAGGTGCCCAGTAAATGGCCGGTGAGTGATTGACAACTGACCGAGAGGCCTTGGTGCAACCACCCCGCCCCCGCCCCTGGAACCATGTTGCCGGCCCAGCGGGCTCTGCCGTGGCGGGGCGGGAAGGGGGAAAGAAAGTCTGCGCGGCCGGCCCCGCGCAGCATCCCTGATCTAGGGGCCTATGGTTTGGGTAGGGCGGGGAATACCTGATTCTTAGTAACTCTAGAGGCTGCGGCAGCTTCGCATGCAGTGCGCATTATTGCTCTATAGTCGGCATCGGACTAACTAAGAGGGAGGGAGAGCGGGCAGCCCCGGGAAGGGTTGGGAGGAGGGGTGGGGCTGCATGCAGTGACGTCACAAAGGCGGCGGCCAATGGGGCGGACCCTAGAGCAGGGTCGCCGCCGAGGCTTTGGCATAGACGGGCGAAAGTTGGCAACTGAGTGGGGATGGGGCCAGGGCCTCGGAGTAGGGGTCGGCCTCTGGGAGGCGGGGTCCTCGGCTCCCAGGAAGCAGAGCCCAGCTAGGGTCCCGGCTCAGAGGCGGAATAAGTGATCCTGGACATCCCAAGTCCCGGGCGTCGGCGGGAAGGATAGGGGTTCGATGCCTCCTCCCTGACCCGAGTGCAATCCGTTCATAAATAAAACGTACAAATACAGAAAGAAACCCGACGCGTCCGCAACCCCCCCCCCCTAGGGGGCTTTACCCGCAAAGCGAATACAGAGGTGTGTAGAGGGCAGTGCACGCCTGCCTGCCGGGCCGGGAATCTGTCCTCCAACACAGAAAGCCCGGGTACGAAGGAGGGGGCCCCGGGGCAGGGCGGGAGCGGGATCTGAGTAGGTCGGATAAGTCCATGCGAGTTGATATGCGTCATTATTATTCGTTATGGAGGACAGAGCCCGGGATACTGGGCTGGAAGAATTCGGATTTGGCAGAGGATACGAGGGTAGGGTAGGAAGGCGGCTCGGACTGAGGCCCCAGAAAGAACCGAGGGAGAGGAGTGCCGCCATCCGCCTCCCTCCCCCATCCCCAACGCGTCTGAGACTCTCAGGAGTTTGGCGAAGCCTGTAGGGCAGGATGCTTCTGCCGCCCGCCCCCTCTCCTGCTCTTCCCGCGGCCTGCTGCCGGGAGGGACTGGCTCCCTGGACGTCTGGGCCAAAGGCCCGCCTGGAAGGCTTGGGAAAGGATAGGGAAGACCTGAGTCTCTGCAACTCGATCCAGGGGCGCAGAGGAGGGAGGAGGGCGCTCCCTACCTCACCCCACCCTCGGTCTACAGAGACCCAACTAAGAGATGAGGTTCGGTTCTGGGTCTAATCGACCCTATTGCTGGGAGAAAGCCTGGGGCACCCTGGAGGAGAGGGGAGGGGGTTCAGGGTGGGTCTCCCCTCGGGACCCTATTGCTTGAAGGGGCTGGTAAGGCCCCTGGCGAGCGGGGCTGGGTGGGGCCGGCTCCCTCCCCCTATTGCTGTGAGGAGGGGCCCGCCCTCCAGCCCCTCAGCACGGACGCCAGCGGAGACTTCCCTGGGGGCTCGTATTGCTGAGAGCCGACCTGGCTGACAGAAGCTCCGCAGCCCTAGGCCTGCACAGGGCTGAGCTGCGGCGGCGCCGGGGGTGAAGGGCCTCCGGCGCCACTGGCGCCGCCCTTGAAGCAGGCCGACTCGTAGTGCTTGTTGAGATAGGACTTGAGCGCGAAGCTCTTCTTGCAGCGCTTGCACTGGAAGTGCTTGAAGGCCGAATGCGTCTGCATGTGTGCGCGCAGGTTGGAGCGGTCGGCGAAGGCTTTGCCGCAGTGCGCACAGCCGAAGGGTTTCTCACCTGTGTGAGAGCGCATGTGGCCCTGCAGCAGCCAGGGCCTAGAGAAGGCCTTGCCGCACACACCGCACTTGTGGCGCAGGTCGTGCGTGAGCAGGTGCATGGCCATGGCCGGCATGGACACGTACACCTTGCCGCACGTTGGGCAACGCCGCGCCAGCTGGCTGTCCAGGCTGCGGTGCGTTTGCTTGTGGCGGCTCAGGTTCGACGACGTGGCGTATGTTTTGCCGCACTCGCCGCACGCATGCCGACCACCAGCGCCTGCGGCTCCGGGCCCCGCACGCGCCTCGGTGCCCGCCCCCGCGCGCGTGCCGCTCCGGCCCCCAGACCCTGAGCCGGAGCCTCGTGCACTGGGCCCACCCCCGCCTCCTGCGTCGCTGTCGGGGGCAGCCGCTGAGGCCGTGGAGGGGGCAGCAGCAGCATTGGCATTGGTGGCCTTACGGCGCGAGCGCCCGTCGGTGATGAAGAAGGCGTCAGCCGCGTAACCCTCGCTGACCGCCGCGTCGCCGTTAATGTAGCCGCCCGCCGCAGTGGCCAGCTCTGGGCGCGGGGTGGGCGGCGGCGCCGAGCCTGAGGCCGCCGGACCCAGCTCTCCCCGCACAGCCGCAGCGTACATGGGCTCCGGGGACGGCCCTTTGAGCAACGTCGCCTCAGCGTCGCCATCGTAGACGGACGTGGGCCCCACGTAGTCGCTGAGGTATCCTGCAGGCCAAGGCAGACAGACAAACAGAGGAAGGGGGACCGTGCAACGGGCAAGACACACACCAGGCGGATGACAGGAGACAGCAGACACAGGCGGGAAACACCAGAGTCCGAGAGGGAGACGAACAGCGAAAAGGACAAAGGACAAGGGGCCGGGGGACCACGGGGCCGAGGGGATGAAGGCGGCAGGGAGGGGAAGAGAAGAGAGGAGAGGGTGAGACAGGGCCGGGCCGGGCTCCGCCCCCGCCACCAGAGAGCCCCGCCCTTGCCGGGGGAGGAGAGAGGCGCATCTTCGGGCGCGGCTGCCCCCCTTCCTCCCAAGCCTCAAGGTCAGGGGGGAGGGGCGGTGCTTCCCTTTACTTCCTCCTCTCCCCTCTCCTCCCCTCCCCCTCGGGTTCTCCCCACTTCAGCAGCTTTCCTGATTATGCAACACACTGCAGACCCGCCGTGCACAAAGCGGGAATGCCAGCCCAGGGACCCCGGTGGTCCCGCCACACGGGTGTCCCTGATGGCCCTTTTTCCAGCCCCCAGAACCCATTCCGATGCTGGCTCTCTCTGGCTCCCTAGGTCTCCCAACAAGCCCTAGAGACGTCTACCTCCCCTGGTTCTTCTAGCTCTTATAAGCACCTCCACCGCATTTCCCACCTCTGTGACTGGACTTGACCCATGCCCTTGCAGCTGGAACCCATCTCCCTGCATCCACTTTCTTCTACCTCCACTCCCTTCCCTCATCCTGCACCCTTGGGTCCTACCCTGTTCCACATTGCCTTCTTCTCCCCACATTCTAACCCCTTGCAGGGGCCTTCCTGACCCCACTCCAACTAGCTGTGGTGAGGTAACTGCCAAGACATCCATTGGGGGACATCTTCACAGGAACTAGCAGGAGAATGGCATCATTCATGCCGGTAACTGTAGTTGTTCCCAAGGCACAAGATGGATCTCACAACCTCAAAGTCACAAACGCACACCCCTCATCATGCAGGCTCTGGCTCCTTCAGGGTTATACCCAGCATCCCAGCCTCCATCAGCCCTGCAGTCCCCTCAAAGGGGGACACTGACCCTGGCACTCACCACCCACTCATGCAGGGTTTCATATGCAGCCACCCCAGACATACTCTTGAGTCACATGGCAAAGAGCGGCCTCAGAGTCACATGGTCCCATGTAGTGGCACACAGGCAGGCACACACTCACTCACACAGGGTCACACACAAGCGCACACAGTCACATGGCCACACGCAGTCACATGGGCCCACACAGGCTCATGCTCCTGCAGGTCACATTTGTTCTTCCACCCCATGCAGCTGGCACTTCGGGTCCCCTTGTCTGCATGCTAACAGTTGTCCTTGAACTTGGGCACACTTACACAAAGAGCCTTCCCTGCCTCCAACAGCTTGGGCTTCCCTTTCCTACATCTTCCTCCCTGACCCTGACTTCAGGGAAGACACTGCTGCTGCCTCTGCTGGTGCCTTGGCCTTGACAGGTGGGCGGCCTGCTGGACCCCGTGCCTAGTTCCTGGAGTTCCCAGCATTAACCAGCTAGTACTAGCAGGGAGCTTGGAGGAGCAACCAAGGAAGAGAAGAGGGTAGTGAGGCGGGTCCAGGTTTCTGGGTGTGAGTCTGCATGTGTTGGTATGGCTGGGTCCTTGAACGTCAGCAGGTGTCCATGCTGCTGTGTGCTGTTTGTCTCTGCATGTGTCAGTGTGTGGGTCAGTGTGTGCCTTCAGTGCCTCTTGTTCCTGACACCTCTTCCCCACCTTCTCTCCTGCATCCACACTCTGCCCAGCCTTGGCTGAGATATGGCCTGCCTCTACGATCCTCTTTCCCCACCCCCTCCACAGTCCCAGCTTCAATCTCAGGCTTCTGCCCGCTCTGGTTCCTTCGTCTATTTCTCCGACCCTCCTTCTCCACACCCACACTCTGGCCACCCATCCATTCCAGCAAAGCCCTGGGCCCCTCACCCCAGCCTCAGCCCAGCTGGTACCTTTATCGTGCAGTCGCACTCCGAGGTCGCTTCGGGCGCGCCCGTAGGAGCTGTCGAGGTCTGCTGAAGAGAACGTGTCAAGTTTGACCTTCTTGACCAGGAAGGACCTGGGCATGATTCCTGCGGGGCTCTGGCGCTGCGGGCCTGCGGAGCCGGGGCTCGAGGGGGCTGCAGCTGCAGCGGGGCCCGGTCACCATCCGAGGAGCAGCGGAGTCAGCACCGGTGCCCACTCTGGCCTGTGGATGCTGCCCTGCGAGTGCGGTTCTCTCCTCCTCCTTCCTGCCCTGCGTTTCCTCTGCCCCTCCGGACTCGCTCTTCGTCTTCTCCTTCCTTCCTTCCTTTCTCCTCTCCTCTCCTCTTCCTTCCTTCCTTCCTTCCTTCCCTCCTCTGGTCCCGGCTTCCCAGCCCGCAGTGCCGCCCCTGGACAGGCGGGGGAGGAGGCTGGGGGGGGCGGAGAGGGGGGGGAGCGGCTCCGTCCCGGGCCCGGAGGCTGCGAATGGGTGCAGGGCTGGCCCGGCCCCGCGGCCCCCTTCCCCTCCCCCCCCCGCCGCCGCGGCGGAGCCTCAGTCAGCGGCCCCCCATGCCCCCGGGGTCGGCGGCACCAGGCCGGGAGAACGCAGTGACGGCAGCGGCAGCAGGAGCGCCGGCAGCTTCAGCACCGCGGCCAGCGCCGGCCAGGGCAGCACCACGGCCAGCGCCCGGGCGCGCTCAGCCGGCGCGGGCGGAGAGGGGCGGGCCCGGTGGGGGCTCGGCCGTCGGGCGGGCGTCCTCGGCGGGGGTCTCTAGGAGGCTTGCTTTATTGTTCTGCAGCCCGAGCGAGCGAGCGGCGGCGGCGGCGGCGGCGGGCGGCGGGCGGCGGGCGGGGGGCGGGGGTCCTCGGGGGGAGGGGTGCACAGGGAGGGCGGGCCGAGGGAGGGAGGGCCCGGGCTCCGGGGGCGGGGCTCGGAGCTCGGACAGCTCGCGGGCAGGCCTCCTGAGCCCGAAGCCGCCTCTGCTGGTTGCAGAGCCCAGCCTCTGGCTTTTAAAGCCAGGAGCTGGGGGAGGGGAAGAGGCCAACGGAAATGGCTGCGCTGGGTCGGGCTCTGCCAGGGTCTCCTGGGAAGGGTCCTGGGGATGCCTCCTCTCGGCGTGTGGGGAGTTCCCCGCACAGCTGGGGGAATGGCGGCCCGGAGATCGGCGGCACTATCGGGCGTGGGGGAGAGTGGGAATGGGAATACGTCCGACACCCACGCATTCTGGACTCGAGGTCATTTAGGGGGAACGCAGGTGAACCCCATGCCGGCCCAGGTTGCCTCGCTTGCGGCCTGGAGGCGAGAGATGCGCGGGGGAAGGGAGGCGGGAGACCAAGGAGCGAATGCTGAGGCAGCGAAAGCGCAGTGTGGAAGCGCGGCGTGCGCCCTGTGCCGCAGTGTCTCCTGCCACTCGGTCACCCGGGCTGACCCCATGCCCGCTGGAGGGGCCTCCCCGCACCCCCTTCTCCGGTGAGGCAGACGTGGAGCGCTGGGGCGTTTCAACGAGCGGGGTGTGCATGGTGAGAGGGGCTGCCATGCCCCTGATTAAATTTGGCTTCATCGGTGGTTTCCGCCCTTCCGCAAGACTGCAGCTCCCCCTTCCCCCCACAGCCCCGCGAACAGGCGGCTAACCCTTCCCGAGGCCGCCCGCCCGGAGTTTGCAGTCTCCATGACGTCAAGCCCGGTGGCCAATGGCGGGGCGCGGGGCTCTCGGCCTCACAATGGCCGCACGCGGGTACATATGTCCCCAGTTAGGGCCCGGCGCCGCCATTGTCCCCTCTCTCGCTCCCGCCCGGCTTTGGGGTCTCCCTGCGCCAAACGCGCTCCACACAGCCTGCTTTAGTTGGAGACCAAGGTCGCGGGGCGGCTCTTGGGGGGTGCCGGGGGACGCGCTTGCCGCCGCGCGCAGTGACCTTGTGCGGGGCGGCGGGGGCGCGCACGGGGACGCGCCGGGAGTGCTGAGCTCAGCGCCCGCCCCCTGCGCAGGCGATCAGCCGCTTCCCGCATGCGCCGCGCGACACCGGGTTGGAGTGCACCGGGGCGACCAAACCTGCGCGGGACGCGTGGAGACCGCCCGCCGGCCCTTTGCTAGAGGCCCGGCCCGGCGCTGGCCCGACATTCATCTTGCATGGCAGGCGTCCCCAAGGGGCGGGGGCGGGCGAGACCGCCCCCTTATCGCGGAGCAGCAGCCGCGAGGCCCGCGGCGGGGTGAGGGTCTCTTCGGCCGCGCGGCTCTACCAGGCTCACTCCCAGGGGTTCCCGGCCGAGGCGCAGCCGGAGGCGTGGGGCCAATTAGCATTTTGATTGCGGGACTGGGGGGCCCATCTGGAAGGAGGCCTAATTACCAGGCGGACCCTCGGGGCGCTGCCGGGTTGTGCCAGGCGGGATCCTCTCACCCGGCGCTCTTTGCATCCTCCCGGACCCTGCCCCGCCCCCAACTCTCTGTCCCTCCGACTCCCTCTCTGTACCCCGCCCCCACTGATCCAGTCACCCCGTCCTTCTGTCCCGGTACCATGTCCCTCCAGTCCCCTCATTCTTCCCTTCCTCTATCTCACCTCTGCCTTGGTCCTTCGCCCTTCCTTCATCTCTTTCTCAGGTGCCATTCCTCTGTCACCATTCACTCGCCTTCTTTCTCCATCGCTATCTCGGGACCCGAATCCTCTCTCTTTGCCCACATCCCTGACTCCCTTTGTCCATCTCCCGCCCCTTTGGCCCCTAACCCTCCTGATGGATGACTCGTCAGAGCGTGAGCACATGTGTCCCGAGACCAGGTGTTCCCGAGGGTACTATTCTAGAGGGCCTTGATCGCACTCGGGTGGATCCCTTAGCCCCCACCCCTGGGGGGCGGGCGCTGGAGTGGTGGGGAGAGGCAGCTGGGTCCATGCCTTGGCCATCAGTCTGCCCAGACTCGGTACTGAGAGCACATGCTGCCCGGGAGCAATTACTTGGGTCTTTTTGCCTCTCCTCCCTGCAGACATCCCTTTCCCATCCCCACGTTGGCCCTCTGCATCTGGAGGTTGTGGTGGCGGCCAGATCCAAGGTCCAGCCAGGAGAGGTTAAAGGACAGCAGATGACACTGCTTTTGAAAAGTGTTAGTCTCCCCAACCTGAGGATCCCCTGAGTCTCTTTCACTGGAGCTGGGGTCTTGGGATGCTTGGTTGCCAAAGAGGAGGGAGACAGGGCCCCCAGCTGGGTGGATGAGCCAGGCTCTGCCTGCACTTGGTCTTCCAGACAGTCCCTGCAGGCCTTCCTATGGGGACCTCTTCCTGCTGTCCTGGTTATCTTGCAGCTCTGCCCAGCCTCTTACCTCTTCCTGTTTCAGGGTTGCCTCATTGATTCTGTGACCCTCTGTCTCTCCTGTACAGGCACACCCAGCCCCGCCCAGCCCCCACAACAGAAAGTCCAGGCTCAAGAGACAGGTTCCACTACTGTGTTCTCAACACCCCCACCACCAGCAAGGCAAGAGACCCTGGTGTGCCCACCCTCAGACCCTGTGGTCCCATTCCTCTCTGCCCTAGCAAGGCTCTATCTAGAGAATCAGTTGACAGCCTAGCCTGGAGTGTTCACCCCTCCTGCTGGGCAGAGAGGAAGTGATGGGCAGAGAATGGAAAATTGTGTTGAAATGAGGACACAGTTTCTGTGGGGGAGCATGTAGTTGGGACAGAGGAAGGAGGTCATTATCAGGAAGAAGAGGTCAAGGCTGTGAGTGGCAGGAGATGCAAAATTGTTCATAAGAACACTGACACCAGCAGGAACTTCACCAAAGCCACAGAGGCATGCCAATACCAAGGGCTGGTGCTGGGTGGCTGCTGCAACAATGACTCCTGTCCCAGCTAGGACTCTTGGGGAAGTGAAAGGACAAAACCTGCAATCCCAGTGAAGAACAAGGAAGATGGCGTTTCACTTCCAGGCCAGGGGCCTAGGTGGAGAGAGAAAGCGGCCCCCAGAGAGGGCCGCCAGGCTGCCTCAGGAGAGGATGTATAGGAGCTCAGGAGTGAGAGACAGACCCCCAGGAGACAGTTTCAGGACTGGGGGTCTGCTTTAAAAAGTGTGAGGGGTGGAACAGACTTGGTCCTAGTAGGGCATGAACTTTGGAGGCCATGGTCACAGAAGAGAGTTTAGGTCACAACACAATCACAATGTGTCCAAGAAAAAGACAAGAGCCGGGTATGGTGGCGCACGCCTGTAATCCCAGCACTTGGGAGGCTGAGGCAGGAGGATTACAAGTTCAAAGCCAGCCTCAGCAATGGCGAGGCACTTAGCAACTCAGTGAGACCCTGTCTCTAGTAAAAAGGGCTGGGGATGTGGCCCAGTGGTCGAGTGCCCCTGAGTTCAGTGCCTGGTACCAAAAAAAAAAAAAAAAAAGAAGAAGAAAAAAAGACAAGCAAGGACTGGGTTGTGGCTCAGTGTTAGAGCACTTGCCTAGCATGTGGGAGGCACTGGGTTGGATTCTCAATGGGGCACATAAGTAAATAAACAAAATAAAGATATTGTGTCCATCTACAACTTAAAAAAAAAAAAAAGACAAGAAAAAACAAAGCAAATATCAAAGTAGTTGAAAATATTTGCACTAAATCTATCAGGCTAATATTCTGATGATAAAAAGAAGTAACTGGCATAAATGAACTTTTTTTTTTTAATGAGGTAACTTTTTTTTCATAGCTTTATTTTATTCATTTTTTTTTTATGTGGTGCTGAGGATTGAACCCAGGGCCTCCCATGTGCTAGACAAGCGCTCTACCATTGAGCCCCAACCCCAGCCCATAAATGAACTTTTTACAGAACAATGATGCCAGGATCCCAAAGAAGTTAACAGGTGATTGGTACACAAGGAATAAAAGACATTATTTAGGTCCAAAGATTAAATGACAAAATGCAAATTTCAGGGGTTGTAGCTTTATTGTAGAAATTGTCAAATGTGAACCAAAGCATCAGGTGTGTGGGGCCTGCCTGTCATCCCAGCAACTCAGGAGACTGAGGCTGGAGGATCACAGGTTTGAGGCCAGACCCTGTCTCAAAATTTAAAATGCAGGGGTAGGGCCTAAGGATGTAGTTCAGTGGTAAAGTACCCCTGGGTTCAATCCCTAGTACCCACCCCAAGAGTGTACAAAAGCAGAGATATCCAGATAATGAGGGTTTCCAATGCCCATTACCATTTGCCAAAGGCCAGCTCCCCAACAGCCCAATTCCCCCCACTTCTTGTCATTTTGAAGCAAATCCCAGAAATCATATCACAAAATACCATTTTTTCTCTGAATAAAGACATGGGAAACAGAGGCCTGGAGAGTTGGTGTGTGGGTGGGCAGCTAAGCAGCTGCCCAGTGGGGCCTCAGTCTGCTGAGTCAGCTCATCAGATGTGGTTAGACCCTCTTCCTTTCTTGCTTCTAGCAGGGTGACCCTTCAACATTCTATATCTTGAGGCTCTGATAATGGAGGGGCCTGTCGCCCAGTACCCAGAAGTCCACTGCCTGATCTGCTCAGACCCTTGGTCTTGGGCAAGGATCACTTAATTGCTAAAGATATGATTTCCATACTATAAAAGGCCTTAAATGTAGGTATTCCACCAGCTTTAATACATGCACATGCTCTTGACCCTATAGAGAGGGCATTTCGATAGCCTGCACAATATTTCTTGAGGCATTTATTTAGGTACTGGGGATTGGACCTATTCTCAGTCCTTTTTTTTTTTTTTTTTTTTTTTTTTAAGAGACAGGGTCTGGCTAAGTTGCTTAGGGTCTCACTAAGTTGCCCAGGCTGGCTTTGAACTTGCCATCCTCCTGCCCCAGCCGCCAGAGTCCCTGGGATTACAAGTGTGGGCTGGGTCCAGTTTTAAAGGAGACATTGAGGAGAGTGTGAGAGTCGGGAGGAAAGAAGGTGGAGGAACAGGGAGACTGCTTACACAGAACTGCAGGCCCTTGCCTCCACCCCCATGGGGAAGACAGTGGACAGCAAGCCCTTACCTGCCGGCACTCCATGGAGCCCTGCATGGAAGCCTGGCCACATCACTCCAAATTCCTAATCCAGTGTGACCTTCCCTTCCTCACCCCCACCTCCTCTGAGGTTGTACACTTTCAGCAATTTTTCAGCCCCATACTTGGGTCCCCAGCTCCACCCCAAGAGAGGTCCACATTGACCACACACTCATGGCTAACACCTCTGGCCTCCCCTCACTTCCTCACTGCCCAGGGAACTCTGACCCTGGGGACCACACCTGACCAGGGAGCTGCCCACTCATCTCAATCCTAGGCAGCCTCTTTCCTTTGTGGTCGATGCCTGACCCTCTAAAGAAAGACTTTGGTCACTGCTGGTAGTGAAGGGTGTGGACAAGCTGCAGCCAGAAACTCCAGGGGTCGCCTTGGCTGCTGAAAGCTGCAGCCCACAGCTCGGCCTTCTAGAGTTGGCCTGTATCCCGCAGCCTATCCACATGGGCTTGAAAGGCCTGGCCATTTTGCACAGGAAAGTTTGGACAGGTCATTCTGACTCCAGAGTGCCTGTAGGTGGCGGGACTGGCCTGTCGCCCCTCTTCCCTCCACTGGCTTATCCCAGTGGCACATCCTGAACTGGACCTGTCTCAGACACTCCTTCCCCGAGGACCCACTGCATGAGCGAGCTGGTTTTAGGAATGGTCTGCAAAGACTAGCAGTCGGGTTGGGGGCAGGATGGCTCCCCACAGTCCCATGTTGCCAGAGGTGGAGTGTGGGGAACGCAGGGAAGACAAGGCCTTAGTCCACGTAGACTGCCGGAGCAGAGCACCATGAACTGAGTGTCTTGTAAAAAACAGGAATTTATCACAGTCTGGAGGCTGCGAAGTTCAAGATTAAGGCACCTGCAGATTCAATGAGTGGTAAGGGCCCACTTTCTCATAGATGGCCTCTTCTCGCTATGTCCTTCCATGCTGGAAGGGACCAGGGCTCTCTGGAGGCTCTTCTATAAGGAGAGTAATCCTGTTCATGCTCTCATGATCTAATCTGTGTGTGTGTGTGTGTGTGTGTGTGTGTGTGTGTGTGTGTGGTGCACACATATATGCATGGTGCTGGGGACTGAATCCAGGGGTACTTTGCTGCTAAACTATTTGCCAGTCTTTATCTTTTTTAAAAAATATTTGTTTTAGTTGTACACAATGCCTTTATTTTTTTTTTAATATTTATTTACTTTAGTTGTACACAATGCAATGCATTTATGTTTACGTGGTGCTGAGGATTGAACCCGGGTCGTGCACGTGCGAGGCGAGCGCTCTGCCACTGAGCCACAACCCCAGCCCCCAATGCCTTTATTTTTATGTGGTGCTGAGGATCGAACCCGGGCCATGCACATGTAGGTGAGCGCTCTACCACTGAGTCACAACCCCAGCCCCAGTCTTTTTAAATCTTGAAATAGGGTCTCACTAAATTGCCCAGGCTAGCCTCAAACGTTCAATCCTCCTGCCTCAGCCTCCCGGGTTGCTGGGATCACAGGCTTGCACGCTGTGCCTGACTCTAACATAGATTCCTAAAGACTCCATCTCCTGATCCCATCACAGTGTTGTCTTAGTGCATGAATTCCAGGGGACACAGGCTCCAAGGTTTGATGGGTGTGACTTTCCCCATAAGCAAGCTGGGGTCACACAAGAGGAAGGGGGATGCATCAGTTCGTGCTCTATGGGTTTTGAAAAGTGTGGGAGAAACAGTCACACTAGGGATAGTAGGGTGGCTGGGTTCAATCCCCAACACCCGCCCCACACAGAGCCAGGGATGGAGTTTCGTGACACAGCATTTGCCTAGTACGCATGATGCCCTGGGTCCACCCCCAGGACCAAAAAGAAAAAGAAACAAAATATGGAAAAAATGTTTCCTATCTAGGACTTAACAAGTTGAAAGTGAAATATTTTTCATTCCCAGTTTCTCCAGCTTGTAAAGTTTTCAGGGCTGGGGTTGTGGCTCAGAGGTAGAGAGCTCGCCTAGCATGTGCGCGGCCCGGGTTTGATCCTCAGCACCACGTAAATAAACACATTGTGTACAACTAAAGCAAATAAATAAATATTTTTTAATAAAGTTTTCAGAGTAAGAAATAGCCTCTGGGCAAAGATCAAATCCAGGGCATCACCAGCAAATTGTATTTTAGGTGTCAAGATTAAATCTAGGGCCGGGCGTGGTGGCACACGCCTGTAATCCCAGCACTTGGGAGGCTGAGGCAGGAGGATTGCAAATTCAAAGCCAGCCTCAGGAGAGGCACTTAACAACTCAGTGAGACCCTGTCTCTAATAAAATACAAAAAGGGCTGGGGATGTGGCCCAGTGGTCGAGTGCCCCTGAGTTCAATCCCCGGTACCAAAAAAAAAAAAAAAAAAAAAGAATAAATCTAGGGTGTTCCTCTAAGACTTTCTGATCAGACCACTCACATGTAAGGCAGTGCTTACAGACCCCATCAGCTAAACTGAGGGCTTCTGGGAAGCTCAGGGTCACTGTCCACCACACCTTGATATGCACCTAAAGTAAGATCACACGCCTGTAATCCCAGCAGCTTGGGAGGCTGAGACAGGAGAATCCCTAGATTGAAGCCAGCCTCAGCAACAGCGAGGCACTAAGCAACTCAGTGAGACTTTGTCTATAAGTAAAATACAATATAGGGCTGGGGATGTGGCTCGGTAATCGAGTGCAACTGAGTTCAATCCCTGGTACCCCCCATTAAAAAATGAGACCTCTAAGCTTCACCTTTTCTGTAGGTAGAAAGCAGGTCAAGTTTATGGGCTTTCCTGTGGAAAAGGAAGGATGGGGCTAGGGATATAGCTCAGTTGGTAGAGTGCTTGCCTTGTGTACACAAGGCCCTGGGTTCAATCCCCAGCACCACACCAAAAAAAAAAAAAAAAAAAAAAAAGGAGCATATTATATGGGCTGGTAGAGCGCTCGCCTAGCAGCTAGCACGTGTGCGGCCCGGGTTCGATCCTCAGCACCACGTAAAAATAAATGCATTGTGTACAACTAAAAGCAAATAAATACATATTTAAAAAAAAAAAAAAAGGAAGGATGGCTCGGAGGACAGAGCCAAGAGGAGAGTATAGTAGAAACCCTCTGAGAGCACACATGGCCCCAGCCCAGGACCCCCCCTGCCCCCAAGGCAGGCAGGCACACACATCCCAGAATTTCCATTGGCTACAGCGCTACACATCTTTTACCCCTCCACCTTTTTTTTCAGTTGACTTTTTACTTTAGAATGAATGTGGACTTGCAGTGTGTGGGATTCTGCCGTGCTTCCTCCACCTTCCTCTCGCTGTTCCAGCAGTCAGCACCAGGTAGCACACTGCTCTTAGTCATCCTGTCTCCTGTGACAGTGACAGTTTCTGTCTTCCCTTATTTTTCATGGCCTTGGCAGTTTTCTTTTTTCTTTTTTTTTTTTTTTTTTTTTTTTTTTTTTGGTACTGGGGATTGAACTCAGGGACACTCGACCACTGGGCCACATCCCCAGCCCTTTTTTGTATTTTATTAGAGACAGGGTCTCACTGAGTTGCTAAGTGCCTCGCCATTGCCGAGGCTGGCTTTGAACTTGCGATCCTCCTGCCTCAGCCTCCCAAAGTGCTGGGATTACAGGTTTGGCAGTTTTGAGGAGTGACGCTCAACCTTGTATTTGGAGGAGTGTTTTGTAGCATGTCCCTTGGTCAGGATTGCCCTGTTCTCTAGTGGTGAATGCTTGGGGTTTGGGGAGGAGACCACAGCGTGGAATGCTCTCTCACTGCACCACAGAAGAGGCCACTCGACATCAGTGGACTGGGCTCTGGTGGTGCTGGCCACAGTGGCACCTTCACTGTGCAGCACTTCTCCTCTTCTGTACTTGGCTGGTTGGAGGCCAGCTACACAATCCAGTCCCCACTGTCCCCACATAAGTGTCCATAGAAGACATCCCACCTATGCAGAGTGTGTAGGGAAGACCTTGGTTGTTAGATCACAGGTCTCTGCACCTGAAGACCCTGCAGAAACCTACAGCCCACTCCTGTGTGACTTGCTGACCTAAGAGGCATCCCCAGAGACCCGCTGCTTGCTCGGGTTTGTTTTCTGGTCCCACACCTCTGGAAGCCAGCCAGGAGGGCGTGCTGAACGACTAGAAACCATTTGGGAAGCAGCCCTGAAGGGTGGGTCTTATGTTGGACATCATGAACCCAATGAGCTTTCCAGCTGGAATAGCCACGTGAAGGGGCCCAGCCCCACAACGGGAGTAGAGCCACCCAGCTGAGCCAGCCAGCACACAGAGATTGGGGAAGAGGGCTGTCATGCTGGTTCAAGACCCTGTGTTCAGAGTGCTGCTGATGCAGTGATTAGAGCTGGCCTCAGCCCTTTGCACCCCAGATGGGCTTTCCTGGACCAGAATCATGGTCACTCTCCCATTATCCTGGCTAAGCAGTGGTCCTTGTGAAGCACCAGCATCTAAACAGCAGAGCTCTACTGGAGAAAACGCAGGATCATACTCACGGCCCTTCATGTGATGAAGCACATCACATCGGGCACGCCACACTGCCAGGCCATCCTGCTACACTCTCCTTGACCAGCTGAGAAAACTGTTTCACATCTTCTTCCCCCTCCCCGCTTAAATTCTTCTAATCCATTAGGTGTGGTATCACACACCTGTAACTTCAGCTACTCAGTAAGCCAAGACAGGAGGGTCACAAGTTCAAGGTCAACCTGAGCAATGTAACAATATAAAATACCTGGGGGTGTAGGTCAATGGTAGAGCACCCCTGGGTTCAATGCCCAGTACTGCAAAAAATAAAAATTTCTGAAAAGGACTGAGGGTGTAGCTCACTGGTGCGGCACTTGCCTAGAAGGCACAAAGCCCTGGGTTCCATTTCCAGCACCAGGAAGAAAAAAAAGCCTTCTAATCCCCTCTACCTTCAAAGCTATGCTCTTCTCATCAGAATAAAGCTTGGCGGCTGGTAATAGAAAACGGCAAATAATGACAATTTAAACCGTGGAAATTCTTCTCTTTCACGGGATGTTATGAGCTGCCCTCCCCAGTCAGCTCCACGGGCATCCCGCTGTTGTCAAGCTCCACGGGTCCATCTTGTTGCTCGGCCATCCTCGGCACACGTTGCACATCGTGGCTCAAGCTGGCTGCGTGGGGTGCAGCCACCATGGGTGTGTTCCAGCCCACAAAAAGAAGCAATGGTAAAGACTGGAAAGCCCCTCCTTTTAAGGACACTTTTGGAAATTACATACAATTGTTATACTGCATTGGCCAGGAATAACTCTTACAACTACCTATATGGATCTGCAGCAGAGACTGGAAAATATAGTTTGTTCTGTGTGACAATACGCCTAAAACAAAACAGAGGGTAAGCACTTGCCTAGCTTGTGTAAGGCCCTGAGTTTGATCCCCAGCACCACAAGATAAACAAATAGCACCTCCTGGCTCAGAACTCCCATTCCAGCCCAGCCTCCCATGGCTGCTCTCCCAGGGAACTGCTTTGCTTCTCAGCCCATGTCCCGCCAGCACATCCTGCGGGCTTTGCCTTTCAGCAGAATCTTTATCCTCCCCCTCTGCCCTGCCTGCTCCCTTCTTTCTAAGCATAATTCCTACAGCCTCTGGTTCTTCCTTACCACTCTTTTCCTGGATCATAGGGCCTCTCTGCTCACAATCTCTAGTGGTTTCCCACTGCAAGGACTAGCGGTGGGGTCTCCCAACCACAGGCTCCTTCCCCTGGCCCTCTCCCTCTTTATTTTTCAGTGCTAGGAATTGAACCCAGGGTCTCCTGTGTGCTAAAAATGTGCTCTACCATGGAACCACATCTCTCCACATTGTCTGAAACCCTACAAATTATGTAGCTGGTCCTGGGTTCCAGGGACACAATGCCAAGCCCTGGGTCAAAAACAACCTGAACAGTGCTGGGCGTGGTGGTGTACGCCTGTAATCCCAGAAGCTAGGGAGGCTGAGATAGAAGGATCAGGAGTTCAAAGCCAGCTTCAGCAAAAGCGAGGCACTAAGCACAACTCAGTGAGACCCTGTCTCTAAATAAAATAAAAATTAGGGCTGGGGATATGGCTCAGTGGTCAAGTGCCCCTGAGTTCAATCCCCAGTACCCACCCCCCCCCCAAAAAAAAAAAAAAAAAACTGGACAGACAGCTGGGTGCACATGACAAGCTCCACTCCTCCCAGAGCCTACAGGCCTACTGCCTTCTCTGCTCCCAAGAGCCCCAGCACCAAAAAGGTGTCAGATGCCTGAAGCATGGGCTGGGGTGCTCTGCTGGACAAGGGGGTTCCAGCTGGCACACAGAGCAAGTGTCACCAGGTCCTTGCACCTTGGGGAGGACTCTGGAGGCGACTCCCTAGGAAGTGTGCAGCAGCATCCCTGCACCATGGTTCAGGGTGCGCTCACAGGCTGAGGGCTTGTCCTCCCTGGCTCTGCCACATCCCATTGCTGACTGGATTAGGGATAGCCATCTAGCCAGACTGGACCAATCGTATCTGACTCCTGGATTCCACTGGCTGTAGCCAGACAGGACCAGTTAAGTCCTGCTGGCCAAGAGGAGCAGCAGTCCTAAGCCTGTCCAGTGATCACAGCCTCTTTGAGTCCTGGCTACACACTCCTCTCCTCTTTCAATCCCTGCTCTGGGGTTTGCTGCAGCCTCTGGAGAGGACAGGGTCCTGAGTCCTGAGAAGCCTGCGCTAATGGAAGACAATGAAGGAAGCTCCCCCACCAAACAAACAAAAAATAACTTGGCTGGTAGCTAGAGGCAGCTCTATTCAGAGAAAGACCAGTGAGCAGGACTGGCCTGAGTTCACCCCAGGGCAGGGGTGGTATGACCTACAGGCAGGGTGGGAAAATGGAGGGGACAGGACCAGAAATGTAGGGGGTAGGCCCCGAGGTCACACGTCTAGGTCAGACTGAGAGCTGCTTGGCTTGTTGTAGACTCGTTTCTTGCGAAGAACAATGCCTGGGTTAAAGGAGGCCCCCAGGGGCCAGTGCCGGACCACGTGCCGGTAGGAGCTTGCCAGGTAGTCGAAGTAGTTGATGTTGAGTTTCCTGGCGACGTGACGGCCCAGGTACTCCATTTGCTGTGGGAGTGTATAAAGAGGCCCCCACGCCACGCCCTTTAGGCGTCCCCACCACTGCCTCCCAGCCTCTCTCCCTCTTCCAAACTGCTGCAGGCCCAGGCAGAAGACCAAGCTATATTTACCCTCTGTGGGCAAAATGCCCCACCCAAGGTCCCTAAACAGTAGCCTGTGTGATTCTGTCCAGAGAAGGGAGTTTGTGTCTAGGGCAGAACCCACCTCGTAGCGCTCCGACAGCTGCACCAGCACCAGCGGTTCCAGCTTATGGCCGCAGAGGACCAGCTGAAAGAAGCACCTTCCGTAGGCTGGGGAGCAGTGAGCAACTCAGCTGGGGTCTGAAGGCTGGGTGGGCCTCTGGGGCAGAGCAGCAGGTCCCGGCCTGCCCCCACCCACTCCCAGTGGTTACCCTCTCCCTCACACACCCTCCCCGAGCCCACCCGTCCCAGGTCACCATCGGAGCTGAGCGCCAGGCGCACGTAGACCAGGTGCATGGACCCCTGACACACGGGGCGGCCCTGGATGGAGAAGTGGTACATGCCCCGCGTGTGGTTCAGCACCAGGCGGCGCCGCGGCAACGACGAGATCATGAGCCACAGGCCCACGACCATGCCGTAGGCAGGGAAGCCCCAGGTCTCCTGCTTTTCCACCTGCGGGCACCAGGAACCAAAGGAGAGGCTGCAGGCTAGGGCTGCGGGTGCAAGGAACGGATTGGTCTGGGCCTCAGGGCATATGGGCCATGGGGGTGGGGTCCAGGACTCACACCTGTCTCACAAAGTCCGTGCAGACCAGGACCAGGCACACAAGGAAGAGCAGCAGTCCCTTCCAGAGCGTGTCCAGGTAGTACTCGAGCACAAAGACTGTAGATGGACCGGTGGCGCGTGAGGACACGCCGGCCAGCCGGGAGGGGGGAGGGTGTGATGGTGCTGGTGGTGGGTGGCTTTGGTCAGGAAGGGCCCACTGGGCGCAGGCTCGCGGCGCCGCACCCTGCGGTCTAGCTGGCGGGTACGCCTGCCCGCCCCGCCCCGCCCCCAGCCCTGGCCCGCCCCCTCCGTGGCTCAGGCCCCGCCCCGCCGCGCACCGCCGGGCTGCTGCTGCGTGAACGGGTAAAAGCTGTTGTTCTTGAGGCGCTTGGCCAGGTGGCGCTCTGTACAGAAAAATCCTAGGGCCCAGAGATGGAAGCGACTTCCGGCGGAGGTCGTGGGCAGGCCACTGCCCCGTCCCTTGGGAACCTGTCAGGTAGAGGTGGTCATCCTGGCGGCCAACCCGCTGCCGTCGCCCACTGCCCGCAGTCGCCCTCATACCCGGGAGAACAAGGCCTCCAGGGCTGCGGTCCAATAAGGAGCAGGCACTCTCTGGCAGCGCTGGGGCAGGGTAGCAAGCCAGGTATCAGTACCATCTGAGCCACGCAGGAGTTCTAGAAGTTCTGGGGCACGTTCTAGAAGGGGCTGCTCTGTTTACCATACATCTCTGTGGGCGTGTACCGAGTACTTCCTGGCCAGTGCCCGTCACATTGGCAACCCCTGTACAGCCACTCAGTCCTCACTTGATGGGTGGACAGTTGGACATATCCAGGGACAGCTGACTCAGTGCCCCCCCCCCCCCCTTTTTCAACCAGGGATTGAACCCAAGGGTGCTTAACCACTGAGCCACATCCTCAGCCTTTTCTATTTGTTGAGAAAAGGTCTCACTGAGTTGCTGAGGCTGGTTTTAAGCTTGTAATGCTCCTCTTCTCAGCCTCCCCAGACGCTGGGATTTCAGGCACTCACTCAGTGTCTTGAGGCAGGACACACAACAGTCCAAAGTTTGAACCCAGTAGTGACCAGGCAAAGGTGCAGCCCAGTCAGGCTCTGGAGGGCCCCCCCACAGTACCAACTCCTGTCTGCTGTAGCCTACAGTGGCTCCATCAGTTATGACCCTGTTTCTTACCCAAGAAGCCACCCAAGGACCATACAAAGTTCCTAAAAATATTTTACTGTAACAAAATGTTTAAACATCCCAAACTGGGAAAGGGTACAGGGCAGGGCTGGAGCCACCTAGCTGGAGGAGGGGGTGCTGGTGAGTAGCTGCTCCAGACACCACTGGACTTCCTCTAGGCCCCGGTAGGTACGCTTCAGGCCCCTGGGGAGGCAGCGGCAGGATTCCAGGTTGAGGTACAGCAGGCCAGGGCAGCTACTGATCACAGAGCTGTGGGTAGGGCAAGTCATGGGAAAGTAAGCTACTGCCAGGAAGACACAGGCCCAGAAGGCTTGTCCCAACCAGGGATCCCTGTTTGCCTGTGCTGTACAGTCGGCCTACCACCCACAGCTATCTAGGCCCAGATCCAGCACCCTTAGTGTTCCCAAGGCCAAGTATCCACTCCCTCCCAGACCTCGAGGGTACTGAGCCAGGCAGCACACCAGCTCTGGGCCACAAGCAGTACTGGCTTCAAGGGCCTGGGGGATGGGTGCTGACCTGACCGTGCTTGCTGTAACCCGGGTACCCCTGAGGTTGAGGGAGCACAGGGCTGGGTGGGCACCTCCATTGGTGCCAGAGAAGGCAGCTAAGGCTTGCTCCAGGTCCTTTTCACTGAAGCCCTGGCCACTCAAGTCCAGTTCCCGCAGGGTGTGATGCCACTTCTGGGTCAATAGGGTGCTGCCCTCCTTAGCTAGAGCCAACCGGTCAGACACACCATATAGGCCCAAGTGCAGCTGCTCCAGCTCTGAGGTGACAGGAATGGTGTTGGCCACAGAAAAAAGCAAGGGTCCCCACATCCCACCTGCCCAGCCACCATCCAGGACAGCTGACCTTGACATGGCAGATCATGCAGACCAGCAGGCGTGATGCGGGCACAGCCACGGAGATCCAACAGGCGCAAGTTGGGGGAGCCATGGAGCAGGCGGCCCAGGACCTCGTTGCTCACAAAGTTGCAGGTGGAGCTGGCGAGGCAGAGCTCCTCGAGGGTGGGGAAGCCTGGTCCCAGAGCTGCCCCTCGCCCAGAAGGCTTAGGCAGCCACATCAGGTTCAGGAGCCTCAGTACCTGGGGACAAGGCTCAGGCTGCAGGTGGGCATGAGGTGGAAGGTGGAAGAAGCAAGGCATCAGGTACCTGCAGCTGGGGACAGCCTTTCTGCAGAGCCTCGACAGGCAGCAGCAGAGGAGTGTTGTTGCGGTTGATGCCGGTGCTCACCTCCAGGACCTGGAGCTTGGGGCAGCAGCTGCCCTATAGGGTTGGGGGAGGACACCGGGTTACCAGCCTGGCGGGGCCCAGTTTAGCATTTGGCTCTGCTCCTGCCCATCACCAGCCTACCAGTAGTGCACCCAAGATGGCCGTTGTCTGGGAACTATAGGTCAGCCACAGCTTGCGCATTCGGGGTCCAGCCTCCTCCAAAAAGCTCACCACAGCTGTGGACTCCACCTGGGGACCCAGCACAGAGGTACCTGTCACCTCTACCTAGGCTTCTTCAGGGCCCCTTGGGACACAGGGCTCACCATGGAGTGCTGTAGGTCCAGGCTGTGGAGCTGGTGGCAGGCTTTGGCTAGCATGATGAGAGCATCTGTGGTCACACTGTGGCAGTCTGAAAGCTTGAGGAAGGTGAGCCGAGGGCAGAACTCACTAACCAGCTGTGGGGAAATAGAGGCCACCTGTGTTTGAGAGAAGGCAGGCTAATGTCCACAGGAAAAACAGCGATGGCCATGCCAACCCATTCTATGACCTGCATTCTTCCGAGCCAAGCCTACCTGGATGCCTTCTAACCCCACCCCTGCCAGAGATGAAGACAGGAAAGGAGAACCAGGCAGGCATGCATGCTGTGGGGCAGCACTGGGCTACTCCCTCCAAGTACACAGATGGTATGCAGGGCAACTTCTAGCTCTCACCTTCAACACCGTATGCACCTGCGACTTCCAGTGGATGAGGGTCAGTCTCTGGAGCTGTGAAAAGCTGGGCAACAGCAGTCGTCCAATTGCACTAGGTTCCCAGGCTGCCCTGGCCAGCATTCTCCCCACCCAACACTGGTGCAGGGAGGCACCGGCAAAAAAGGGAGTAAGGACCATAGGGGATCCTTACCGATTGGGCATGAGCCACTCCAGGGAAGCAAGAAGCTTCTTCTCCGCCTTGACGCTGCCCTTGACACTGCGGCCAGCCAGCGGGGGCGACAAGGTTACCGTATGCCAGAGGGCGGGCTGGGAAGCTGCCTCGTGCCAGCGGCGGCACACGCGCGCAGCCCTGGGGAACAGACCGCTAAGGGCTCCCGGCATTTCATGGATGATGCTGGCTACCGGGGATTGAACCTAGGACATTGCACTCTACTACTGGGCTACGTCGCCAGACCCTCGCTATGGGTTTCTTAAGAAGGGCAAATATAGCCGGGCGCGGTGGCGCACGCCTGTAATCCCAGCACTTTGGGAGGCTGAGGCAGGAGGATCGCGAGTTCAAAGCCAGCCTCAGCAATGGCGAGGCACTTAGCAACTCAGTGAAACCCTGTCTCTAAATAAAATACAAAAACAGGCTGGGGATGTGGCCCAGTGGTCGAGTGCCCCTGAGTTCAATCCCCGGTACCACAAAAAAAAAAAAAAAAAAAAAAAAAAGAAGGGCAAATATGCCCCTGCACTCGCGGTGCAGCGGGCACCCCAGCTCAAAGCCGGGCTCCTGGGGCTACAAGTGAGAAATCTTGCGCTCCGGATGGGTGCCGAAACACTCGTGTATGCGCTCTCAGATGCTTTCGCGCTCAAAATCCAACTCAGGTCTGCGCCGGGGCTGTAGTGTACCTGCCGAGGAACGGCATGGGCCCATCGGCGGCCACCAGCAACCCGAAAATCTGCACCAGGACCTCCAAGGGAATGCGATCTCCCCAGCCCGGGTCCGGCCCCTGCCCCGGGGCGGGAGCCGGCTCAGGTCGGGGCCTGGGCCTGGGCTTGGCCGTCGCGGCGGGGCCCGAGGGCTGTGGCCGCTGAGCGCGGCGGGTGGTGCGCCTGTGCGCGCGGGCGCGGACAGGCCCCGGGCCGGCAGCACGAGCAGCATGCTGTCTGCCTGTAGCAGGTGGTACTCAGAGCCGCTGGGCGCCAGCCGATCCCACCACCAGTCCTCGGCCGAGCGCGCCCGCGCCCCGGTCAGGCGCGGGCCGGGGGCTCTGCGCCAGGCTCTGCGCCTGGATCGCCTGGCGTCCATGGCCACTGACCGCGCGGCGGAGGAGCGGAAGGGCGGGGCTGAAGGAAGGGGCGAGGGTCCACAGACCCCTGCCTTCCTCCCGGGTTTGGCCGAGCGCCGGTCGCAGAACTCGGCTTCCGGGGCGGGGCTTCCGGGGCGGGGCTTCCGCCGCCAGCCCTCGGGGGCCGGCAGGCCTTTCCGCGGTGAGTCGGGGCTGGGCGTAGCAGTCTGCGTCCGGTCCTGCAGGCCAGAGCGGGTCTGCGTCCCCGGGCGGCGGGCTCGCGGGGCTAAGAGGCCGGCCGCCGGGCGGACAGCGCGGGACCCACGCCCTTGCCGGCAGCCGGCGCCGGCAGTCCTGGGTCGCAGCAGCCCCGGGTGCGCGCGGCGCAGGGGCGGTCGCGGGGAGAGCGTGGTCGTGGTGGGTTAACGCAGAGCGCGGGTCCTCGGTGAGTAGCAGGGTCAGCGCCTTCCCTCGCCCTCTTCCTGGCCACGCCTTGGACCGGCTTCCTGCTTCTCGGCTTGCCGGCCTTGCTGTGTCCTGGTTTCCGAGAGGGCTCTATGGTATGTTCAGTCCCTGACTGCCCTGGGGTGGCCAGTCCAGGTGCCCTGTACTGGCAGTCTGACTCTGGTTCTGCCCTGCACGCCTGCCTCTTTCCTTCCAGCTGGAAGGGGTCTTCAGCTCCCAGAAGAGCCAACGCGTCTTGGAATCTGAGTGGGTGAAGAACGGGCTGTGACCTGGCCTGGAGGGCCCTCATTTGGCCCAATGGCCGCACCCCCGCTGGGCCGTCTGGTGCTGACCCACCTGCTGGTGGCCCTCTTCGGCATGGGCTCCTGGGCTGCAGTCAACGGAATCTGGGTGGAGCTGCCCGTGGTGGTGAAAGACCTCCCCGAGGGTGAGGGGGAGGGCGTTGAGCCCGGGATGGTGGGCAGGCTGCTCTTTGTTCCTCAGCCTTGTGCCCCTGACATGACCCCCGTCCCCCTACAGGTTGGAGCCTCCCCTCGTACCTCTCTGTGCTTGTGGCGCTGGGGAACCTGGGTCTACTGGCGGTGACCCTGTGGAGGCGGCTCGCCCCTGGCAAGGGGGAGCGGGTGCCCATCCAGGTGGTGCAGGGGCTGAGTGTGGTGGGCACAGCCCTGCTGGCCCCTCTGTGGAACCACGTGGCCCCAGTGGCGGGACAGAGCCACTCAGTGGCCTTCCTGACACTGGCACTGGTGCTGGCGTTGGCCTGCTGTGCCTCTAATGTCACTTTCCTGCCCTTTCTGAGCCACCTGCCACCTCCCTTCTTGAGGTCTTTCTTCTTGGGTCAGGGTCTTAGTGCTCTGCTGCCCTGCATGTTGGCCCTGGTGCAGGGTGTGGGCCGCCTTGAGTGTCTGCCTGCCCCAGCCAATGGCACCCCTGGGCCCCCCATCAACTTCCCTGAACGTTTTTCTGCCCACACATTCTTCTGGGCACTGACTGCCCTCCTGGTCACTTCAGCTGCCGCCTTCCAGTGTCTCCTGCTGCTGCTGCCTCAGTCACCACCATCTGTACCCACTGGTAGCCCAGGGCCAGGCCTGCGGGTGGGAACACCAGGAGTGGAGGAGGAGGAGGAAGAGGAGGTGTCACCATTGCAGGGATCCCCAAATCAGGCAGCAGGCACCCCCTGCCCAGAACCCAAGGCTTCTCAGCTGTTCTCAGCCCGGGGTACCTGCCTGCTGGGCCTGCTGGCTGTCACCAACGCACTGACCAATGGTGTGCTGCCTGCAGTGCAGAGCTTTTCCTGTCTGCCCTATGGGCGCCTGGCCTATCACCTGGCTGTGGTGCTGGGCAGCTCCGCCAACCCCCTTGCCTGCTTCCTGGCCATGGGCATCCTATGCAGGTGAACATTGGCCCCAAGCCTGTTGGGGGGGGGAACATAGGGGTAGGGTCTCGATCCTGGCTCAGCCAGTTCTGAGTTCCTGCTCCTCTCTGGCAGGTCCCTGGCAGGGCTGTGTGGTCTCTCTCTGCTGGGCTTGCTCTTTGGGGCCTACCTGATGGCACTGGCAATCCTGAGCCCCTGCCCTCCCCTAGTGGGCACCTCTGCAGGCATGGTCCTTGTGGTAGGTACAGTGGGGACATGAAGTGGGGAAGGGGCTTGCCCCAGTACAGGAGCATCTCACACTTAGCCTGCTGCTGTCATCTGCCTCTCAGGTATTGTCATGGGTGCTGTGTGCAGGTGTGTTCTCGTATGTCAAAGTGGCGATCAGCTCCATGCTGCACGGCGGGGGGCGGCCAGCACTGCTAGCAGCTGGTGTGGCCATCCAGGTGGGCTCCCTGCTTGGCGCTGTTGCCATGTTCCCTCCCACCAGCATCTATCACGTGTTCCAAAGTGGAAAAGACTGTGTGGACCTGTGTGGTCCCTGAGCCTGTGCAGGTGGGACTCTCCACCCACGCCCCAACCGCCTGCCTCCACCTGGACACTCCACAGGAGCCCCTGGTATTTCATACCAGGGTGGGGACCAAAGAGCAAGCCCGAAACCAGGGACAGGTTGGGGTTACAGGCTTGGCCCTGGGCCTGGGACCCTCATGGGATTTGCACAATAAAGCATCTTTATTGAGTGGGCAGTTGTTAATCACATGAGCGCCTCCTCCTGTGAGGCCAGCCCCCTCCCCGGCCTGTTCAGTAGGGGCTACTTCTCCACAGGGTCCTGGCATGGTTTCTGAGCAGGCATTCAGCCACCCCCAGGCTGTTCTCAGATGCTGGGGTCATTCCAGAACTTCTCCCCACATTACTTAGAACTGCCCTGGAGGTGAAGGCCAGCTCCCAAGGCCCACATGGACCAAGGGTTGCTGGGCTCGGGCAGTGTGGAGTCTGCCTGTCAGCAGGGCCATTGCTCCATGAACATCTCTGAGGCTTGAGGGTCAGGCAGGATGGAGCTGTGACCTGGGAGTGCATTTCCTACCCCCTGATTGCCTAAGAGTGTCCTGCCAGAGATTTGCTGCAGGATCCAGGCATTGTAGAAGGGGTTCAGTGAGGGGGCACTTAGAAAAGCTAGGGTGTAAGATTTGGGCCTGTCTCGGCTCTTTAGCCGGAGAGTGCCACCTGCCCTGACCTACCAGCTTCTGATGGAACCTCCAGGTGAGCGGCTCCCAGGTGGCACAGACAGCCTAGCTCCAAAGAGGAGCAGGGGCACTTGGAGACATTGATGCTCTTTGCAAGGTGGGGTGGCAGGTTGGGGTGAACTTTGGCAGTCACCTGTGCTGGCAAGTGGAGAAGAGGTGCAAAGGGACCAGGACAAGGTGGGTGGAATTGGCAGCACAACAGGGCAGTAGGACTCCAGGTCCCGCGCTCCCCCTTCTCTTCCAGCACTCTGACCTCTTCTGTCCACTCTGGACTGGAGGCTGCTTGGGGCCACCCCCAGCTCCTTCCTGTCTTCCTTCCCTCAGGTCAAGGATCAGGAGCATTCCTGCAGCTACTGCCCTGTGGCCACGTGTGAGATTGTGCAGGGTGTGCCAGCCCTGCAGACCATAGAGGAGCAAGACCCTGCCTGACTGTAGACACCTGCCCCTGAAAGAGGGAGCAGGTGCCCTTGAGCCCAGCCAGCCTGGTCTGGAAGTAGGTGGTCTGAGGAAGGCATAGCTCCGAGGTCTCCAGGTTCTTCTTTCCTGTTGTAGGAAATGGGACAAGGGTCAAAATAACAAGGGGAGGAAGAGAACAAGCCCAGGGCCAAGAATGTCGCATGAAGCCATGGGCATCCTTCAGGAGGCAGGACAGCCACCACACTGGGCCTGCCTGGGTCAGGGCACCCACCACTGCAACTGGACAGGGGGCTCTCAGACCTGGATCTGGGGCTGTGGACAAAACCTCACAGGAAAGGCAGCAGCTGAGGCAGGACATTGTTGCCTGGCCCACCACCAGGAAGAGTCCCCTCAGTTCCTCAAAGCCAAAGAAGGGCCAGGTGCAAGCAGCCATTGCCAGGCCTGTGTGCCGCCAGACTGACAATGAGCCCGTGAGTGCTGGGCGGGGTTCGCACTGTCCAGTGGTTGAGTGGCTGAGGCAGGACCTTCAGTTCTGTGGCTCTCAGCCCAGAGGCCCTGGGCAGCTGAAGGGTCTAGATGCACTTGCTATGTGACAATACCTGCGTGAAGGGACAATGCTGGCTTTTGATGTGTGTCTGTTGAGAGACCCCCATTGCCTGACAGGGGACGCAGAACGGTGGTCCTCGAAGGAGTTCCCTCCACTGCGTGGAATTCACAGGCACCCCCAGCTTCCTATTGCCAGGAGACGGTGTGGGGAGTGGCCAGGGAGGGAACCCCTTGCCCCAGCCACCCTACTGTCATGGGGCTACTGGGGTTTCCTTTGCTCCAGTTCTCCTGCTAGCTTCTGGGGCCGAGACCACTCGGGTTCTGGTGGTTGTTGATCACAGCACTTCCAGCCCCGGTGGTGCACCTGTGAGCCGTTTTCCTGACCACCATGATTGAACTGGCGGCCTGGCCCCTGTGAGGTGTCCTAGTAGGCTCAGTCATCTTCATGAGAATGACAGTATTCAAGCTGCCCACCTGAAATGAAGACACAGCAGAGGTGAGCAGAGCTGAGCACTGACAAGGTCCTGGGGTCACCTGGAGCCACCTATGCCTAAAGCTGGACCTCTAGGATTCCCAGTTTGGGTCAGCCCATTTCCAAGGTTCTCCAGTTGCTCAGGAACCTAATTCCACTTCCTAACATACCGCCATCTCCTGACTCTCCTCCAGTTACTCAGTGCCCAGTCCCCCCTCTCCTGTGTTCTCCTGTCCACCTCCAGACACTAATCCCTCCAGTTCTCTGGATTTTCCAGCCTTCAGACCACTCTCACTCAAGTCCCCCTGGTGGCCACAGCACTGTCTATGATGGTTACTCCCAGGGACTGAAGACCAGACAGACCACTGCCATCTTGCCTGGCCTGGAGATCTTGAATCTAGCACATCTGGGGGTGGGGGTGGGGGAGGTAGGCCCACTGAGGGCCAAGCTTGTCTAACCCCAGCTTGGTGGGGGCAGAGATGGTGGCTCTTCACTAAGAAAATCATCCGGGTACGGTGGTGCACACCTGTAATCCCAGCACTTGGGAGGCTGAGGCAGGAGGATCGTGAGTTCAAAGCCAGCCTCAGCAATGGTGAGGCACTTGGGAACTCAGTGAGACCCTGTCTCCAATAAAATACAAAATAGGGCTGGGGATGTGGCCCAGTTGGCGAGTGCCCCTGAGTTTAGTCCCCAGTACAAAAAACAAAATCAAGACGTGTGATGTTCACACCTAGAGCCAGGCCCCATGATGCCACCTTGGGCAGGGAGTCCCCTGCTTGGAAGAGCAGTCTGGCAGGCTCAGCCACACTTGCACAGGTGAAGGTTTGCAAGTGAACCTGGGGCTCTGTCAAGGTGGTCCAGCTGAGGAAGAGCTTGCCCATCTCCCCATCTGGCCCAGCTCTGGTATTCTGAGAGGGTCAGGGGCCCCAGAAAAGAGGGTTACAGGGAGTGTGGGCAGTGTCTAGAGAATGGTTAACCCCTCTGCAAGATTAGCTGGACAGGGCTACAGTCCAAAGTCTGGGCCATTGACCCAAAGTCTTCCAGTAGGGAACAAGGAGGGCTTGGTTTCCTGAATCCCTCAGCTGTGACAGACACTGACTCATCCTCTTGAACTCACAAGGACTCTGTAGGCCCACAGAGGTGGGTAGTCCAAGGAAACTTGGGGTGTGTGGGGGAATGGGACCTGGAGTGTGGCCCAGTGGTACTGTACCTGCTTGGCACATGTGAGGACCTGGATTCTGTTCCCAGCACAGCAAAAGCAACTTGGTGAGACCTTGTCTCAAAAATAAAAGGGGGTGGGGCTGGGGTTGTGGCTCAGCGGTAGAGCACTCGCCTAGCATGTGTGCGGCCCGGGTTCGATCCTCAGCACCACGTAAAAACAGATTGTGCACAACTAAAGCAAATAAATAAATATTTAAAAATAAATAAATAAATAAAAGGGGGGCTGGAATTGTGGCTCAGTGGTCGAGCACTCGCCTAGCACCTGCACGGCCCGGGTTCAATCCTCAGCACCACGTAAAAACAAAGGCATTGTGTACAACTAAAGCAAATAAATAAATATTAAAAAAAAAAAAGGATGGGGAAGTGGCTTAGTGGTATAGCATTTGCACTGCAAACGCAAAAATTTTAAGTTGTTACATTTTATTATCAGGGAACATCCTAAGAAAACAACTCTACAAAATACAGTAGAAGAATATGGTGGGGCACACCTCTAATCCCCATGACTGTGGAGACAGAGGCAGCAGGATAGCAAATTTGAGGCCAGCTTGGACAATTTAGCGAGACCCTTTTTAGGGGGGGAAAAAAAGGACTGGGGATATAGTGCAGTGGTGAAGCACTCGCCTAGCAGGTGGGAGCCCTGAGCTCCATTCCCAGTGCCACAAAACAAAATCACTATTGTGACACCCTAAAAATTAACAAGTCTTAGTCTTACTATCATCAAATATTCACTGCTCAAATTTCCAATTGTCAGCTGGGTGCGGTGGCGCACACCTGTAATCCCAGCGCTTGGGAGGCTGAGGCAGGAGGATCGCGAGTTCAAAGCCAGCCTCAGCAATGGCGAGGCACTTAGCAACTCAGTGAGACCCTGTCTCTAATAAAATACAAAAAAGGGCTGGGGGGATGTGGTCGAGTGCCTGCCTCTGAGTTCAATCCCTGGCACCAAAAAAAAAAAAAAAAAAAAAAAACCAACCCCTCCCCCTAATTGTTTTGCAGATATCTCTATATAGTAAGCCTTATTTGAATACTTTTTCAAGCACTATATTAGTTGCTGTGTCTTCTTTTTAAGTAGCTTTTCCCCAACTTCAACATAGTAGCTACATCTAATAGTTTAATAGTTTGTTTTGTTTTTGTTTTTGTTTTTGTTTTTTGTACTGGGGATTGTACTCAGGGGCAGGCACTCGACCACTGGGCCACATCCCCTAGCCCCTTTTTTGTATTTTATTAAGAGACAGGGTCTCACTGAGTTGCCAAGTGCCTCACCATTGCTGAGGCTGGCTTTGAACTCACGATCCTCCTGCCTCAGCCTCCCAAGTGCTGGGATTACAGACGTGTGCCACCGCACCCTGCTAAAATCTAATAGTTTATATTTAAAAGTTTATTTGCTGTTTCAATGGTGGTTGGGTGCAAGTCAGTAGTACCAAATGTGATCACTTTGTTTTAAACCACTCCCTCTCTTTAGGCACATGACTCTTTTCTTTTTTTTTTTTTTTTTTTTGTGTACTGGGGATTGAACTCAGGGGCACTCGACCACTGGGTCACATCCCCAGACCTTTTTTGTATTTTATTTAGAGACAGGGTCTCACTGAGTTGCTAAGTGCCTTGCCATTGCTGATGGCTGGCTTTGAACTCTCGATCCTCCTGCCTCAGCCTCCCAAAGTGCTGGGATTACAGGCGTGCGCCACCGCGCCCGGCTACACATGACTCTTTTCATCTTGCAAAACTGAACCACAAAACACTGCCTCCCTGTCCTCTCCATCTCCCAGGCACCTGGAGATCACTCTGCACTTTCTGTGGAACAAAAATAGTAAACTAGAAACATCTATTTAGAGCAAAAGAATAGAAAAAGACAGAAAGTGAGAGAGGTAAGACATCCAGAAAAGAAATAGCAGATGCCAGACAAATCCCTCCTAAATCGTCAGTTACATCGAATGTAAATGGACTCTTGGGCACTGGACCTAACAAGTGTCCCTAGAACAACTCACCCAATGTTGCCAAGTACATGCTCGGCTCAGGGGCACGTGGGGCACCTGCAGGACAGACAACACAAGTCTCAATGAGTTAGAGGGATCGAGTCCCTGGAAGATCCAGTGCCAAAGAATTAGTTGAAAGGTTGCACAAGACCAAAGGAAGCAGATGGACCCAGGCTTGTAGAGAGCGCAATTTATTGGGGCCTCACTGACAGTAGCATGGTCCTGGGCAGCAGCAAGACAGGTGGAACCCTGTCATTCAAATCAGAAGGAGGACAAAAGTGACTTCATCCAAATCAGAATGTACCTCATTTATCTCAAGTTCATTTAAATAGGAACGTTCAAGAGGTGAGGGTGCCAGGGCCCAGTCACAAAGCTCTGTATACCCCTCGGACGGCTTTGTTTCTACAGAGCTGTGGGAAGCGATTTGGGGAACCCAGCCGTGGTTCCTTAGGGGCAGTCATAGCAGTCACACTGAGAGAGCTGCAGGCTGAGGCAGGAGGGTTGACAACTGGGGTGTGACTTAGTGGGAGAGCCCCAGGAAAGTGGCAGATCTCAGTGGTACTTTCCGGGTTCAATCCCCAGTGAAGGGGGACCTTGCTTGAAATCCTCTCGCAGAGACAACAGCGGTGGGTTGTGGGGTTGAAAGGGTTAATTCTGCAGACTGAGCCAACTGCTGACTCTCAGCTTGTCTCTCTGAAGCTGCTCACACAAGGCCATTCTGACCCAGCTGTGAATTAAAAGGATAAGGGTATGTTAAAATCCCGGAAGAACAGGGAGCTGGTTATTTTCAGGGTTGTTCTTTCTTAGGCTGAGAAGTATAGGCCCAAACAGGAATCCCAAACAAAACAGGACAGGGCACCCCAGTCTGGGTTGGCCCCAGAAGAAGCTCTGTGACCCTCACACAAGCCAAAATGACCCCAGTGTTGCCTTGAGGTAAGAACATGCCAGGAGGAACTTTAAGACTGCACCCCCGCCTACTGAGAGCCAAGGCCCCAGGAACCTCCGGCACCTCCATCAGACCAGTGAGCCCTGGCTCCTCTCAGGGGACCGCTCTGCCCCTGACAGAGCTCCCCTTCCTCCTCCTCCTCCTCCTCTTCTTTTTAAATATTTTCTTAGCCGGGCGCGGTGGCGCACGCCTGTAATCCCAGCACTTTGGGAGGCTGAGGCAGGAGGATCGCAAGTTCAAAGCCAGCCTCAGCAATGGTGAGGCACTTAGCAACTCAGTAAGACCCTGTCTCTAATAAAATACAAAAAAGGGCTGGGGATGTGGCCCAGTGGTTGAGTGCCCCTGAGTTCAATCCCCAGTACCAAAAAAAAAAAAAAAAAAAAAAAATTTTCTTAGTTGTCAATGGACTTTTTAAAAAAATATTTTTATTTATTTGCTTTAGTTATACACAATGCATTTTATTTGTACATGGTGCTGAGGATCGAACCCGGGTCGCCCACGTGCTAGGTGAGCGCTCTACCGCTGAGCCACAATCCCAGCCCGTCAATGGACTTTTTAAAAAACATTTATGTATTAGTTTTAGTTGTACACAATGCCTTTATTCTTTACATGGTGCTAAGGATTGAACCCGGGCCGCACACGTGCTAGGCAATCACTCTTCCGCTGAGCCACAATCCCAGCCCCGTCAATGGACTTTCATTTATTTATATGTGCTGCTGAGAATTCCACCCAGTGCCTCAAACGTGCTAGGCAAGCGCTCTACCACTGAGCCACAACCCCAGCCCTCATCCTTTCTCTTCTAATAAATGCTGCCACACTGTGACTCAGTCTCACATCTTGCTTGAAATTCTGTTATAGCAGACACAAGAGTCAAGGACACCAGGCAATATCCAGTAAGATCTTAGGTCAGATCTGATCTCATCTCTTTTATCATACCCAGGAACACAATCAGCACAAATAAATCATTCTAACAAAACACAAAAGCCATGTGATTTATCAATAGATTCAGGCCATTGTGGTGGCGCACGCCTATAATCCCAGCGGCTTGGAAGGCTGAGGCAGGAGAATCATGAGTTCAAAGCCAGCCTCAGCAATTTAGCGAGACCCTGAGCAACTTTGTGAGAATTTGTCTCAAAATAAAATATAAACACGGGCTGGGGTTGTGGCTCAGCAGTAAGTAGAGCACTCGCCTAGCATGTGTGAGGCCCTGGGTTTGATCCTCCAGCACCACATAAAATAAATAAATTAAATAAAATAAAGGGGGCTGGGGTTGTGGCTCAAGGGCTGGGGTTTTGGCTCAGTGGTAGAGTGCTTGCCTAGCATGTGTGAGGCACTGGGTTTGATTCTCAGCACCACATAAAAATAAATAAAGGTCCACAAACAACTAATAAACTATTTGAAAAAATAGGTAAATAAAATAAAATAAAGGTATTGTGTCCAACTACAACTAAAAATAAAATGTAAAGAAAAGGGCTGGGGATGTGGCTCAGTGGTTAAGCATCTCTGGGTTCAATCCCCACTGCCAAAAAAAAAAGAAAAGAAAAGACTAAAAAAAAAATGTTTAACAAAATTTAACACCCACCAAGCAAAGTGCCTGCACCTGTGGTCTCAGTAACTCAGGGGGCTGAGGCCAAAGGTGCTTAAGCACAGGAGCCTCAGGCCAGCCTGGGCAAGGAAGTCAGACCAAACCTAAAAAAAAAAAGAAAGAAAAAGAAAAAGAAAGAAAAGAAAAAGCCGGAGCCGGGTGCGCACGCCTGTAATCCCAGCACTTGGGAGGCTGAGGCAGGAGGATCGCAAGTTCAAAGCCAGCCTCAGCATTGGTGAGGCACTTAGCAACTCAGTGAGACCCTGTCTCTAATAAAACATAAAAAAGGGCTGGGGATGTGGCCCAGTGGTTGAGTGCTCCTGAGATCAGTCTCTGGTACAAAAAAAAAAAAAAAAAAAGAAGAAAGAAAAAGAAAAAGCCAGGCGCGGTGGCACAAATCTGTAAAACCAGGGACTAGGAGGCTGAGGCAGGAGGATCTCGAGTTCAAAGGCAGCCTTAGCAATTTAGTGAGGAGCTAAGCAATTCAGTGAGATCTATCTCTAAATAAAATACAAAATAGGGCTAGGAATGTGGCTGTAAGCATCCCTGGGTTCAATAACCAGTATCCCCCAACACCAAAAAAGAAATACATATCTCCATCTCTATCTTGGGAGAAACTGAAACCCTTAATCATTGATGTTGGGATTGAACATTGGGTAACTGCTTTGGGAAACCGTCTAGCAGTTCCTCAAAATGTTAAATCTGGAGTAACTGTAAGGTGTAGCAACTCCATTCCAGGTGAAACGAACAGAACCAGCCACACAAGAACCTGTATACATGAGCCGGGCGCGGTGGCGCACGCCTGTAATCCAAGCACTTTGGGAGGCTGAGACAGGAGGATCGCGAGTTCAAAGCCAGCCTCAGCAATGGCGAGGCACTTAGCAACTCAGTGAGACCCTGTCTCTAATAAAATACAAAAAAGGTCTGGGGATGTGGCCCAGTGGTTAAGTGCCCCTGAGTTCAATCCCCGGTACCACACACACACACACACAAAAAAAAAAAAAAAAAAAGAAAAAAGAACCTGTATACACAAATGTGCACAGCAGCATCGTCCACCTAACCAAACGGTGGAAATAATCCAAATGTTTATTAATTAATAAGGAGTGAGGCTCTGACCTGTGGCCTTGAGAAGGAAGCCACGTGGAGAAGCAAGCCACTGAGGGCCGTACACCAGACAGCCCCCTCGCCCAAGTGCTCAGGCCAGGCACGTCCAGAGAGACACAAGCTGAAACAGTGGTCGCCTAGGGCTGGGGAGATGGGGAGGGGACTGGGGAGTGACAACTACAGGGTGCCTGAGTGTCCTGAAACCAGACAGCAGCAGTGGGTGTACAGCTGCCAACACAGGGGAGCCAGCCACAGGAGCCGCGCGTGGAGGAGCTGGGTCAGGCCGGAGCTCTTTGGTCAATGTTTTGTTTATCCGTTTGGTACTAGGGATTGAACCAGGGGTGCTTAACTCCTGAGCCCCAGCCCTTTTCGTTTCTTCTCTGAGCCACATCCCCAATCCTATTTTGTATTTTTAAAAATATTTATTTATTTGCTTTTAGTTGTACACAATGCATTTATTTTTACGTGGTGCTGAGGATCAAACCCGGGCCGCGCAAGTGCTAGGCGAGCACTCCCCCACTGAGCCACAACCCAGCCCCCCTATTTTTTTTTTTTTTTTTTTTTTTTTGTGGTACTGGGGATTGAACTCAGGGGCACTCGACCACTGGGTCACATCCCCAGACCTTTTTTTGTATTTTATTTAGAGACAGGGTCTCACTGAGTTGCTAAGTGCCTCGCCATTGCTGAGGCTGGCTTTGAACTCGCGATCCTCCTGCCTCAGCCTCCCAAAGTGCTGGGATTACAGGCGTGCGCCACCGCGCCCGGCTATAGCCCCCCTATTTTGTATTTTATTTAGAGACAGGGCCTCACTGAGTTGCTCAGCGCCTCACCGTTGCTGATGCTGGCTTTGAACTCACAATTCTCCTGTCTCAGCCTCCCCAAGCCGCTGGGATGACAGGCGTGTACCACAGTGCCCGACTCAGACTGGGTGATTTATGATAAACAGGAATTTGTTGGTTCATGGTTCTGGAGGCTGGATGTCCAAGGTTGAGAGGCCACACAATGACCCAGCAGAAGGTGGGTTATTGTGAGAGACAGCAAGCTGACCTCGTCCTCTCACAGGGAGCCCATGCCCTCAATGATAGCCCAGTCCATGGCAGCAGAGACCTTACCTTGTGATCTAATTGCCTCTTATGCACCCCTCCTCAATGTCACTGCTTGGGGATTAAGCTTCCAACACCTGATCTTGGGGGACACATCTAGGACACAGCATGTGGGTTGAGTCGGAGTCCATCCTGCTTGCCAGCTGTGGTTGGAAGCGGGTTTGCAACAGAGCCCTCGCCCTTTCTGGCACACGCAGCCTGCTGCTCACTGGCCCAGGTGACTGGCCGGGCTCGCACAGCTGAGGGCGGCTTACCAAAGAGCACCAGGAGCCTCTGAGGCCTGGAGACCAGACCTTGCAGGTGTGTAGGAGGGGACCTAGAAACTCAGAAATCCACCCAGTTTTAGGTCTTGTGTTTCTATCTCTGCTTAGCAAGCAACTGAACTTCTGGAAGTTCCAGTCAGAGACTTCTGAGGAAACTGCCAGCAAGGCAGAGACCTCCAGAGCGCGCGTCTCTGCTGAACCGATGTGAATGACTCGCCACACTTACTGAGACTAACTTATTTTGTGGCCTGGAATGATTTCTTCTTTGGAGATTTTTTGTTTGTTTGTAATCCAAAGGGGAGCTGGGTAGTCAGTAGTGAGAACTTTAAACTTTGAATAGCCAAATGTGTCCCCCGTGTTTCCAGGGCAAGTGTGGCATTGTTCTGAGCACACCCTCCTAAGTGGTCTGATTCCGTTCCTGGGGGTCCGTGCCCCTGCTGTCAGAGCTCGCTGTCAGTGCCAGGGCTGGCTGGGTAGTGTTCTTTGGAGGGGGACACTATTCAGGCCTCACACACATCCACTTCGCATCAATGTGAAGATCATGCCTGCTAATGCCTATTTATACTCTCTTTTCTTTAATAGCAGTTTTGGAGGATGGAGTTTATTCCTGCATTCTTTCTGGGTCAGGAAACTCCGTATTGTGTGTTGTTTCCCAAGAGTGGACTGAGGGGTCCTCCACCGGCCCCTTCCTGTCTCAGGGGCAGTGGTAGTTTTTCCAGTGTGTCGTTCAGGCCTGGCTCCCGGCTTCAGCTTCACGTGTGTCCCACACTGATCTCCAACTGCCTCACTAAACTGTACCGGGTGAGGAGGTGGAGGAGGATCTGGGGGAGATCAGTGCTGGCCATGGAGAACATTCCAGAGTTCAGCCCTGGGACTTCAGGTCCCTCTCTGGAGCTCTGGCCTGGTTGTTAGGGATGAAGCACTGAAGATGAGAGGCAAGTCCCTGTCCTCCTGGTAAGGTGAGCAAAGAATGTGCAAGGACAGTTGGTGGCATTCAACCAGCACGTGGGAATTCAATACACCAGAAATGTCACAATAGAAGATGCCAGCCAGGTGTTAGAAGCTGAGGCCATGGACTCAGACTGGGCTAAAGACTGCTATGCTGCAGAGATGCCACTGGTGGAATCCTGGGAGAAAGGAGGAGGACTTGAGAGTGATGTAAAAGCCCTGAGGCCTAAACCCCTCCTACTCCAAGCCCTTTGGCACCTCTAGGCCAGGCTAGGAGAAAGAAGAACATGGAATAAAGTCCAAAGGAGCTGGGTGTGGTAGTACCTGCAAACCCAGTGACTCTGGAGGCTGAGTTGGGAGACTAAAGATCAAGGCCAGCGAGGCTCAGGATTGCAGGCCTATAATCCCAGTGGCTCAGGAGCCTGAGGCAAGAGGATCACCAGTTCAAAGCCAGCTGGGGGCTGGAGTTGTGGCTCAGTGGTAGAGCACTTGTCTAGCATGTGTGAGGCACTGGGTTCGATTCTCAGCACCACATATAAATAAATAAATGAAAAACAAGGGTCCATCAACAACTAATTATATATATAATTTATATATAATTACATATATAGATATAGATATGAAAAAAGCCATCCTTAGCAACTTAGTGAGGCCCTACACAATTCAGCGAAAACCTGTCTCTAAATAAAGTATATTAAAAGGCTGGGGCTGGGGATGGGGTTGTGGCTCAGGGGTACAGCGCTTGCTCGATCCTCAGCACCACATGAAAAATTAATTAAAGGTATTGTGTCCATCTACAACTAAAACAAATTTTAAAAAAAAGGTTGGTGATGAGGCTCAGTGGTTGAGTGCCCCAGTTCAATCCCCAGTACCAAAAAAAAAAAAAAAAAAAAAAAAAGTTCAAGGCCAGCCTCAGTCAGCAACTTAGTGAGACCCTGTCTCAAAGTAAAAAATTAAAGGGGTTGGGGATGTGGCTCAGTGGTAGAGTGTCCTTGTATATTTTATTCCATGATCAAAGTCAAGTCTTTTTTTCTTTTTTAAATATTTATTTATTTGCTTTAGTTGTACACAATGCAATGCACTTATGTTTACATGGTGCTGAGGATCGAATCTGGGCCGTGCAGGTGCTAGGCGAGCACTCTACCACTGAGTCACAACCCCAGCCCTCAAAGTCAAGTCTTGGGAGGGCTCCTGCCTTTGAGTGACAGGATCCATGCTGCAGTTCCAGTGTGCTGTAGAAGAGACTTGGGGGGAAGCCCTGCTGGAGCCCTGTTGGGTCCTGGCTCCTGCCCAGGAGGACACTCAGTGCATTGAGGAAGAGCAGAGAGTGGGCCCTGAGTACGCCCTCTCAGCTTCTGTGGGGACTTGGGTGGATACTGGGACTGAAGACAGGACCTTAAAACCTTACAATCTGACAGCTCTGGGCTGGGGAAGGCCCCCCAATGTGGGTGGGGCTTCAGGAAGAGGGACTTCAGGATGGTGGATGGACAGCTCCTGGTGATCCTTCCAACTCAGGGGGAGCTTTGCTGCCCTCCAGAGGCAGATGGGTGAGTTGCTAGGACAGGCTCCTTGGAGGTGGAGAATGGAGCTGGGAGGAAGGCAGGCAGGTGGCACCGGATCAACAGATTCTGGAGATGGCCTAGGTCAAAGGGGCCTGGTGATGTCGGACAGAGCAGGAGGGAGAATGTGGACAAGCCAGAGATAGACCTACTGTAGAAGGAGTAAGAGATTCTGGTTGGTCCTGGAATCCCCATAGGGCTGTTGTAAGCTCCAGGGACCAGAACTCCAGGCAGAGAGGAGGGCTTTGTTTGTGTAATGGTAGATAGGAATGCAGCTGTGTGTTCATTCAGAGTGGCCCTGTGAGGTGAGAGCACTGTGGGTGCAGGAGAAAGAGGGCCTGCTCCTACGACCTGGCCCTGGAGGAAGAGGGGGCCAGGAGGAGGAGCTCTGTAACAGAAGGGGATGGAATTGGTGTGCTGGGTGGGATTCCCAGGGAGAAAAGGGCAACCAGATCCCAAGAGGGGCAGGTGGGAAGAGCCAGGTGAGGAGAGACAGGGCGGCTGCCATGGAGCAGGTCCTGGTTGGGTCCTAGCGCCACGGTGCATTTGAGGTCTCAGGTTCGGAGTGGGAGTGAGGGTTGGTGGGCTGGTGCAGGCCTGGAGCTACAGGTAGCTGGCTCCGTGAGATTGTTGCCAGGCTGACCAGGAAAGGAGAGAACTCAGTCCGCAGGAATTGACCACAGCATGTGTGAGGCACTGGGTTCGAGTCTCAGCACCACGTATAAATAAGTTAATAAAAAAGTAAAGGTCCATCAACAATTTAAAAAAAAAAGAAATGTCAAGCCGGGCGCGGTGGTGCACGCCTGTAATCCCAGCACTTGGGAGGTTGAGGCAGGAGGATCGCGAGTTCAAAGCCAGCCTCAGCAATGGCGAGGCACTTAGCAACTCAGTGAGACCCTGTCTCTAATAAAATACAAAAAAGGGCTGGGGATGTGGCCCAGTGGTCGAGTGCCCCTGAGTTCAATCCCCAATACCAAAAAAAAAAAAAAGAAAGAAAGAAAAAAAAAAAAGAAATGTCAGACACCCAGAGCTCCAAAAAGAAGCCTGGGGAAATAAAGGAAGTCCTGAGGGGTGGGTCCTGAGTCACAGGGTGGGGAGGTGGGGCTCAAGAGGCTGCATAGAATGGAGTGGCAGTCCCCCACCAGAGGGATGAGAGCTTGGGCACTGTGAGGGACCCAGCAGGAGGAAGCCCCTCGGTCTCTTGCTAATGCCTGCTCTGCCTGTATCCTGGAAGTGGGCCCTCACTGAGGCCAGGCTGAGCCCTCTCCAGCTCTATTTGCCTGGCCCAAACCACTGCCCAAGCTGCAGCACCCTTATCTTGCAGGTGGAGGTCACTTTTTCCTACCCTGCTGTGCCAACCAGAGCCTGAGGTTCCTGGCCCCAAAACACCTGCTTAAGATCTCTCAGTTTCTGAGGTATTGCGTGGCCGGAGGGCCTCGTGTATAAATTCTGACACTTGGCTCCAGAAATACTACTTGATATTAACTTTCTAAATCAGCTGTGAATACTGAGCCAGGCCACTCACCCTGCCATGTTTGGGATGCTTGCCCATCTCCTGGGGTGGGCAGGTATCCTGGAGTTTCCAGGAGCTCCAGTGGCCCCAAATCTTCAGACAGGTCTGAAGTTCTATCTCCAGTGGCCCCTGCCGCAGGGATCCTGGTCAGGCCCTCAGGCCTCCAGCCTGCCTTTCTATGGTGCAGACTTGGCCTCCTGGGGCCCAGGACCTCATGGGCAGGTCCCCTACAGGCTATCTGGGATATAGCTGGCCATCTGCTACCACTGAGTGCCTTCTGTCCCCCTCCCTCCCATTCCCATCTTAGGTTAGTGCACCTTGAGTCCTTTCTGTCCATGGCCCACTGCACCCTAGCTGCTTTCAGAGACCCCCAGACATTCAGACTACAGAGTTCTTGTTATAGGTCTGTCAAGGGCCAGAGCCAGAGCGGGTGGCCCTGTAAGACGAGCACATACCAGCTTATGAGTCACCACCTCATTTTGCACGGAGCAAAGTTAAAGAGATTCATTTCCTCCCAGGTGCACGGAATGTTGAGCAGGGACCATTTCAGGAGACCTCGGGAAGCCCCAAGACCTTTACGCCTCATCCGGCTTGCTTCTTGTTGAGCCCTTGCTGCAGGTGACGTGGTCAGGGAGCTAGCTCGCGGGTGTGCTCGGGCTCCAACCCGGGATCTCCAGCGAGCGCGACCCCACAGCTGAGGCTGGGCAGCCAGCGACCGTCAGGGGGCGCTGGGGCGCCGCAGAGGAGGGCGAGACGGGTGTGGCCCACCAGTCCCCGCCCACCTCCGGGGCGGGGCTCGAGGGCCGGGTGCGCACGCGCACCGCGCGTCCTCCCGCAGGGCCTGCTGGGCGCCGGGACGCCAGCGACCAGGCTCAGCGAAGCGCGGCAGGGACATGTGGCGGCCGGTGAGGACCCGCTCGTCCAGGGACCCGACCCCGCCCGCCCGGGACTCCCGCCCCAGGCCCCAAGACCCCAGTCATCCGCACCCCCGCTCCAGGCCCCAGACCCCGCATGCCTAGGACCCCACCTCAGTGCTCCAGACTCCCTCAGGCCCCCACCGTCCCCATCCTGCTCCCATCCCTCTCTGCCCTTCGCGACCCTAGGGCTGACTCCCCCGGCCCTCTGACCCTTAGGGAGCGAGTGGACACCACACTACAGCCCAGGGAGAGGCGCAGCCTGCCCGCGCCCCACCCCCAGTCCTCTCCGTCCGCGGGACAGGAGGACACCCCTCCAGCCCCTGTCTGCAGCAGGACCCGTCCCCTCCCTGGGAGAACCCGTTCCCTCTTGTGTTTGAAGGAGGGGAAAGAATTAGTGGGCCTCCAAGGGCTCAGGGTGGCCCTCCCCTCCCTGGCCCCCATCTTCCACACTGGTGATATCCCTGTCCCTTGGAGGCGCCCTGGATTATGGCCCTTTCTCCAGCAGTGTTTTGTTTTGTTTTCTTTTTTGGTTTTGGCTTTGTTTTGCATTACTTGGGATTGAATCTGTGGTGTTCTATCACTGAGCTACACTCCCATCCCTTTTAATTTTTTTAAATTTTGAGACAGGGTCTTGCTACGTGGCTCAGGTGGGTCTCAAAGTTGACATGACCCTCCTGCCTCAGCCTCCTGAGCTGGGAGTACAGGCCGGTGACACTGCGCGGTGTTCCTTTTTGGGCTTTTCTGCAGAGCTTGTGCTTTTCTAGGAAGCCTGGCCTTGAAGGTTAGGTACTGAGAAGGCCAGGGGTTCTGCCAACTTGTGGCTTGCAGCAGGCAGCTTTGTTGCAGGAGAGTGTTTTCTGGGCTGACAACCGTGGAGTGATGTTAGTTTGAGAGTCAGGCAGAGACAGGGTTGGCCTTTGGCAATGATTCTTCACATACCATGCCACCAATCCTCCAGACAGCCCCAGGGAGTAGACAGGGCAGGTGTTAGCCTCTGAGTAGGAGCTGCTATGAGCCCTGAGTACAGCTTGGTCCAGCAGGCTTTGAGCACAGAGAGCATTTCTAGTCACCAGACTCAATTCCCTGGCTCAGGTTCCCAGTCTGTCTCTTGTACCTTGGTTTCCTTACCTGTTGGGGTGCATAGGGCTGTGGATCCTGCTATTAGGCTGCTTGGTTCTAGTCCCCTCTTTTAGTTTTTCTTTTAGAGACTCATCTTGAGAGTCCCAGTTGCTTCTTCCTGCCACAGGCTGGCTTGTCTGTGGCCACCTTTCATCTTCCCTCCAATCTGCTGTCTGACCTGCAGGAAATTGGAAAAACAGGAGGGCTCAGCCCTGCTCTGCCTGACAGCACACACTTTGGGTACCTATTGGATAGATAATACTCAGAGCTTTCTTTTGCTATTTTATAGATTTCTGTTTCCATTGGAAATGGCAGCTATTAGAGAAGAACTGGGCAAGTGTTTCTTTCTGCAGACAAGACTGGGCACACAAGCCCTATAAGCAGCATGAGGGCTGGGGTAAAGAGGGCCAATCTCATTTTGTCCAAACTGGAAGGAGAGAGGGGGCTTGGGACCCGTGTGGTCAGAGCAGTCCCAGTAGGCAGGAGTGTGTGGCCTCAATGGGGAGGAGCTGGTGATATGTGGGACAATATCCTGGGACTGCGTCTACACTGCCCCCCCCTTTTTTTTTTTTAATATTTATTTATTTGTTTTAGTTGTACACAATGCCTTTATTTTTTACATGGTGCTGAGGATCGAACCCGGGCCTCGCATGTGTTAGGCAAGCGCTCTACCGCTGAGCCACAACCCCAGCCCCTACACTGCCTTTTTGCCTGTGGTTTGGTGGTTATGTCCTGGGTGGGGTTTGGTTTATGCAATGTGGTGGAAATTATTCTGGCTGCGGGCTTGGCCCCACATTCCCTTTTTGGGCTCTGAGAGTCTCTCTAACATGGGAATTTCAGAAATGATTGCTTGGAGAACCCTGGGCATCCCATACTTGGAGGCAGGCAGTGCAATTGCCCCATGAGCTTATGGGAGCTCTGGGGCCATCAGCATGAGATCTTGTCCACCTTCATCCTAACTAGGGCTGGACTTGCCCTCTTGCCTGACTGTGACCTTCTGCTTATTGCTTGGCAGAGGTCCTAGTGTGTACTGTGTGGGGCTCTGGTTAGTTCTGTGCTTGCCCCCCCTTACCTTTGAATGTTGTTGTTGTTGTTGTTGTTTTAGCTGTAGTTGGACACAATACCTTTATTTTTATTTATTTATTTTTATGTGGTGCTGAGGAATGAACCCAAGGCCTTGCACATGCTGGGCGAGCACTCTACCGCTGAGCCACAACCCCAGCCCCTTTTGTATTTTTTTTTTTTTTTTTTTTTTTTTTGGGTACCGGGGATTGAACTCAGGGGCACTCGACCACTGGGCCACATCCCCAGCCCTTTTTTGTATTTTATTTAGAGACAGGGTCTCACTGAGTTGCTAAGTGCCTCGCCATTGCTGAGGCTGGCTTTGAACTCGTGATCCTCCTGCCTCAGCCTCCCAAAGTGCTGGGATTACAGGCGTGCGCCACCGCGCCCGGCTACCCTTTTGTATTTTTATACCTTTATTAAATTAATTTGTTTTTATGTGATGCTGAGGATCAAACCCAATGCCTCACAAATGCTAGGCAAGTGTCTACCACTGAGCTGCAATCACAGCCCCAGCTTGGCCTCTTTTGTCACTCAACAAGTGTGTGTGCATCACCCCAGCACAGTGCTTGATCCTGGAAGTGCAAAGCTGCTTGGGAGGTGGACCCCATTCTTGGTCCAGCTAGAGACAGGTGCTGTGAACTCACTGTCATGCTAGCCCGGGCAGAGGACAGTGGGAGAGGTGTGTATGCAGAGGAACCAGGGAAGAGGAACATGGTGAGCAGGCTGGAGCCACTGCTGGGGTAGGGGTGTTGCAGGTGGGATCCCAGGGCCACAGTTCCTACTGTAGTGTGGGTTCCTAAGAAAACATCCGGAAGCTGTGACTGGGTGTGGTGCTTAGGGGCCAGAGCCTCCTGACCTCACCTGTGAGAGCAGCTTGCTCCGTGCTGGTGATGTACTAGAACCTGCACACGCAGGCCTCAGTTGCCCATCCAAGTCTTGGTGGCAGCGGGCAGTCATCAGGAGCACCCAGAGCCTCCAGTTTCGTTGTAAAACAGTTCAGATCAGTGTTCTTTTCTGTCAAAGAAGTGTGTATTTTAATATATGAAAGTGCTGTTAAAGTTATTTTTCAAGTGACTTGATATTTTTCCTTCCAAACCTTTGGGGACAGTGTGCTTGACTCTGTGGCCTTGGGAACAATGCGGAGCACTTTGGTCTTGAGGACCCCTGCTCATGATGGGGTTTTACCATAGGGTGCTGAGGCCACTGTGTCAGCAGAAGGTGTCAGCTAAGAAAGCAGTTAGACTCGTGTCTTCCTCCCAGCTTTGCTAGGTCTTATGAGCAAGGACATGTCAAGTCCCCATCATAAGAGACACCCACTTTTCTGGCATGTCTGTTAAGTGCCAGTCCCAAGTGAGCTTCCTTCTCCAGCCTTAAAAGTGTCCCTTTTTCTCCCCCAGATGGGCGGGGGGCTTCTTAGGGCACACTGTCCTTGCCCCAACTTAGCTCAGTACTTGGTGGGCTCTACCTCCTCAGCAACACCCCTTCAGCATGAGGTGCTATCTAGACACTGCCATTGCCCTGGGGTCACCAGAAGACCTGAGGGGCTGCTGGCTGATGCTCGACTGGGCCGTGCACACTCTCCTTTGGAGATGAACCCTTCCTGAGGCTCCTCCAAATCTCTCTGAAGGGCAGGGGCCTTTCTCAGGTGGAGTTGGTGGACACGGAGCGTGAGCCCTCCCCCAGCCTGACTCCCATCAGCCACTTCCAAGTCAGACATACCCACAGCACAGGGGCCCTTCCTGTCCAGCCCTCGCATTGTCCTTGGGGGCCATGTGATGCCGGGGTCAGCCCTTCATCCTGGGCAGCTGTGTGAGCCCTGAGGGCTCCCTGATTCTGGCCTCCACCTTTCCAGTCTAGCCTGTTGGCTGGACTGCATGTGGCCCCTTCTTTTCTGAATGCTGAATCTCAAGAGTAGTCACCGTATTAGCTTTGGCCATTTTCTTCTCTTGCCATCCCCTTGGAAACTGCAGTCAGCCCTCTCCTGACCTGTTCCAGTTAGTGCAAACCTCTCTTCATTTTTGGCATACAACCTGTTTGTACGTGCTGGAAATCTCCTTTCTCTTCTGGACTAAATCCCTTTTATCCTTTTGAAAATCAGCAGGAATCTGCCATTCCTAACATAAATAATTCAACTCAGCAAGTAAGTATGGGATTGCACTGTTAGTTGGGGTGAGCTGAGGGTCACTGAGGACCAGTGAAGGGCTTGGTGCAGGGGGAAAAGCCTTGGAGGGCCGTGCATGGCCTCGAGCCTGTCTGCCTGCCGCGCACCCGCTTATAGTGCCTGGTGTGTAGGGCACTGCTCCGAGGACTTTGCAAACAGCTTTGTGGGCTTGACTTGCACATTGATTGTCCAGTGATCCCACTTTATGGACAGGGAAACTGAGGGACAGAGAGAGAAATAATTTACCCTAGGCTGCATGGCCTGTTAAGTGCTGCAACCAGGACTCCAGCACCAAAAGCCCATCCAGAGTCTTTCTGAGATTCTCAGCTTCAGGTTCTGGGAACCTGCACACTGTTGTGAGCAGCACCCTGGCCTTTCCCTCCTTGGTGCAGAGGCAGTTTCACCCCAAGTGGTAATGAGAAGAGCCTCCCATCAGTGCCAGTGTCCTAGGTGCAGAATCACCCAAGGTGAGGACCCCTGCCCTGTGTGAGCTGCCTTAGCTCAAAACTACCACTTTCTCAGCTGGGACTTTCAGTACTAGAGCAGATGTTTTGCAACTTTTCTTCAGGAAAGCATTTCTCTCAGTTAATTTTTTAAAAATATACCTCTACTTTGTTTATTTTTATGTGGTGCTGAGGATCGAACCCAGTGCCTCACACCTAAGAGGCAAGCGCTCCACCACTGAGCTACAACCCCAGCCCTCAGTTTATTATTATTATTTTTTAAAAGATACTGGGGATTGAACTGGGGTGCTCTACCCCTGAGCTACATCCCCAGAACTTTATTTTGAGACAGGGTCTTGCTGAGTTGCCTAGGCTGGCCTTAAACTTGCAATTCTCTTGCCTTGGCCTCCCACGTTGCTGGGAATTTATGTAGTCAATTGTCCAGATAACTCCTGCTTAGATCTACTCACTATTAATATGATACCTTAACTGTTTTCTCTTTCTGCTTGAAAAAAAATATCTTTGTTGTCATTGGACCATTTGAAAGTAAATCACAGACATTTGTCCATCTAATCTCTTAACACTTTAATGTGCATCCACTAAGCAAGGACAATCTCTTGCGTACCCAGGGTAGTTCTTCATGCCTGAATTACTGGTAATTCCCTACATCTGTTGCATAGTCCAGTTCAGACTTGCCTGTTGTCCTCAGAATGTCCTGCAGGTGTCTCCCCCTCCGTCTGACGAGGCTTTGCTAAGCTTGCCATGGTGCCTGTCTGCAGTGCTCTTCCCACCTTTTCCTGTGACTTTTTGCTTTGATTTCCTGTTAGGAGAAGCTGCAGTTATTCATAGAAGTGGAGAAAGTTAGTGCCCGCGCCCTGTGCCAGCAGTGCTCAGTTCCTGGCTCACTGCTCTCTGCAGGGGCCAGGTCATCATCAGAGGAGGTCCCGTGGTGTGGATGCTGGTATTTTGGGTCCGAAGGTGCCGACGAGCATGGGCGCAGCTGGTGGCTGGTGCTGCTTTCTGCCAGCTGGGCTGGTGGTCTTGCTGGGAAGAGCAGTCACAGCAGAGCCCTCGAGAGCCAGAGTGGCAGCAGGTGTGCGATGGTATCTGGATCCACTGGAGCCGGGCGCGGTGGTGCACACCTGTAATCCCAGCACTTTGGGAGGCTGAGGCAGGAGGATCGCGAGTTCAAAGCCAGCCTCAGCAATGGCGAGGCACTTAGTAACTCAGTGAGACCCTGTCTCTAAATAAAATACAAAAAAGGGCTGGGGATGTGGCCCAGTGGTCGAGTGCCCCTGAGTTCAATCCCCGGTACCAAAAAAAAAAAAAAAAAAAGATCCTTTCCTTGGATCCACTGGGCTCCAGTCCCCTTTGACTGGACACTGCCCTGCCTCCTTGGAGTGGTCTTCTGAGTAGGGACTCAGCCCAGCTCCCCCTCACTTCCTCCTGCGGCCTTGGGACCCCTTGGAGTGTCCTGCTGAGTACAGCTTGCTCTGTGCCTGCCCTTACCTCATGGAATAACCCCTCTTCTGGGAACATGTTCTGCTTTCCAGCCATGTAGGCCTGTTTCCCACTCCTCATGGATGCCCATGCCACCCTGGCCTCGGGCCTCTGGGAAGCTGTCTGCGAGGAGGTCCCCACTGTCCAGGCCGTGGTGTGTGCCTCCATACTTTGCTCTCTGGGCTGGCCATGGCGCTCTGGCCTGGCTGCAGGCAGGGCTGGTTTGTCTGTGTGCCCTGCAGTGTGGCATGGGGTGGAGGACTCTGGGGTGAGGTGGGCAGTGGTCAGGATGACTGCCTAGAGCCAGCTGATCTGCAGGCACTCCTGGCTCCTGCTCTGTGCATCTCTCCTGCCCTTGGTCAAGTCAGCTGTTCCCTGGGCCTCTACAGGTTGTGCATGTCATGGCCCTGCAGGCACCTGGGTCACCAGGTAAAGTCAGATGGGCTGCAGGGTGGACAGTGTACTCCCTCTGCCTGGGGCTCCCCCTCTTGCATCTGTGGCTTCTTGAGAAACAGTGCCTTGCTGTGTGGAAGGTTTGGTCAGCCAGTTCTCCTGGGACAGTAGGTCATGAACCTTGTCCTTTGACTTTTGTGTTGTTTTGAAGTCCTTGGGATTGTTTTCAGGGCTGCACACCTTGGCCAGAAACCAACCTGGTGTCTGCTCCTTGGTTGGCCCAGCTCTCAGGACAGTGCAGATCTATGCTGCGCGGTGACACCATGGGCTTTATTCCCCCAAATGCTGATTTTTTACAAGAATTAGCAGTTGAGGAATCTTTACCATCTCACATTTCAAATGAGACTGGGAGCTAGATGCAGTGGCACATGCCTGTGGTCCAGCTGTTTGGGAGGCTGAGGTAGGAAGATCACTTGAGCCCAGGAGCATGAGACCCCATCTCTAAATAAACAAGATTGAGAGGCCAAGATTGCTGGTGAGTGTCTGATAGCTGCGGTGCTGCCCCTGGGCTAAGCGTGGCCCAGGACCATGTGCGCGGTCTTCTCTGCCTCACTGCCCTCCAGGTAGGGGCTCCCAAGTTCCTGCCTCTGGGGTCTCTGGGGTCTGGTGAGTTGGGAGCTCCGTGTGCCTTTGTGCTTTCAGAGCAGCAACCCACAGAAGGGCCACTTCTCCTGCCTGGACTTCTTTCTAATTGTGTGGCCTGTAAGGTGGTCTGCCTTTCTGTAGTCACTGGTTAGTGGTTCTCAGTAACTGATGGGTCACAGGGCCACCAAAGGAGTGATGGTCATGAGGAGGCCTTCCTGCAGAGACTGGGGGACCTGGAAAGTCAGGGGACCTGAAAAGTCAGCCACACCCCCGCCTCTCCTTGCCGGGTGTGCTTGCTCCCAGGGTTAGACTTGTTTCTTTGTCCTGGGATCCTGGCTGCAGCCCTGGAAGCATCTTGATGACATGTCAGGTGGTGGCCCAGTGAGTGAATGCTCTCGGAGGCCTGGAGGCTGGCCTTGCTGAGCCTGCCTGCTGGCTCTTTGCAGGTGCGACTCTGCCCCTTCCACTTGGCTCTGCTGCGGAGCCAGCCAGCAGAAGCCCTGGCCTTGCCCTGCAGTGTTCTTCAGGAGGAACTTCGGGGGCCCACCTGCAAGGTAACCAGCCCCGTGCCATGGCATGCACCTCCCCCAGGCAGGGAGTGGCCTGTGTCAGGGTGGAGATGGAGACAGAGGGGCCTGAGCAGGACCTTCTGTTGTACCCCAAGGCAGGATGCCTCTGCGTCTGTGCAGTGCCCTGGGACCTGAGAGCATCACCAGCAGACGCTGCCTCAGCACATAAACAGGGCGACCATTCTGAGCACAGAGAGGGATTGCCATGGGTGGGGTCAGGCAAGAGGTCGGAGCAGCCAGAAGAGAGGTGGGAAGGTGTGTTCCAAGCAGAAGGAAAGGCCTCTAAGGCCCTGAGGCCAGTGAGGCCGGACCATATTGGACACCCTTCCTCCCATCATCTGCGCTTGCTCACACTCTGTCCTTGGGACAGACGGACTGGAAGTGGACACAGGTGGATGAGCAAGCCTCCTGTGTCCAACAGCACAGAGCTCTGCTGTCTTCCTTGTTTTTAGCTCAGCTGGGTTCGGGTGTCCTACTGGTCACTGTCCCGATGCTCACAACCTAGCCGACCTGTCATGGGGCGGGGTGTCTGTAGCTCTGGGCAGTGCAGGTGGCCCTGTCCCATGGAGTGCAGACCTCTCCAGGCTGCTGAGACACTGGACACCAGTGGCCAAGGGGGGTTGAATGCAAGGAAGCCTTCCCTCAGGGCTGCCTAGTGTCCACGTCAGTGTGGGCCGTCCTTGGGGAGGCTCAGCCTCGGGAGGGCAGCCCCTGCAGCTCCTGTCTGTCCCTCAGGACCTCGAGCCCTGCATCGCTGTGGAAGAGGACACTTTCTACCACTGTGCTAGGGGTGCCCCTGCTCCTTGGAATCCGCTATTTCACAGCAGAGGCGCGGGAAAAAGAGGAGGATGCGGTTGGTGGTCGATGGTTTTGGGCGCTTCGGCAGGTAGGAGGGTGCAGGAGGGCTGTGCCTGTCCTTGGAAGGGCAGCAGTGTTCTGCGGGGACTCTCGCCACCTTCCCGGTGTCTTTGGCTGCCTGGGGTGGCAAGCATTGTTGCCGTGCCACATGTGGATGAGGGACTGCCGGAGAGGGCCTCTCACACTGGACGTAGCCCCACAGACCCTGGCTGGAGGGCAGTGCCCACCTCCATTTGCACCCCACCACAGGAAGATCTGGTGTCCAGATGGGCTTGGGCTGGGCAGAGCAGCCCTCCTGTTCCTAGTACCCATGATCTCCCAGGCTCCTCCTGTCTCAGTGCAGAATGGAGGTGGGCATTGCCACCACACCCTGCTGAGTTGACCCTTGGGGGCACTGGCCCTTGGCGCTAACAAGCCTTGGCCCCTGGCATCTCATCTGTGGTGGTTCCAATGCTGTCCTTGCTGCCCTTTCTCCACGTGCTCTGTACTGCCGTTCACTGGCACAATCTGGGCAAATTGTCAACGGTGGTCAGAGGTGGTTCTTTTAATTCAGTTGTTCCTCAACATTTATTGCTGGCATCTCTCATAAGGGAGCTTCTCCTCTGCCAGTTATGAATCCATCAGTTTATTTATATCATCTAGACTGAGGGATTTGCTTAATTAAATGTATTATTATAAGTATCATCTTTTTTGGGGGTGGCACTAGGGATTGAACTCAGGGGCACTCAACCATGAGCCACAACCCCAGCCCCTTTTTGTATTTTAGTTAGAGACAGAGTTTCACTGGGTTGCTTAGTGCCTCGCTTTTGCTGAGGCTGGCTCTTAACTCACAATCCTCCTGCCTCAGCCTCCCTAGCCACGGGAATTACAGGTGTGCACCACCTCACCTGGCAGTATTGTCATTTTTTGCTAAACTGTTCCAGACTTGTCTCAAGGGTATGTGTTCCTTCACCCTGGCTTTTGTGCCTTTTGATCTCCAATTTTTTTTTTTTTTTTTTTTTTTTTTTTTTTTGGTACCGGGGATTAAACCTAGGGGTGCTTTACCACCAAGCCACATCTCCAGCCCTTTATTTTTTATTTTATTATTATTTTTTGGGAGTACTGGGGATTGAACCCAGAGGGGCTTAACCACTGGGCCACATCCCCAGCCCTTTTTATATTTTATTCAGAGACAGGGTCTCACTGAGTTACTTAGCACCTCAATAAAGTTGCTGAGGCCAGCCTAGAACTTGTGATCCTCCTTCCTCCTGCCTCAGCCTTTCAAGTTGGAGAAGTTTCATGTCTGACTTTTCCAACATTTTATTGTGAAGAAATTTAAACAGCAAAGTTGAACATGCTCTGTGTGCCAGGTGTGGTGGCATACTCCTATAATCCTCGGCTGGGGAGGCTGAGGCAGGAGGATCATAAGTTCTAAACCAGCCTCAGCAATTTAGAAAGGCCTTAAGCCACTCAGTGAGACCCTGCCTCGAAATAAAAAGGGCTGGGGATGTAGTGCAGTGGTAAAGTTCCTCTGGGTTCAATCCCCAGTACCCCTGCCCCTCAGAAAAGAAAATGCTCCCTGCTTACCCATGTGTACCTGTGCCCACCCCGAGGTTCTGCCACGACCTTCCTGTGTCCTTGGCTGGTGTTCCTCTTGAGCATTCTGCTGGATGCTCCAGGCTCTGGTCTTTCCCTGCCCAGCTGTGGGGTCAGCTTTCCAAGGAGCCTGGCTCCTGGAGCACTTCTGATGTAGGCAGGCCTCGGGAGGCAGAGCCAGGGTCGGTGGGCTGCGTTCCCCCTCAGCCAGCAGACCTCGTGCTGGTATGGATGCCGCGTGGCTGGCATGGCTGTTCTGTCTCCCTCTTCATTTATGGCGTCCTGAGGATGGCTACCACCCTCACCTCAGGCCACCTGATGGCTTCAGGTCTGCACTGCTCAGGAAGGAAGGGCCTCCTGGAGTCCCAGGAGCAGGGCAGTCCTCACCATGCTCACTCTGCTGGCCACACAAGCCCTCTGTGGCGGAGGTTCCCCCTTGTGGGAAGAGCCAGCTGTGGAAGACAGCTTAGCAGGTGTGGGGACTGGTATCCCAGAATGGGAAGGGCTCTTCCCCACCCGCTGTTAGCTGGGGTCAGCCATCCACCTTTTAGTTCTGAGCCCCCTGTGCTGCAGTGTCCAGACCAGCCAGCTGAGAGGCTCTCCAGGATCCCCCCCTTGGACTCCGTTCTCAGAGGAGCTGCAGCCTCGCTTCTCCTGCTCCCTCTTTTGGTGGTGACAAGAGACCTTCCTGTTTTTGCCCCATCCCATCCCCTGCCCACTGCCTACCTCCCCCTTCCCTGGGCTCATGTGGGTGTTACAGTCAGGAGTGCGGGTGGCCTTGTGAGGCCCGGGACTGAGACTGACCAGCAGGCACTAGCTCACTAGGACCCGAGTGCTGGAGGCTGGGTCCCAGCTCGGTCTCTCCCTTGTGCCACAAGGGGCTGGCGGGGGCCAGGTTAGACCCTCCCAGGGCTCTGAGAACAGGAACCCAGGACTGGAGTCCCCATAGCCTGCCTTCAGGAGCTAAGGCCGCCTCTGCCCGCAGGTCCCTGGGGATTGGCCTGTACATCTCCCTGGACTACTGGTGGTGCACACATGTCGTCCTGCGAGGGGTGGAAGAGGTTTGTCCCCATGCCCTGGGCATGCAGGGGGCGCACTGGAGGTGGCGGGCGCCCAGGGGACTGAGGAGGTGGCTGCTTGCCCCCATCCTCCCTCCACGTCTATGGTCAGAACAGCCCGAGGTACGTGGAGGTGATGTCTGCTTGTCACCAGCGGGCAGCTGACGCCCTGGTGGCAGGGGCCATTCGCAATGGTGGCCTCTACGTGAAGCTGGGCCAGGGGCTATGCTCCTTCAACCACCTGCTACCGCCAGAGTACATCCGGACGCTGCGTGTACTAGAGGACCGGGCCCTCACTCAGGGCCTCCAGGAGGTAAGGCCTGCCAGAGGAGGGAGGGGGCACAGTGCCCACGGCAGCTCCAGGTGCTGGTTCCCCCCAGGTCGATGAGCTGTTCCTAGAAGACTTCCAGGCACTGCCCCTTGAGCTCTTCCAGGAGTTCGACTACCAGCCCCTGGCTGCTGCGAGCCTGGCTCAGGTGCACCGTGCCAAGCTGCGTGATGGCACTGCTGTGGCTGTGAAGGTACCTGGGCCACCGTCCCGTGCCAGGTGGGCTCCGGGCTTGGTGGCAACCCTGGGTCCTCAGTGCGCCCCTGCCTGCTGCAGGTGCAGTACATCGACTTGCAGGACCGCTTTGAGGGGGACGTGCACACGCTGGAGCTCCTGCTGCGGCTCGTGGGGCTCATGCACCCCAGCTTCAGCTTCAGCTGGGTCCTGCAGGTAGTGCTGCACCCAGCAGGCCAGGCAGCGGGTGGGAGCTGGTCCTGGACCTCGACCAACCACCCACGTATGGCCCCAGGACCTGAAGGGGACCCTGGCCCAGGAGCTGGACTTTGAGAATGAGGGCCGCAACGCCGAGCGCTGCGCACAGGAGCTGAAGCACTTCCCCTACGTCACCGTCCCCCAAGTGCATTGGAACAAGTGCAGCAAGGTGGGCTGGGCTGGCCCTGGGGGCGTGGCAGCACTGGCCTCCTGAGCTCAGCCTCCTGCCCTCCCACAGCGTGTGCTGACTGCCGACTTCTGTGAGGGCTGCAAGGTCAATGACGTGGAGGCCATCGAGAGCCAGGGGCTGGCAGTGCAGGATGTGAGTGTTGTGCACCTGGGCAGGTAGGGGTGGGGGTGCTGCCCGTCTGCTGCACATCCTACTCTCTCCCCAGGTAGCAAAGAAGCTGATCCAGGTTTTTGCTGAGCAGATATTCTACACAGGCTTCATCCACTCTGACCCCCACCCTGGCAATGGTAGGACCTCTGGGTGGGGTGTCTTGGTGGGTGGCCTGGGCTGACATGCCGTGTGTCTGTAGTTCTGGTGCGCAGAGGCCCGGACGGGAAGGCGGAGCTGGTGCTGCTGGACCATGGGCTCTACCAGTTCCTGGATGAGAAGTGAGCTGTGGGCAGGTGGGACCCTCTCCCTGTGGCCTGGCCTTTCCTGCCCCGAGACATGGGGCTCACAGCCAGACCCTCCCACAGGGACCGGTCAGCCCTGTGCCAGCTGTGGCGCACCATCATCCTGAGGGACGAGGCTGCGATGAAGAAGCACGCAGCTGCACTGGGCGTAAAAGGTAAGGGCAGATACAGCCCCAGGTTGGGCAGCGTTAGCTGGCCGCAGCCCAGCTCAGGCCCTGCCTCCACAGACTACTTGCTGTTCTCGGAGATGCTCATGCAGCGGCCTGTGCGCTTGGGGCAGCTGTGGCGCTCCCACCTGCCCAGCCGCGAGGAGGTGGCCTACATGCAGGACATGGCCCGCAACCACTTCGAGGGCATCATGCAGGTGCTCAGGGCACTGCCTCGGTCCATGCTGCTCGTGCTGCGCAACATCAACACCGTCCGTGCCATCAACGTGGCTCTTGGCACCCCTGTGGACCGCTACTTCCTCATGGCTAAGAGGTCAGTGCCGGAGGGGCTTCCCTAGGGGCGGGTGAGGCCCGTGGGCTGATGCTTGCGTCTGACACAGTGCGGTCCGAGGCTGGAGCCGCCTGGTGGGTGCAGCGTACCAGGGTGTCTATGGCAGCAGCATCTTGCGCCACATGAAGGTTGCCTGGGAGATGTTCAAATTTGAGGTGGCCCTGAGGTGAGTGGACATGTGGTACTGGTTGGTGGTGGGCACGGGCCTTCTCTCCACCAACCTGTGACCCCCCCCTACTCTACCCTCCCACAGGCTGGAGACCCTGGCCATGAGGCTCACTGCCCTCCTGGTTCGTGTTCTGGTCTACCTGGGCCTCGTGCCTCAGGCTGAGGAGTTCTACCAGTACCTGGAGACGTAGGCCACTAGGGCCAGGATGACCACATAGCTGCCTGGGGCCCGCAGGGCCTTTAGCCCTGGCACACTGACGTCAGGCAGTCAAGACGCTTTGCACCGTGGGGCACAGAGCAGTCATGGCCTGAAATGGGGGAAGCATTGTGGGGCCCTGACCAGCAATGACCACATGCTCATCTCAAACAATTTGTTTTCCTTGTTTTGTACAAAAGTGGGGTGGGAGGCAGTGTGCAAGGGCAGGGTGGCGTCCACATGACTAGAAGTGGGCGGTGACACGGTCAGTCTCCAGCAGGTCATCGAGGATCTGTAGGGCGAGGAGCGGTCAGGGCAAGGCTGAGCAGAGCGGGGGCGGGACGGGCAGGGGAGGGGTGGCAGGCACTCACGATGTCTGGGGTTGTGCCGATCTTCTTGGCCAGCTCCCCCCGCTCCATGGTGCTGAGGTACAGGTAGCGGTTGAGCAGCTCTCCGTCAAGCACGTTGCGCACTGCGTTCTGTAGGATGCGCCGGTCCACGTGCAACATCCTGGGGAGGGGGTGTGGGGGTCAGGGCAACCTGGGAGGGGGGCAGGGCCTGGAAGCTGGTGGGTGCTCACCGGAAAGCACGGGGGTTGAGGCCAGCGTGGTGGGGCAGCATAGTGGTCAGTGCGTTCTGCAGCATCAGCAGCCTCCGGTAGGTCTTCTCCTGCATGGGCAGCAGGAGCCCAATGCCACCATCCAGTGTGGCTGTGGGGGCGGGGGAGCTGTGTGAGCTGGGGCAGCCCCGTTATCCAGTGTGGCTTGGGGGGCAGTGTGAGCTAGGGCAGCCCCCCCAACCCCACTCACCAAACCACGTGATGTGCTTGTTCTCCCACACCACCGACTTCTTGCTGGGCCCCTCGGTGGCCCCCCGGCATGGCGTTCTCCAGAACGTGTTCACATGGGCACCCACGTGGAAGTCTGCCCGGCGCAGCAGGCGCATGCCCCCAAAGCTCTCCTTGGCTAGGTCAGAAGAACTCGGATCACTGCCCACCCGGTGCCCGGCCCCCAGCCTGGGCAGGAGTGCGGGAGGGAGCCACTCACCTTCAGGCAGGTACATGTACACCAGGAGGTTGCGGTCTCGGTCAGACACTGGGGAGCACAGACCCAGAGTCAGCTCCAGCCCGCCCCCCCCCCCGGGGTGGCGCTCCCCCAAGACCCCACTCACCCAAAAAGCCCAGCTGGGCGTTGTCCACCATGAAGTCCACACTGTACACCTCCAGGGGCTTGGCGTCCTGTGGATAGGGAGGGGAACAGGAGGTGTCAGGAGGAGCCCGAGGCTGGCTCCCACCTGCACCCCAAGGCCGCATGAAGTACCCGGGACACCAGGCTCAGCGTCTTGCTCTCTTCCTGGTAGCGCAGCAGTGAGATGCTCTTCATGACATCCGCAGCCAGGATGAAGTTCTTGACGCTGATCATCTGGTGGATGTACAGCTGGGTGTCGATGAAGGCCATGCCCGTCAGCTCGCTGGCCCGCAGGCTCCACAGGAAGATCTGGGGGGCAGGAGGGGTCAGCAGAGTGGGCGAGGCGAGCAGGCGGACATGGCAAGGAGGGGTGGCGGCATACCTTCTGGCCAATGGCTGACACCAGGTGACCATTGCAGTGGCACAGGGCGGTCACAGGTCCCTTCTGTTCCTTCTCATACAGGACCTTGAACTTGTTCTTGGTCAAGGGCTGGCCAGGTTCAGGGACCACCTCAATCACGTCCATGATGAGGATCTGGCAGGGCGAGGGAACATGTGGGGTTGGTGGATGGGCTGCCAGGGGCCACCTGTCCCCAACTGCCGGCTGCTTACCCGCCCACGGCACGTGACCTCCTCTCCCTGCATGAGGCAGGTCCCAGCAGCCACGTAGCCCTTGAGGCCTGACACAGTCTCCTCACTGCGCAGTGACACGGTCTTCATGCACGTGACGTGTTCCCATTCCTCCAGCTCAATTCTGCACGAGACCAGGCTGCATCAGGACACCCCAGTCCTGCCCCACTGGCACCCAGCGGCCCCCACCGGGCCCAGCCTCACCTGGCGTTAGGAATAGCCTCCCAGCTGACTGGGGAGATGAGCTGGATGGAAAAGGCCTCCTGCTGGGGGTGGATGTACCTGTCATCTGCAGGGCAAGGAGGCAGTGGTCATGGCCAGCCCCGGGCATAGCCCACCCCACTCCTGGCAGCATGTACCTCTCTCAATGGCCTCAAACTCCTTCTCCTCGCCAGTCATGCGTGGGATGCGGGTGCAGGGTGTGTTGGTGCTGGTGGCCACGGCGTACACCTGGGGGTTGAGGGGGGTCACACACGTGGGGTTCCTGGGGGAGGGGTGCTGGGGAAAGGGGGCAGACCTTGGACTCCACGTGGTAAGCCACGTAGTGAGCCGTGCAGCGCAGCGGGATCTTCCTGACGGGCCACGGGGCGTCGTAGGACAAGTAGGCGGGCAGGACGCTGATCCGCAGCTCACCCTGAGGAGGATGGCGACAGTCAGCAAGGTCTGGGGACATAGGCCTCCCCGGGTGCTGCCTGGCCAGGGCCACTGTGTCTGCGGAAGGTCTGAAAGAGCTGCAGCTTTGGTGGTCAGTCCCCTTGCCTTCTATAGGTAGGCTCCTGTCCATCCTCCTGGCTGGGGAACATAGCACAGGGCGTGGGAGTCCAAGCCCAGAGGACATTAGAGGCTAAAAGCCAGGTGAGCCCAAGACTGGCCGTGCTGGGGACTGCAGAACACAGGCAGAGGGGAGACCCTGCCAGCCCCAGCCTCTACTCGAGGGCAGTCCTGAGTGCATCAGCCCCTTGGAAGCACTCAACACCAGGGTCCCTCAGTAGCTCAGGTGGCCATTGCTGCCATGTGGGTGGCACAGATGAGGAAACAGGCCCAGAGAAGTGTGTGCTTCTCCCAAAGTCACACACCAATGAAGAGGCCGAGTGGGAGCTAAAGCCCGCCCAGAGTGGCTCCCGAGCAAGGGCGTCCAGGGTGTGTCCCATCAGCCAGGCCTCCACTGCCAACTGCTCCAGCCTCCAGGCCGCCTGGCGTTGAGGCCCACAGTCCACCTCCTGGGCCCTACCTTCTTCTAGACACTCATCCCTGGTCCTCCGGGATGAGCTGCAGCTGAGGGTCTGTCCTGTCCCTGGCACCTGGCATGCCAGGGCAATGTCAATTAGTGGTGCGGCCAGGGCTAGCCTTCCTACCTGTCTGTTGAAATACAGAAAGCCTCGGGGGCAGTTGACGTTGTGGAATGGGGCGAAGGAGTCGATGGGGCCATCAATGCCCATGGGGTGCAGCCGCAGAGCCCCCGGCCAGTCACTAGGAGCCAGTGGGGTGAAGGGCCACAGATGAACACCTGGACACAAGACACTGTGAGGACATGTGGGCAAGGTCCTGTCCCCTCTTCCCAAGCCCAATCAAAGCTGCTGACCTACCCCAGAGTAGCCATAAATGTCCTCAAAGTAGCGGAAGCGTGCCACACGCCCCCGGGCCCCAGACCCCTCCTCTGTGCTGCCACCTTCTGCCTTCTTCTTGGATGGTTTTGCCTTCTTCTCACGGAAGTTGATGTTGTGGGGGACCTGGTGAAGGTGGTGATGGATGCCAGCCCCTACAGACCCTGCAGCTTGGACCCCACCTACACCACCCCAAAAAGGGTCCAGCAGCTGCACCTTCTTAAAGCGAACTTTGAGGTTGCCCTGGCCGAGCTGAGAGTCGTGGGGAAAAGCCTCATAGATGAGCAGCTCCTGGTCCACGTGCACCTGGAAGGGGGCAGGGCGGGGCCGCGGAGGTGGGGCTGGGCCCAGGGACAGAGCTGAGGAACGGGTTGGGCTGTGAGGGCAGGCCCAGCCTCTGAGCAGGCACCAAGGGGCTCACCAGCAGGTAGGGCCTGCTCTGGCGACTCCCCAGAGCAACCAGCAGCACCTCCTTGACCAGGGGCAGCTCCCCCTGGCGTGTGGCCTCCTCCTTGCGGGCCTCACCCTGCGTGGTGGGCTGTCCAAAGGAGCTGTCCACCAGGACCCGCTGCCCCACGGGGAAGTTCTTCACCAGGAACACCAGCCGCCAGTCTGGGAGCTGGTAGATCTGGTGGGGGACAGCAGTCAGTGATGGCAGGGCCTGCCGCGCTGCCAGGGCTGTCGGGCCACGTAGGCACACCTACCTCCATGGTGCCGTTCTCCCGCACCAGCAGGCACCAGTGGGTGGGCTCTGCGCGGAAGGGTGCAAGGTCCCGGTCGGCAGGTGGCTGGCTGCTCCTCCGGGACTCCTCCTTGCTGGGGCTGAAGAGGGAGCCCGAGTCCCCGTACAGCATCTCCTCCTCGTCATCCACTGTAGGGCTGGAGACCACAGACATGTCGCAACCTGCCATGGGACCCAGGTCTCCTGCACCCTGGCCCCCTGCGCACCTGGTCTCCGAGCCTAGTCCCTCGGCCTCTGAGCCGCTGCGGCCCCCCATCTCATCACGGGCCCCACTCAGGCGGCTCTCGGTGGTGAACATGCCGCTGACATCACGATACAGGCAGAGTGTGATCACCTTGGATTGCTGCAGGGAGAGGCAAGGCCCAGTTGCAGGTGGGGGACAGTGGGGGTGGGGGACCACAGGCAGGGACAGCAGGCACAGAGGGTGAGGCCTACGTGGTGCAGTGGGGGCTTATGCAGTGCCAGGCGGTGGTGGCGGCCACCGTACGAATCACTCTTGAGCAGGAACATGGTGACATGGCCCTCGGCGCTCATGATGACCACGTAGGGGTCAGCCACCGCACACTGCACGATGGGGGCACCCAGGTCCACAGGGATGAAGTGCAGTTGATTCACTGTGGGCACAGGGCGGTCAGCACCGGGGGGCCGGCACACGCTCCCCAGGACCCACTTCCCCACACTAGCCCACCCACCTCCTTCTAGTAGGCGGATGCCCAGTGGTGACACTTGGACAATGTAGCGATTGTCCCCAATGTTTCCAGCAAAAACCGTGGGGCCCTGTGTGGCAAAGCCACTGGTGTCCAGTTCCATGATCTCCTGGCCAGTCTGCAGGATCTGTGGGTAACGTAGTGAGTCGTGCCCTTCCCTGGGGGACCCCAGACCCCAAATCCAGACCCCGCCCTTCACCATTGTTGAGTCTTCCCGGCTCAGAATGAGGAACCCGTGTCTTCGGCCATCATCCTCTGCTTCGGGGGCGCTCGGCTCCTGCTCTGTGCCCTCTGCCTTAGGCGTCTCCTCCTGCAAGGTCCAAGGACAGGGAGGACAGAGAGCCATGGTGGCCGTGACCCCTGGATCCAGCTGCCCTCGGGCCACCACAGCCACTATCACCTGGGTCCCGACCTACCTCCTCCTTGCGCACAGGAGCAATGACTGTCCACATGTCATAGCAGCCAGGAAGTTCAAAGGTCGTCACTACCTGGGGCCGGATGCTCTTCTGGAATGAAGATGGGGAGGGGTGGGGTCAGCCCACTCAGGTCCTGCCAGCAGGCGCCCACCCCACCCTGCCCTACGCACCTGCAGCACCGACAGGGCCCCATTCTTCCCATAGCCGGAGCAAACCACGATCTCCAGGTCTGGCTCAGGGCTGTTCTGGAACTGCACAGGTCGGGGTCAAGATGCTGCCCCAGCCCCGCTCGTGCCCTCAACCCCAGCCCACGCCCCAAGCACCTCTTCAGAGAGGAAGGCGGGCTCGCCCACAGCAGCATTGGCGCAGGGTCCGATGTTGAGCATGCTGTCACACACCTGCAGACACGGCAGCAGTCAGGTGCGGGGAGGGAGCCGGCATCCACGGCTGTCCCCAGTCTCACCTCAAAGGAGTAGGTGGCCAGCTGTGTGCCTGACTGGGCCTCGCTACCGTACACTTCGATCTCGTCCACCTCGTCCTGTGGCGCCGACTTGCCCCCTGCAGCACACACAGCCCACCTGAGCCTAGCCCTGGCTTCCAGCCCGCCCCCCCCCCACCGGTCCAGCCCTCACCTGACCAGCCCACTGTGGGATCCACCCGCTTCTTCTTGGAGGGAGGCTCTTCCTGTGAGGCAGGAGACGGAGGTGAACAGCATTTTCAGGCTGCCCTGCACCAAGGGACAGTAGCCAGGTGGAACCTGGGCACTCACCTTGTCGGCAGCCTCACGGACAGCACTGGCCGGGGGCTCCTGCAGCTTCTCTGTGTACTTGAGGAGGAGGGAATTGCCCAGGCGCGAGCCCAGGAACAGGTACCCCGGCTCCATGGTGACCATCTGAGGGAGGGTGTGTGGGTGTGAGAGTGGGCCAGGCCTGGACCCAGCACAAGATCCCCACCCTGCCCCTACTCACACTGGTGGTGAGAACACTGGCGGCTGCCTTGTCAAAGTGGAAGGCGCGGACGCTGCGCATGCCATCCGTGACCAGCGTCAGCACGTATCTGTGGGTGGGGTGGGCTGTGAGTAGGGCGGGGATCAAGGGCGCTGGAGGGCAGGGGGTGGGGGTGCTGAGTGAGCAGGGGAGGGGCTGTGGGTGTCGCAGGGCAGGCGAGGCCAGGGACTCACATCTCGCCACCCTTGAGGGAAATGACCATCTTGTCATAGGAGATGAAGGTGGCCTGGGCGCAGTCTAGGGTGATCCGCACGCCCTCCTGAGTGCCTGTGAGGGAGGTGGTCAGGCTGGCTGGAGGCCCTGCCCGTCCACAGCCCCACCCACTCACAGCCAGCCACACTCACGCAGCGGGAAGGCAGTGGTGCCCGTGGTGAGGCTATTGAGAGCCACGCCATATGGGGGAACGCTCTGGTTCAGGTATAGCAGCGAGTTGACAGCGAAGACCACGACCCCACCTGGTGGTGGACACGGGCTGGCTGGTAGACAGGCTCACCGCTCCCCCCCAGACCACCAGGCACCACTGGGCCCTCCTCACCTATGGGCTTGGGCACAGCCAGGGCCTGGGTGCAGTCAAAAGGCAGGCTGGTGAGGGACCAGATGACCGGGTGGACCTTCTGTGTGATGTTCAGTGAGATGGCCACGATGGAGCAGGTGTCCTGCCGCACTGCCACCCGCCTGGAGCAGCAGGTAGGTCAGCCAGCTCACAGCACTCCCAGGGCAGGGCGCCCAGCTCCACCCTCTGCAGGAGCTACACGTCCCTATCCCGTCTGCCCAGAGGGCACCCTGGGCCTCACCCGGGCCAGGTCTGGTTGGGCTCGAACAGGATGAGCAGGGTGGGCTCGTAGTAGCCGTGCAGGAACTGCAGGTCAATGATGTTGAGCAGCTTCTCGTCCAGGGCCCGCACGTCAATGATGTAGCTGGGCAGGAAGCTGGACCTCTGCCTGGGGGGCCAAGGGGTCAGGGGCCGGCACACAGAGGGGAGCCCAGGGCTCACGCTCCTCATACCCACATACCCACAGCCATGACCCCAGTGCTCACCCCTCACCCACGAGCCCCTCATGCTCTTCAGCCAGGCTCTCCCTGCGGAAGGGCAGCACCACCAGCCTGGTCCCATAGATGAGCATGGCCGCACAGCGACCATCAGGGTCCACCCGCACGCGAGGTGTGTGCACGTTCTGCACAAAGCCGTCCTGGGGACAGAGGAACATCAGCCAGGAGACCCCACAGGCAGCACTGGGGGTAGGAGGAGGGAGGGAGTCGTTGGGCTGGCTGGGGTGCCTGGATGTGACCTACCCGAAGCTCAGGCTCCTCAAAGTAGTGCAGGGACAGGGTCTTCAGATCGTGGGTGCCTGGGTCATACTCCACCACCGACAGCTGAGGGCAGGAGGTCAGAACTGTGGCCTGCCCCATCCTCCCTGGGGCACAAGCAGGCCCCTGCAGAGCCCTGCCCCTCCACCCACCCTGGGCCCACCCCCCCCACCAGGAGTGCAACTCACCTTAGCGTCCTTGAAGCTGAGCAGCAGGGCGTCACGCTTGGCTCCTGCCAGCTGCACGCTGGCCATGGACATGACGTTGCCGAAGAAGGAGAAGGAGGCCACCAGCTCCAACTTCTCTCGGTGGGCCTTCCCCTCTGGGAGAGGGCCAGCAGGTCAAATCTGGATGATGCCCTGGCTACCCACATGCCCAGGGTGGCCACCCCTGTACTCACCTGTGCTCCGGTCATTCTTGGTCAGGGCCTGCAGGGGTAGGAAGAGAAGGCAGTGAGGGGTCACAGACACGCCTGCTCTCCTCATCCAGAGACACAGCCCTGAGGAAGGACAGGAAAAGCTCACCTAGGCTTGAGCCTGCCACCAGGTACCTGGAGAGAGCTGTGCACCTCCCCAGCCGGTCCCCCTCTCACTCACGCACCCGGGCCCCTGAGCTGGTCTCAGGGCTCCTCCCCAGGAAGCCTCTGCCTCATGGCTGCCCCAGAGGCCAACCCCTGCTGTCCACACTCATCTTCCGCCCCAAACCTGCCCAGCTGGGCACCCAGATGTGGACCCGAGGGTGCTGCTCCAGGCCCAGCACAGGCTGCAGAGCCTCCAGCCACAGCCAAGGTGTGGCAGCCACAGGGGCTGCAAGGCTGGAAATGAGGCAAGGTGGCCACACCCTGACCCAACCCTCAGGAGGCCAGGGCAGGTTGAGGCCAGCCTGGGCGACTTAGTGAGACCCTGCCTCAATTTACTTTTTTTTTAATTTAAAAAAAAGGGGGCTGGGACTGTGGCTCAGCGGTAGAGCGCTCGCCTAGCGCGTGGGCGACCCGGGTTCGATCTCCAGCACCACGTACAAATAAAACGCATTGAGTAAAGTTTGCATTGTGTACAACTAAAGCAAATAAATAAAAATATTTTAAGGGCTGGGGTTGTGGCTCAGCGGCAGAGCGCTCGCCTCGCACGTGCGCGGCCCGGGTTCTATCCTCAGCACCACATAATCATAAATGCATTGCATTGTGTACAACTAAAGTAAATAAATAATTTAAAAAAAATATTTTAAAAGGGCTGGGGTTGTGGCTCAGCGGCAGAGCGCTCGCCTTGCACGTGTGCTGCCCGGGTTCGATTCTCAGCACCACATAAACATAAATGCATTGCATTGTTTACAACTAAAGTAAATAAATATTAAAAAAAAAAAAAAAAGGGGCGGGGGCTGAGAATGTACTTCAGTGGTGGAGCACTTGCTTTGGGTTCAATTCTCAGTACCAAGGTTGGGGTGGGGGCCGTAGGAAGCCCTGAAGAGCCAGAGAGCTAGGCACAGAGGGGCCTGCCTGTAGTCCCAGCTGCTCAGGGGCCTGAAGCAGGAAGAAGGTGTGAGCTCAAGAGAGCAGACAAGAAGGAAAAGAAGCAAAGAAGGTAAGCAAGCAAGCCTGAGTTCTCCTGTGCCGGCACAGGGTGCCCACTGTGCCAGGACTGGCAACACTGCACTTGTACTGGACTCCAGGGACAGACTCAAAACAGCCACACAGGAACCTGGGTGGGGTCTGCTCTGAAGAACAGTGTGATGGTCACTACACTGCACCCCACTGGCCTAGCCCTTGGGATGACTGGCGGCCTCCACCTTGGTGTCCTGGAGGCCCTGAACTCCTGAAAGAAGGCTGACTACCCTGAGGTCACCACACTGCCAGGAAACCCAGTCTGGCCACTTGGGGGCAGAGTGGGAAGGATAAGAGAGGGGGCAGGACCACCTGCTCCTGCTGTGTCCTGTCCAAACCCAACCACACGTGTGTGCGCAAGACTAGGCTGTCCCTGGGCAGCACGGCACGCAGCAGGGACTGGCACGCAGCAGGGACTGATCGGAGCCTCCCCCAGCACCACCAAACCTGGTGCCTCATGGTCACACTGTCCTGAGGGCCAGGGAACAGCAGCCACATTTGGCATCTCAAGGAACTTCTCTGCGTGTTTCACAAGGACTGACAGGAAGGACAGCCCTGAAGCTGGGGGCTGAGTGCCTCTCAGGTCAGTCCGGCTTGCTCCCCTCTTCCCACAGATGAGCTGCCATTTCTCTTATCTTTAAAAACCTGCTTTCCCCACCAGTTACTGTTTCTTTGCTTTCCTTTGCACAAATCTCCAACAGCTGTCTGGGTTCACTGTTACCAAGCCTTCACGGGGCCTTCCACCCTCCTCAGGTCAGGCCACAACCCCACTTGTTCCCAGCCCATCTTGTTCCATCTGAGACGCCAGGGCCCTCCTCTCCTGTGCTGCACCCCCAGACATTCCTCCTGCCCCCCTGGTCTCAACCTTGCAATGCTGAGGTGCCCAGGGCCCTGTCCTTGGCTATCTCTGGGTAACTATACCAGCTTCAAAGGGCAGACACTACCCATAGGCCAAAGACCCCAACTCTGCCTCCAGCCCAGACCCCACTCCCATCCCCACCTGCTGCTCCAAACTGCCCCTGTTGAGGAATTAGCTGACCAGCACCCCAAGCAGCCCACAGCCTGCCCCGCCACACACAGCTCTGTATCCCCTCCCTCACTGTACCAGGGTTGTCAACAGGACCAGCACAAAAGGGCAGAAGTGTAAGAGCCCTAATTGAGGATAGCTAAGATGGCGGCTAGCTGAGAGCCATAAAAGTGTTCAAGTAGCCGGGTGTGGTGGCGCACGCCTGTAATCCCAGCACTTTGGGAGGCTGAGGCAGGAGGATCACGAGTTCAAAGCCAGCCTCAGCAATGGCGAGGCACTTAGGAACTCAGTGAGACCCTGTCTCTAATAAAATACAAGAAAGGGCTGGGGATGTGGCCCGGTGGTCGAGTGCCCCTGAGTTCAATCTCCAGTACAAAAAAAAGAAAAATAGATTGAACCCAGGAGTACTTGTATTTGTGCTTCAATGATAATGATTGGGCTATAGCTAGATGCTCTACTTCTGCAAATTTTGATAACCATCTTCCTAAGTCTCCTATACTATCTTTTTGTATCAATCATCCCATTATATTTCCACAGGTAATAAAAAATTAACCTATTCCTAAGGCATTAAATGTATATACAGATGGGTCCTCTAACGGTACTGCTGCAGTAGTCACTCAAAAAGAAAATATGATTCATATTACTGGTCAAAAATCAGCCCAATTAGTTGAACTTGAAGCTATTATTATAGCTCTTGAAAGTTTTGAAGAACAGCCTATAAATATTTTTTCAGACAGCCACTATATTGTACATGCTGTCCCTAAATTGGAGCTAGCAGGCCCAATAGCACCACATACTCCAGACTTTAAATTGTTTTTTCAAATTCAAAACCTTCTATGGGAACATAAAGAACCTTTGTTTATTGGACATATCAGAGCTCATACTAATTTGCCTGATCCTCTCCATGAAGGTAATCAAAAGGCCGATGCCCTCACTCAAACTATCTTTATATTTTCAGCAGTCCAACAAGCTACCTTGTTCCATTCTCAATTTCATGTTAATAGTACTACTTTACAGCAAAGGTTCAAAATAACCAAAGAGCAAGCTCGAACAATTGTGAAGGATTGTCAATCTTGTGTGACACATTTGCCCAATACACATTATGGGGTTAACCCAAGAGGATTAATGCCCAATCATTTGTGGCAGATGGATGTCACTCATGAGCCAAGTTTTGGAAAATTGTGATTTATTCATGTGACCATAGATACATGCTCAGGCATGATTTTTGCTTCCTTACATGCTGGAGAAAAAGTTAAAGATGTTACATCTCATTGTCTGCAAGCTTTTGCTGCATTGGGCATTCCCAAAATGCTTAAAACAGATAATGGCCCTGCATATACATCCTCATCTTTCAAACAGTTTTGCGCAAAATTCAATATATTCCATAAAACAGGTATCCTGTACAATCCTCAAGGTCAAGGTATAATTGAACAAGCTAATCGCACACTCAAAATTATGCTATTGAAGCAAAAAGAAGGAAATTGGACAAATCCTAGGGACAGATTGGCAGTTGCCCTGTTTACCTTAAATTTTTTAACTTTAGATTCTAATGGATATTCGGCTAGAGACAGACATTGGAACCCACACCAACAACACAAACCTTTGGTTTACTGGAAGGATGTTCTTTCAGGTACATGGAAGGGTCCAGATCCAGTATTAATTTGGGGGAGAGGATCTGTTTGTGTTTTTCCACAGCATGAATCCTCCCCAATATGATACCATCTAGATTAATAAAACAGGTACCAAATCAAAAGGACCAAGATGAAGTTGTTGAGGAATCAAGATTAATAAAGCAAGTACAAAATCAAGAGGGCCAAGATGAAGTTATGGAATGATTCCCTTATAAGAGTCCTTCAATAAATTCACAATTTAAGTCTCATTTCTCCTGGCCGGGACGAGAAGATCTCTCTTTAGTGTACACACAATTGTATTTTTTTCTTTTTATATATGTCTTTATGTCTGTGCACTTGTCTAGATTTCATGTAAATGTGACGTCACAAATATATGCTTGTATGTTTGTGCATCTGTCCAGTGTGACGTCACAAATAACAAAGCGCTTATGAAAATTAATAATATAAAAATATTATTTGGATCCAAATAACTTTAATTCATTTAAGTTTAGAGTATTCTAATTGGGTAACAATTTAAAAGTATAGGTACCTTCAATTTTGATTTATAGGTGTCTCTGGGACTTCTCTTCAGCTAAAAATATGACTAATACTGTGTAACCTAATATTTTGGTATTTGACATGGGATTGTTTATTTTTAATTAACTTTATGTTTATTAGCTGATTAATTTGAATTATTTCAACAGGTAATTTCATAGAAGGATTGCTGTGTATGCAGAGACTCGGGGGTTCCAGCTAACAAATTATTTTTCCAAAGTGCTCTTAGTTTTTCTTTAATTTATCTTTAATGTAGTGTGTTGTCAGTTAAACACCCTCAGTCTTTCTTTGATCAATTCTGAATGTGATATTTTGCCAGCTTATGTTTGTGGGCGCTCAAGCAGCAATGTGTGTGAGCAGAGATCAACTTTAATTACCTGATCTAATAATTCTATTTTTTAGTTTGACAACTCGCCTCTTGACTCAGTGCTGGAATGGCACTGCCTTTCCTCTAATAATTGATGCTTGAGTTTCTAGGTAGCGAGCCCTGAAGATTTGCCGGTGGCATTGTCTAGACATAAAAAAGACAGCTGCTGCTACAGCTGCAGGGATCGCTGTCACTACAAGCATCCCTGCTGCTCAAGCATCAAACAACCTCACCAGCAGTGTGGCCTCTGTTCTGCATGCATGGGCCTCCTAGATCAACGTGTTATAATAAGTGGACATTTTGATCTTTCATTATCTTTCATTATTTGGGACATTACGGGACAATGCCTTGCGGGTATTTGTCTAGAGAACTCAGTGCGTTACTTGATGGAACTTAGGGCAGCTGATTTGCTTAAAGAACTTGATACGCTGTGGAACTTGGCTCGTCAACAGAAGGCATGCCGCCTTAAAGCCGCAGCATCTTCTCACAATTGGACAGCTGTTAGTCAACATACAGGCGATCCTGAAGGGCTCGAGTGGACGGCTAGTAGCCAATGATGGGTAAGATCCCCAGAGGGGGACAACCTAAAACAGGCACAGTCGATCCGGATGAGGTCGTCACCCATCCACGGGACAGTCTCATGTGGCCGACATATCAACCTAAGACAGGAGTCAAGGGCACAGCCTTGATTATTAGATGACGGGTAAGAATGTTGGTTGCACATGGGACGCCCTAGAGCATTTCCTCTTTTAAAAACAAAAGGGGGGAAATGTAAGAGCCCTAATTGAGGATAGCTAAGATGGTGGCTGGCTGAGAGCCATAAAAGTGTTCAAGTATTTTCACCTGATATTCATGCATTTATCTAAGAATCTTTTTATGCCCGTGAACACTGCGTGACGCACCTGTAAGCTCGAGCTGTTAGCATGTGTCCTTGTTAAGGCAAAATGTATTTAACCGGGTGAGGTTAGTTAGAGGGGTGGTTGGAGTTGGAGAGGTTGTTGGAGCCGGAGAGAGAAGTTAGAAGAAAGAAGAATAAAAGAACTTTTTCATTTCCAGTCTGCCTCCGAGTTTTCTCCCGTGGTATCATTGCTGCAAGTGGCAATTGCTGCAGGTGGCGACACAGAAGGGACAGCAATTGCCTTTGAGGCCAAGCTCTGGTCTCAGAGGACCTGCCTCACTCTGGCAGTCTGCCATGCTGTCAAGGCCCATGCTGAGGAGTGGAGGCCTCCTGCTGGCCGTGCAGGCAGAACTCCAGTCCAGCTGAGCCCTGGAGGACCACAGCCCCATGAGGAGCCTGTGAGGAGCTGCTCTGCTGAGCTGCTCCTGACTGCAGACCCTCAGAGACTGAGAAATACTCCTCCATCCTTAGTTTCTAAGTTTTAGGGTAAACTGTTATATGGCAAATAGTAACTAATACAAGACCCACCCACAGCCTTCTCCATTGCACAGAACAGCAGGGCCACCACTCCAGGTGCTCACACCCAACTCCAGACCTGCTGCCCACAGACCCCGGGAAAACCTTGGGTCAGCCGCACACACCTACCTCTAGCCCCACCATGCCAGTCCAAGCCACTGATGCCTCTCAACTAAAGGCTACAGCCAGCTCCCAACTGATCTTCCTGACTCCTTTCACCTTCTCTTCAATACAGCAGTCAAAGTGATCCCTGAAAACTTGTCAGATCATGCTTCTGCCAAAACTGAACCTCCACACTTGAGGCCACCAACCTTGTCACCTCTCTGACCTGTTTGTTCATCTTCCCTCACCTCCAGCCCTCACTTGTCCTCCTGCCACAGGACCTCTGCTGGAACTGCTCTGTCTACCTACAACCCTTCATCTGATACCCACAGGTTTCTCCATCACCCTTCCTCCTCTGCTCCCACCTTCCCACAGAAGAAATCCAGCACCCCACCCTGGCCTCGCTCTCTCTCATCCTGCTCTCCAGTCTCCAAGACACTGTCCCCTCTCACACACTTCCATGGCTGTGCATGGCTTGTTGTCCTCAAAGTGCAAGCTCCACAGGCGGGCACCTCTGACTGCAGTGTGCGTCAGCATCACCCCAAATGCCCGCCACAGCAGCACTTAGATAAACACAGCTGTTGGAAAGACAAATGAATTCCGGTGGGGTCTAAACCCATTTCACTTTTGTATTTTTTAGTTGTAGTTGAACACAATGCCTTTATTTTATTAATTTTATTTTTCTGTGGTGCTGAGGATTGAACCCAGCACCTCACACATGCTAGGCAATAATACTCTACCGCTGAGCCACAACCCCAGCCTCTGAACCAATTTCTTAAAAATGTAATGATGCATGTGAGCATGGTAGTGCACAACTGTAATCCCAACAACCCATGAGGCTGAGGCAGGAAGATAACAAGTTCAAGACCAGCCTGGGCAACTTAGAAAGACCCTGTCTCAAAATAAAAAATAAATAGAGCTGGGGGTGAAGCTCAGTGGTAAAGCACTTGTGGGTTCAATCCTCAGTACCAAAAAACAAACAAAACACCACACCAAAACCAAATAATGATATAACAATTTCTAATTAGTAAAAGTTCACTACAACAGGTAAGAAAAACTAAGTTCTAATAATTGTTTGGCTCTTTCAAAGATGGGCCTGAAGGGCCGGGCGTGGTGGCGCAAGCCTCTAATCCCAGCACTTGGGAGGCTGAGGCAGGAGGATCATGAGTTCAAAGCCAGCCTCAGCAATGGCAAGGCACTTAGCAACTCAGTGAGACCCTGTCTCTAATAAAATACAAAAAAGGGCTGGGTATGGTCAAGTGCCCCTGAGTTCACTCCCCAGTACCAAAAAAAAAAAAAAAAAAAAAGAAATATCAAAGATGGGCCTGAGGGGCTGGGGTTGTGGCTCAGTGGTAGAGCACTTGCCTAGCATGGGCGCGACCTGGGTTCAATCCTCAGCACCACGTATAAACAAATGTATTGTGTACAACTAAAAGCAAATAAATATATATTAAAAAAATAAAATAAAATAAAGGCATTGTGTACAACTAAAACAAATAAAAAAATATTTTAAAAACTGGGCCTGGGCTGCAGTGGTGGCTCAGCAGGCACAGCGCTCGCCTCGCACGTGCGCGGCCCGGGTTCGATCCTCAGCATCACGTAAACATAAATGCATTGCATTGTGTACAACTAAAGTAAATAAATAAATATTAAAAAAAAAAAAAAAAAAACTGGGCCTGAAAATCCAGTGTCAAAACATAGTCAAAAGCTCAGCAGGGTGGTGCATGCCTGTAATCCCAGAGGCTGGGGAGGCTGAGGTGGGAGGATTATGAGTTCAAAGCCAGCCTCAGCAAAAGTGAAGTAGGGGCGCACACGCCTGTAATCCCAGCACTTTGGGAGGCTGAGGCAGGAGGATCTCGAGTTCAAAGCCAGCCTCAGCAATGGCGAGGCACTTAGCAACTCAGTGAGACCCTGTCTCTAATAAAATACAAAAAAAGGGCTGGGGATGTGGCCCAGTGGTCGAGTGCCCCTGAATTCAATCCCTGGTACCAAAAAAAAAAAAAAGTGAGGTAGGTGCTAAGCAACTCAGTCAGACCCTGTATCTAAATAAAAATACAAAATAGGGCTGGGGATGTGACTCAGTGGTTGAGTGCCCCCCAGTTGAATCCCTGGTACAAAACAACAACAACAAAAAAAAAAAAAAAAAAAAAAACATAGTCAAAGATGCTTTTAGGGTGTGTTGGTGCACACCTGTAACCCCAGCAACTCGGGAGGCTGAGATGAGAGGATCACAATTGCAGGGCCAGCCTGGGAAACTGCAACCTGGTCTCAAAATCAAAAATAAAAAGAGCTAGGGGTAGTTCAGTGATAGAGCATTTGCCAAGCCTGTGTGAGGTCCTGGGCTCAATCCCCAGTACAAAAAAAAAAGAAAACCAAAATGCTCTCATTTGAGGTGGTGCTTATGTGTATTGACTTGCAAGAATTCATTTAGTCTGCTGTGTGATGGTGCATGCAACTGGAGAGGCTGCAAGTTTGAGGCCAGCCTCAACAACTTAGTGAGTCTACAAATTTAAAAATAATAAACTTCGTCTTCAGTTTTGACTGAAATTTTGACATTAAAGTCAAGTACTAATCTCAAAACATGCCCTTTTTTACGTTTTTTGAGACAGGGTCTCACAAAGTTACTTAGGGTTTTGTTAAATTCCTGAGGCTGAGCCGGGCGCGGTGGCGCACACACCTATAATCCCAGCACTTTGGGAGGCTGAGGCAGGAGGATCTTGAGTTCAAAGCCAGCCTCAGCAATGGCGAGATACTTAGCAACTCAGTGAGACCCTGTCTCTAAATTAAAAAAAAAAAAAAAAAAAAAAAAAAAAAAGGGCTGGGGATGTGGCCCAGTGGTCAAGTGCCCCTGAGTTCAATCCCTGGTACCCACCCCCCAAAATAAAATTCCTGAGGCTGGCCTCGAACTTGCTATCCTCCTGTCCCGGGCTCCTGGGTTTACAGGCATGGGCAATCCCCCCTGGCTTAAGTCAACTTTTTTAACAACATATTTAATTTCAAAGCCCATCCTTTTCTGTTTTGCTGGCTTGGTCAAGCATACCTCCATAGAGGTGCACATATTTCACGCACGAACGCACCTGCGCTGGGAAAGTGCCGGGCGGGGAGGGGGAGGGTTAGTGCAGCCTGCTCCTCTGACCCGCTCAGCCGCTACTCAAAACCCCAGGTGGCTCCTCCTGCGCACCCCGCCCGCGGTGGCTGCCCCGGGCTTCCTCCGCTCGGACACCTGCCCCGCTCTGCACGCCGGCCCGCCCGGTTCCTTGGACAGCAAGAAGCCTTCCCGGTCGGACCCTGGTCGCTCTGGCAACCAGCGCGGCCCGGCGCCCCCTCCTGCCAGTTGTCTGTCCTCGCGCGGACTCCGCGCCGCGCCACGGGCCGGCGGTGTTCTTCGGCTCCGCCTCGGGAGGCAGCTTCCAAACACAGGCAAAGTGGCTCTCAGCCCGGGCGGTGGCGCACGCCTGTGGCCCAGCGGCTCCGGAGGCCGCGGCGGGAGGACGACGGCAAGTGCGAGGCCGTCCAGGGCTCACGCGACGGGCCCGCCAGCCTCCCGGCGGCGCGGCTGGTTGCGGGAGGGCCCAACGGTGCGCGGTGCGGCGGCGGCCCCTCGGCGGGCGCGCAGGCGGCTCCGGGCGCATCCGCGCCGCCGCCGCCGGCGCACACGAGCACGGAGGCGCGCGGGCCTACCTCGGCGTCGCGGTTCAGGCGGTACACGTAGAGCTGCGAAGTCCCGGCCACCACCAGGTTGCGCTCGCTGTTGTTGAAGAAGTTGCAGTACATCGCGAACTCGAGGCCGGTGGGAGGGTGCGCCTGCTTGTAGACCGCGTACATGGTGCCGCCGCCGCCGCACGCCGCCGCGCCGACTGGGGGACCGGGACAGCGGCGGACGCGGTCCGGCCTCGCGCGGAAGCCGAGCTGTGCGTTCCGCCGTGCTGCGTCTGCGCGGCGGCAGCGGAGGCCGGCGGCAGCGGCCCCTGGCGGCCGGGAGGGTCCCTGCGCTTGGCCCCAGGGTTGGCGTGCCGCCAGCTCCCATTCTCGATCCTAGAAGCCTAGGGAAAGATTGTTGTCACAGCCCAGAAAACGGCTTGGAAACGTGTTCATTCCACGCCCAAATCCGCCGCCCAATCACTGAGCATTGGACTGAGGGCACTTGGACGCGCAGACCGGTAGGTGACCTTTAAGCCACCCTTAAAATGTGTTAAGGAAGACTAGCACCTCGGCACAGTCCTGGCCCCAACATCACAGGTGTCTCCTTATTTGAGGGATGGGGCACTGCCCGAACTCCTGGAGTTCAGCAAGCCTGCACGTGGCAGAGCCCTGCAGACGGAAGTGCCGACGTCGGAGGGGCGCCTGGGGCCAGCCTGACCGGCTAGCTTGTCTCAGGGCTGGGCCAGAGCAGAGGCAGACCTGTTCGGTGGCCTGTTCTTCATGAGAGATGAAGTGAGGCCTTCAGAGATGGGGAGTGGGAGGCACTGTGGGGAAGGACAGTGATGGGCTGGACCGTGGCCCAATGTTCTGAGAAAGGAGTATCTCATCATGGGGCAGGAGGGGGTGGGAGGGATGGGGTGGGGGAGGCAATGGGGCCACCAGCACACACCCTGGCAGATTCAGGGCTCTCGGCTTCACCATTCAGAGGCCCTTGCCCTCCAGATTTTCCTCAGCTCCTGCAAGGTGGGGCATAGTGTGACCTGGTGTCCAGGTCCAGGTCACACTCCTCATGCACCCCACACACTCACCACAGGCAGGCAATGTGCTAGGAGCTCATGGATTTTTTGTTTGTTTGTTTGTTTTGTTTTTTGTTTGTTTATTACAGGGGATTAAACCCAGGGGTACTTAACCACTAAGCCACATCCAGAACCCCCCCTTTTTTAAAAAAAAATTTTTTAGACGGGGTCTTGTTAAACAGCCTTGCTAAGCTGCTGAGGCTGGCTTTGAACTTGCAGTCCACCTGCCTCTGCCTCCAGAGTTGCTAGGATTACAGGCGTGCACCACTGGGCCCAGACAGCCCATGGTTTTTTGCACTTTCCTCCATACTCCTGGCCATCTTGGCATGTTCAGTATTCTGAGCTGAGTTTAGGAGAAAGAGGGTAATTCTTAGATGCCTCTTATAAGGTGGGTGAAGATTCTTAAAACGTCTGTGCTGAAGCCGGTTGTGGTGGTACATGCCTGTGATCCCAGCAGCTCCGGAGGCCGAGGCAAGAGGAATATGAGTTCAAAGCCATCCTCAGCAATTTATCGAGGCACTTAGCAACTCACCAAGACCCTGTCTCTAAATAAAATAAAAAAGGGCTGGGGATATGGCTTAGTGGTTAAGCACTGCTGGATTCAATCCCAAGTACCAGGGGGAAAAAAAAAAAAAAAAAAGAATCTGTGCTGGGTGCAGTGGCACACATCTGTAATCCAGCAACTTGAGAGGTTGAGGCAGGAGGGCCACAAATTTGAGGCCAGATTGGGCAATTTTGAAAGACACTGTCTCAAAACAAAAGTAATACAGGGCTGGGGATATAGTTCAGTTGGTAGAGTGCTTGCCTTGTATGCACAAGGCCCTGGCTTCAATCTCCAGCCCACAATAAACAAATAAATAAATAAATAAAATACTTGAAAATGGTCTGGAGATGTAGCTCAGTGGTAAAGTGCCCTTGGGTTTAACCCCCAGTTTCAGCATGCTGAGGAGAGAATCGGTGTCTGAGAGTTGGCTGGACATATGGCTTCTTGTTCCCTACCATTCCCGGGGAACTATGTCAAGTCAAGGAGTTCTTAGACATGGCCCTTCCTGCCCAGGTTTGCCTCAGGTCCTGGTAGGCAGAATCCCCTGTCCAGCACAGATGAGGCTGTTGAGCTTCACTAGAGATGATCCTCTGGCTCTCCTGTTCATGGACCTGCAATACTGGGTGAAGGACAGACTGGATCTGATGCCCCTGGGCCTCTTATCCCTTTGCTCTTTTCTCCTACCCCCTTTGTTTTACCTGGGGAGTGCATATAATGGCTAGAGCTCTGGCAGCTACCCCCCTCATGGGGTATTGTGGATTGAATTGTGTCCACCAAAAAATATGTTGTGGGCTGGGTTTGTGGCTCAGTGGTAGAACGCTTTCCTAGCTCACGTGAGGCACTGGGTTCGAACCTCAGCATCACATAAAAAATAAATAAGTTGGGCACAGTGGCGCACACCTGTCATCCCAGCACTTGGGAGGCTGAGGCAGGAGAATCATGAGTTCAAAGCCAGCCTCAGCAATGGCGAGGCACTTAGCAACTCAGTGAGACCCTGTCTCTAATAAAATACAAAAAAGGGCTGGGGATGTGGCCTAGTGGTCTAGTGCCCCTGAGTTCAATCCCTGGTACCAAAAAAAAAAAAAAAAAAAAAAAAAAGTAAATAAGTAAAATAAAGGTATTGTGTCCATCTACAACTAAAAAATATATATATATATATATATATATATATTTTTTTTTTTTTTTAACAATGCATTTATTTGTACATGGTGCTGAGGATCCAACCCAGGCCGCGCACGTGCCAGGCGAGTGCTCTACCGCTGAGCCACAACCCCAGCCCCTACAACTAAAAAATATTTTTAAAAAGATCTGTTGAAACCCTAACCCCCCATGGGCTGGGATTGTGGCTCAGAGGTAGAGCACTCGCCTAGCACGTGCAAGGCCCTGGGTTCGATCCTCAGCACCACATAAAAATAAATAAAATAAATGTATTGTGTTCAACTACAACTAAAAAATAATTTAAAAAAAAAGAAAGAGCCGGGCGCGGTGGCGCACACCTGTAATCCCAGCACTTTGGGAGGCTGAGGCAGGAGGATCGCGAGTTCAAAGCCAGCCTCAGCAATGGTGAGGCACTTAGTAACTCAGTGAGACCTTGCTTCTAATAAAATACAAAAAGGGCTGGGGATGTGGCCCAGTGGTCAAGTGCCCCTGAGTTCAATCCCCGGTACCAAAAAAAAAAAAAAAAAAAAAAAAGAAAAAGAAAGAAAGAAAAAAAAAAAGAAAGAAACCTTAACCCCCACCTCAGAAAGTGACTTTCTTTGGAAATGGGATCATTACAGATGGAATTACTTAAAATGGGGTCATACAGGATTAAGGTACACCAGTAATCCAATGACCAATGTCCTTATAAGCAGAGAAAATGTGTACACAAGAGAGTGTCATGTTCAAATGGAGGCGGATGTGAGTTGTGCTATGACAAGCTAAGGAGCACATGCGGCCACCACAAGTCAGGATAGGCTCATGGAGCAGATTCTTCCCTGGATGTCGGGACAGAGTGTGGCCCCACTGGCACCCTGCCTTTGGACTTGCAGAACTGTGGGAGAGCACCTCTCTGTTGTGTTAAGCATCCAATCTGTGCTAGGTGGTGTTAAGGCAGTCCAAGGAGACAGCTGCAAGGGACTCAGGGTAGACACTTCTGTGAGAACAGTAGGGCCACCCAGTGACAGTGAGCTGTCACACTCTGGTCTGGTTATCTCTGGGGCTGCTTCCATGTAAGAGAAAAAAGGCCTCTTGTGTGAAGCACTGTTGGTGATGCTGGTTTTGACTGGGAACAGGTCCCACCGCAGCCTGTGCACCTGGATGACTTCTTTGACCCGGTTCTGCAGGCGGGGTCTTGCACAGAGAAGGGCTGGCTGTCTGGAGGAGCCCAGACCAGCTCTCCGGTGGCTGCAGGTTGGGCTTCCTTCAAGACAACAGTTCTCTCGGGCAAGGAGAGTAGAGCAGGGCTTCAGGGCAAGGCTGTCTTTATTGAAGGAGGGGCTGGGAACCTGGGGAGGGAGAAGCGACTCTCCAAGGCCTGGGGCTCTCTGGCTGCTGGGCCTGTCCAGGGGTTAGAGGAGTCCCGGTCCTGGAGGCAGAGTCAAGGGCCCAAGAGGGGAGCAGGGTTATTAAAGGGTGATGTTGTCCTCGTACAGTGACAGCAGCAGCAGGACGGTCCAGCCGCCCAGCAGGCCCACGTTGTGCAGCAGGAAGAGGAGCCAGGGCCGCTGGTCGCGCACGTTCAGCATGGCCGGGAGCTGAGGAGGGGCGCTGGGTTAGCGGCTGCCGGCACCGGCCCAGCTCCACCCCAGGCTCCGGGCCGCCCCTAACCATGTCACAGAGCGCCACGTAGAGGAAGAGGCCCGTGGCTACTGCCAGGATCCAGGCCTCGCCGTCCTCGCTGACTCCGAGCGCGAGCGCCACGTAGAGGCCGGCGAAGGCCGTGAGCGCCGAGGCCAGGTTCAGCAGCAGCGCGCGTCGCACCGACAGCCCCGCGTGCAGCAGCGCCGCGAAGTCCCCTGCGGGCAGGTCCCATCAGAGCTCCGGCCCGCGCCCGGGCACCCAGGGCCCCACCGCGGCCGCGGCCTGCCCGCTGTCCGCTCACCCAGCTCGTGAGGCACCTCGTGGCAGAACACCGCCAGCGAGGTGGCCAGCCCGGTCTTCCAGGAGGACGCGAAGGCCGCGCCCACGGCCAGTCCGTCAGCGAAGTTGTGCACGGCGTCGCCCAGGGTGATCAGGTAGGGCAGCAGCCTCAGCTCTGCGGGCCGAGGGCTGGTCACCGGCCTGCCCCGCCGCCCCCGCCGCCCGCCCGCCCGCCCGCGCCTCCCCAGAGCTCACCTGGGCGCAGCCTGCGGGGCTCGGGGTGCAGCAGCTCGGGGCTCTCCTCTGCCACCTGGGAGGAGCGAGGGAGAGCCCTGGCTGAGGTGGGGAAGCCGTGCGGGCTTTGGCTTGGGGATGGGTCACAGGACTGGGGAGGGCTCTCCTGGACTGGGCTCTGCATGGGGCCGGGGTGGCCCACTCACCAAGTCTGCCCGAGAGCCCTGGTGGGGCTGCTTGGGCTGCCAGAGCTCGCTGGGCGCCAGCTGCAGGGACACACCGTGGCTGTGGCCACCATGGCTGCAGTGCCCGTCCTTCTCTGGGTCCTGTAGGGAAGGCAGTCAGGGGCCTTAAAGTCTCCTACCTGTGCACCCACAGCGTCCCCAGAGCCTGACCTGGTCCCTGGGCAGCAGGATATTGAAGAGGCTCTCAAACAGGAAGAAGATGTAGAGGCCTCCCAGCACAGCCAGTAGGCGCCAGGTGGACTGTGGACCGAGGCCCTCCTCACTGTGGGTGTGGTCCTCTCCACCGTGCGTGTGCAGCCCCAGCACCTGGGAGTAGACGAGGGCTGGGGTTTAGGGCCCGCAGGGGTGAAGGGCTGGGGCTGGGAGAGAGGGGAAAGGAAGGGCTCTGGCTGAGGGACGAGGACAGACCTTGGGTGTCAGATGCAGGAGGGCGTCACCAGTGAGGGCACCCACAGCCATGCTCAGGAAGGTCTGCATGACATAGTGGGTGGCGGAGCTGCAGCTGGCACAGGTGAGTAGCAGGAGGCCAAGCACAGCACAGAGGCAGATGAGCAGCGTGGCCAGGGAGCCATACAGGTACCCTAGGGGTGAGGCCACACTGAGAGCCCCTGCTTCCTAAGCCCAGCCAGGGAAGCAGGTGTTCACCAGGGCTGCCCGTGGTCAGCAGAGGCCTCTGCTTCCACTGGCCCCCTACCTCAGAGCCTCACTGCAGCCCCTGGCGGCCCCCACCCTTGCCTACCTCCATTCCTCCCTACACCCAGTGGCCACTCCCTCCTCCCTGTGTGGGCCCCACTCCTGAGGCCAGCACCCTGGGGCACAGCCAGGTAGGCCCAACGTGAGGTTGGGGACGCACTCTCTGCCTGGCTGAGCTGGTCCTGTGTGGGTGACCTTGCCTGGGGGCTGCAGGCCCCACTCAGTTGCTGCTGGAGTAGGGCAGGGCTCAGTCTGGTCCAGGCTTCAGGGCTCACCCCCGTCTCCTCAGACAGCCCGTAAACAGCCATCACCTCCCTGGCACTCAGGCATACCTGTGGGGAGGGTGTGCAGGACAGGCATCGGGCTGAGCACGCCCATGGGGACCCCGGTTCCCCTAAGACTGCACAGGTGGCTCACCGTGTCCCACACACTGGAGCTGCTGTTGGGGATGGCAAGGAGAACGGGGTCCCGGTTGTTGGCCTCCCTGTCCTGTTGACTGTGGTCATCATGGTCACTGTGGTCATGGTCACTGTGGGCCTCTCCACCCACTCCCAGGCGCTTCATCAAAGCTTCCAGCTCTGTTAGGACAGAAGCAGTCCAGTCTGTGGGCTTCAGGTCTGCCCTTCCTGGGGACATGGAGCCTGGGGGGTCTCAGCCCAGGTCTCACCAGCCAGTGTGATGTTGAGAGCTTCGCTGCTATGCTGCCGGAACACGAAGTCCACGAAGTACTGAGGGCTTGGCAGGGCACGGAAGCAGGACCCATTCCTGACGTGGTCCAGCAGGGCGGCCAGGACAGGGCCCGGGGTTTGAAGGGCTCCTGCCTCCACTGCCTCCTCCAGCAGCTGAGGGACATCTACACAGGCCTGGGGAGGAGATGGTGGTATGCACACCAGAATATTATAGGGTTATTGACTGTTGATTATGTAAGTTAGTATTAATTAGTGTGTGTTAAGTGAATAAGTCAATGACTAAAAGCAGTGTGCCCATGGTGCAATGTGAACTGCAAAACTTGGATCAACTGCAGAACTCAGGTAGACTTCAGTTAGTGACGTAGGAGTCTATACCCGGGGCACACTCCCCAGACCTTACCCAGTTGTCAGCTGCAAGTACAACTGAACTAGGACTTAAAAACCCCGACTTCTGGGCTGGGGTTGTGGCTCAGTGGTAGAGCACTTGCTAGCATGTGTGAGGCACTGGGTTTGATTCTCAGCACCAGATATGAATAAATGAATAAAATAAAGGTCCATCAACATCTTAAAAAATATTAAAAAAAAAAAAGACTTCTGGGGGGCAATGGGACTAACAGGACCCGAACAGAGAGACAGAGACCTCTGCCGCTGTTGTCCCTCCTGCTACCAGACTCCTGTGGCCCAGATGAGTTCCAGTGACCTGAATTTAAGACACATCACCGGTGAGCGTCTGGGACCCTTGGCGGGTCTATAGACTCACTCAGTTAGGACTTAGAATTAGGATGAAGTGTGATGAGCATTAATAAAACAGATTTGGTTGAATCTAACTGCGCCTCAGACTGAGTCTGTAGTAAGCACTCCTGACAGATGGGTCTCAGCCCCACCCTAGGTGAACTTCTGGACTCCAGCTCTGCCTTCACCTGCTGGATGTGTCTCCCACTGACACGCAGGGTATGCACCCACCAGCCTGATGCACTTCCTTGATTCAGAACCACTCTTTCTTCTCACCTACGACCTGGCTAGCCTCAGTTCTTCCCTGGGGCGCAGCCCAGCCCTGGCCCAGCTAGTCCAGGCCCCTAGTCTGCCCTCTGGTCTTCTTGGGGCAGCAGAGCTTTCCTGGCCTCCCGTCTCTGGGGAACCCCACACCATACTCCATCTTCATCGAGACTGCTGGCTATGGCAGTCCCTGCCCTGTCAGTGGTAAACAGCACATGAGATCCCCAGCCCCACTCTAGCCTCCCAAATGTGGCCCTGAAGCCTGGGAGGCATTGTGTGGGTGTCTCCCCTGCTGCAGTCAGGACTGACTCCCTAGTGGCCCTCTCCTGTGTCCTGGCCACCTCACCCTACTTCCTGGCCAGCCCATATGGGCCCTCACTCCTCCCCAGCAGGCTGGCCAGCAGCCTGGGCCTTGATCTGCAGCTGACTTAGGCCCTGGGTCATGGCCTCAGGACTCTCCAGTAGGACCAGGAAGTGGTCGGCCCGGGAGGCCCAGCAGCCAGCCTGGATGTCTGCACACATGCCCTCTGGATTGCTAAAATAGAGGGCTGTGGCGGCACTGAGGCAGGCGATGTACCTGGACTCTGGGACTGGTCCTGGAGCACGCCCTGGCTTGTCAGGCTTGCCCAGGGCCAAGACATCCTCCACAGACAGGCACTGTGGGCAGAAACAGGTGGGCAAGGGCTGGACTGGGCCCATCAGAAAGGGCAGAGGTAGGCTCTGACAAGGATGGGCCCCAGAGCCCCTCTCACACCCTGCCCTGCTCCTGTCCCTCACTTGGCTAGCACACACAGAGGTCCCACCAGTCAGACCCCACTGCCACCTTGATAGCCTGGGAAAATGGAGCTCTCTGTACAGGGTGGGGGACAGGCCTGTCAGCCCCCAGCAGGGGAGGAGAGGCTCTGGCCTGTGGGTAGGCCAGGCCCTGGCCCGCCTCCTGGAGTTTGCCCAGCTCCCTTTGCTGCAGGTTGCAGGGTGGAGTGGCAGGAAGCACCGGCCGGGCCGGGGGACCCATCGGGTGGGGCTTTACCTTTCCACACGGCCCGCTGGTACAGTGCACACGGTCCGCCAGCATATTTAACAGGCTGCTCATCTCCTCTCCATTCAGAGCGCCCTGGCCTGAGGTGCGTAGCAGACTGGCAGGCTGGGCCACCACCGCTGTCACCATCGCCATGGCCAACAGCAGCCCTGGTGTGAGCTGGGCCAGGAACACCATGCTTGGTCCCCAGAGTGCTTGGTGCTGTGTGGAGTCTGTGTCTGAGCCAGCTGTGGGCTGCTGGGGCCAGACTGGGGTTGGGCTCTACCGGCTGGCCCCAGCCCCAGGACCTCTCCCAGGTATTTCCTGCAGGGCTCTCTGATTGGTTGCTGGAGGTGTTTGGGCTGACCATTCCAGTGGCAGGTCCTCCCTGTCAGCAAGGAGCCAGGCTGCTGCCTGTGGGGGTGAGGACTGGGCTCCTTCCTCTGGGTGAGTGGCCTGGGCATTGCTCCCCTTCTTGCCCAATCCAGAGTGGTGGTGCGGGCCACCCTCTGCTCCCCGAGGGCTCCTAGCACTGCGCCCCAGCTCCACCCTCTCTCTGGAGGCTCCTGGAGCAGAGCGGCATGAATGCCACAGGCTGTACCTGCCTCCCCCCAACACTTGCACCTCAGCGTCCCCCCACACCTACTTGGTGCCTTCCCAGCTCTACCCCCAAAACCTGTGGCCCAAGTTGGGGATGGGGCTGTGGTCTCTGGGCCAGGGATGGGCTGGATGGAAGGAACCACAAAGGTGCTTGCTGAGTCATGCTCCCCACCCCAATCCCTTCAGGGAAAATCCCCAGGAAATGGCCAAAGCTCCAGCAAACAGGAAGGGAAGAGAGGAACTTGGCCCTGGCCACCACCTGCAGGGCTCTTGGGGTCAGGGTGTAACAGTTGTCCACTTTATGCTTTGAATGTGGCCCTTGCTGCTCTGCCACGCAACTTATTTTTTTTTTTATTTTTATTTTTTAATATTTTTATTTATTTGCTTTAGTTGTACACAATGCGTTTTATTCAATACATTTTATTTGTACATGGTGCTGAGGATCAAACCCGGGTCGCCCACGCGCTAGGCGAGCGCTCCACCGCTGAGCCACAATCCCAGCCTGCAACTTATTTTTAAAATGGACATTTTTCTTTCTCTTTCTCTCTTCCTGCTCCTCGCTAATCTTTCCCCCTCCCTGACCTCAGGGGAAACAGGATTACCTTTTTTCCCCATTTTAGGCAGACTTATCTTTCCTTGAGCACACACCTACCATAGGAACTAAGTAATCCAGACTTTGTAGATGGTACCAGATCTCCGAAATGACTCTCTCCCAATTTAACAAGTGAATTACAACCCCATCAGAAAGCACCTGGAGAGTAGCCTTTGGGTCACCTCTATAACCCCACCCCCATTCCCTGCTGATGGGCAGAATCACAGCCTTTTGGGACAGGAGTCCCTGTGTTTGTCCTTTGCTAGCAAAGCAATAAACCTTTTTCTTCTCAAAACCATATCCTCATTATTGGATTGGCATCAGGGACAAGGACCAAGATGAGCCATGAGGGCAGGAGGAGGTCTGGGCAGCACCCAAGCTCTGGGCCTGGTAAGGGTTGGGGGAGGGTTGTGGTTCCCAGTGGTGCTCCTCCCTGTGGCTTCTGGCTCCAGCCTTTGACCCCTGGGCCTTATCTCTACCTCTGTGGCAGTCTGGGGGAAAGGCTGAACCCCAGGGAGCTTGGACACCCCCAGGCCTAGGGCAGTCCTGCCTTCTGGGCCCCTCCCACCAAGTTCAGCCAACCCCAGACTCTGAGCCCTGCAGGGTGGGGCTGGATTGGTGAGCTGGGAGCCTGATGCCAAGGACTCTGTTCCCTAGTCCTGTAGGGCAGGGTGGGGCAGGGCTGGGGGGGGGGGGGGGCGCTGAGCACCTGGCTGAGTGTCCTGGCCCTGGGCTCAGGGTTGCTCCAGCCTGTTCAGAAGTGGGAGCTAGGGCGGGGCCAGGGAAAGGCTGCCTGGGACAACAGAGGGCAGCTCCATACATCTCTCAAGACACCATGGCCAGAAATGGAGGTTTCCTTCTGCCCGTGGTCACTGGGCTGGCTGGAGGCTAGGACCAGGCTGGCTTGAAACAGCCTCTGGTCACACAAAGCTCAAATCAAGTTGTCAGTTTCTGGGCAAAGATCTGGGCCTGGACCTGAGATCCAGGCCTTCCCAGACCTCTGCACCCTGGGGGCCAAATCTGCCTGAGCCCTTAAAGGTCAGTGCAATGCAGGCCTCCGCCCAAAGGGCCTCAGTGCCCTTTCCAGTGCCTTCCCACTGTCCCAGTGCCCTCTTGCCTAGCCTAAGAGCTGCCCCTGAGAGCATCCTCAGCTCCCTGCTCTTCGGCCACCCACACCAGCTGGAGATGGCTTCCCTCCCCAGCAGGGCCAGTCCTCTGTGTACTGTGCCCTCTCCTGCAGCCCAGACCCTCTGCATCATCCCATCTTCCAGTAAGCTCAATGTAATTGCACCCATCTCAAAATAAACTCTGGGCTGAGGATGGAGCTCAGTAATAGAGGACTGGCTTAGTGTACTGTACTGGATTCAATGCCCAGAACAGTAAAAAACAAAAACCATAAACCTGTTGCAGCTGCATTACACACGACAGCCAGGAGGTGGGGCCCAGTGCCCACGGGGCGGGGGGGGGGGGGGGGGTGAGTGACAAGCTGAGGTGTGTGTAGGTATGAGCATGCTGGAGCAGCACTCCGCCTTTTGGAAGGGAGGATATCCCATCACATGGTACAACATAGGTGTACAGAGGACCCTACGCTGAGTGAAGTACAGACATGCTCAAAAGGACAAACACTGGATTCCACTTTCACACCGGGGCAGGGCTCAAGTGCTCAAATACAGACAGGAAGCAGAGCTAGGGCTGGGAGCTGGTGCTTCCTGGGTGCCAAGGTTCACCTTGGGAAGATGGGGAGTTCTGGAGGTGGGCAGTGAAGATGGCTCACTGTAGCAAGATTGCCTGAAGTCACTGAACTGTGCACTCCAAATGGATGCAGTGGCAAATTTACATTTTATCACAATAAGATAAAACAGTTAAAAAAAATTCCCTGGCCATCAGCCCCTCTGAACTCCTGCAGGCCTTACAAGCTGTGGTATCAAAGGTGTTCCTGCCAGTCGTGATGGAGACCCTGTCTCCAAAATAAAATACAAAATTGGGCTTGGGGATGTGTCTCAGGGGTTGAGTCCCCCTGGATTCAATCCCTGGTACCCCTTCCACACACACAAAAGGGCTGTTCCCCAGCCACCAAGGCTGTTCTACCAGCACCCTGCTCTGCCAGAATCCTGGTGCCATGGCTACAATGTTAAGCATGCCTCTCTTGGTTTTGTGGCTTGCTGCTCTTCCTTGGGTGCCTATACTCTCTTTCCTTTTTTCATACCAGGGATTGAACCCAGGGGTGCTCTACCACTGAGATACATTCCCAGCCCTTTTTATTCTGAGACAGGTTCACATATAAGTTGCTCAAAATTGTGACTCTCCTGCCTCAGCCTTCCTAGTTGCTGGGATTACAGGCCTGTGCCACCATACCTAGCCAGGACAGTGATCTCTGACATGAGTCATGTTCACAAAAAGTGCCACAATGGACTGCGAGGGTGGCTGGCAGCCTTGCTGTGGTTGGTAGGTTTCCATCAAGCCCCAGGCTGCCTGGAGCACTCAGGTGCCCAGTGGGGAGGCTGGCATGGCAGGTGCAGTAGAGGAGATTCCCCCAGCCCTCCTACATGCCCGGGCAAGGCCCACTGGGGAGGACAATGCCCCTGCAGAAACAGACTGTGTGCAAGTTGAAGTGACAAGGCCAAGCTCCCATGCTGGTTTGGGGAGCAGTGGCTGTAGGATCCTGCCAGAAGGTCAGGAGGGTAGACAGATCAGGCAGGGCAGGCCCAGAGGAGCTACCCACAGCAGGCAGAAGGACAGCATCTTTATTGGAGGTGAGTCTTGACAACACAGACACAGACAGCTGTTCTGGACATCAAGTGTCACAGAGATGTCCAGGGCAGTGTGGCCAGAGGGAGTGGGGAATGGCCCCCTAGGTAGCCACCCCACACTGCCCACGGGCCCCGCTGAGGCTCAGGCGTGCAGGAAGCGGTTGAAGGCATTGTAGGCGGACTCCAGATCGAAGAGCATCTGCCGTACCTGGGAGTCATCCAGCTCGTCTGATGCTGACATGCCGCTCAGGGTCTGTAGCCTAGAAGCAGAGTGAGTGGGGGTGTGGGTAGCAGGGCCATGAGGGGCCTTGGTGATGCCTGCGCAGGAGTGGCGCTCACCATTGGCTGACTGTTTGGCGGCCCTCGAAGTCTGGGGGCAAGTGACTCATGCGGTGCATGGTCTCCATCAGCTCTCGAAGGTCGGGCTGGATCTGTAGACACAGGTGAGGGGCTGGGACCCTTCCCCTGTCTGCCCACCCACCCAGCCCCCTTTCCCTGCCTGACTCCTTTACCTCGTCCATGGCGCGGATTTCCAGGCGCAGTTTGTCCATGACTGTGATGAAGAGCTGGGGGAGCAGTACGAGGTTTTGCATACCAGCAGTTTTGCAGACCAGCGTGGGGTGGGGAGGCCCCTGGCAGCTCAGAGGCATGGTTTTCCTGCAGGGCCAGGCCCAAGGCCTAGCAATGCCTGCCGCTCCCACCTCAGGCTCCTCACCACACCTGATCCTGAAGCCCCGGGGCTGCTTCCTGCCTGGGATACTATGTGCAGGACCCTCCCGGGGGTGTCTCCTCCTGGCTGCAAGGAGAGCTATGTGGAAACTGGAGGTGCACCCACACACAACCTTCCCTGGCCAGGCAGGACCTTGCCAGAGTGGACTCTGTGCCTATCTCCTCACAGGTGCCTATGGGCAGCCAGGTGGGCCTTGGGATGCGCTCAGCCGAGGCCCTGGGACTCTATACCAGTGGGCTGCAACAAGCCGCCCCCCCCAGGAGGCTGGGCTTACTGAGACAACATCAGCAATACAGCGGTTGAGGTTGCCCTTGTCATCCTTGATGGTGATGGGCCTGTCTTCCTTAACCCTCTCCATGGCGAGTGGGCAGTCCAGCTGTGGGGAGCAGATGCAGGTGCTGGGTCTTGCAGAGTGGCAGGCCCCATACAGGCTATGGCCTCTTCCCAGGGGCACCCCATGCCTGAGCCCAACTGCACCCTTCCTGTGGTGTGGAGGGAGTGGCTCACTCACGCGGAACTTGCGGCAGAATTCATCAATGGAACTGATTTCTGAGCCTTGAACCTGCCGGAAGGCAGCTTTGTACTGGACCAGGAGCCGAGAGCAGGCTGCAGTGTACCTAGTGAAAGGGCCAGCTGCTACCCACACCTGAAACCAGCCCCCGTTCATCCTGCTTTCCCCAGCCTGTTCAGACACAGTGACTCTCATGCAAGACCAAGTGATGGAGTCAGAGACTGAACACTGAGGGTTGAGGCTTGCCATCAAGTCTGTATAAGACAAGAATTCTTGGAGAGAGCAGAGGCCAAAATACGACGGCCACAGGACACAAGGCTCACATTGGGCAGTGGTCCATATTGTCCTGGGGGGCCAATGGCTTGCCGGGCTCATTACCTCACTGAATGAAACCCCACATCCATACTAGGTGCCAGGCTTAAGTAGCACTGCCTCCAAGTGGACAGCCCCAACCTGCCTGCTGGCCTCCAAGGACTTTCCATAAATTTGGTCACCCATGCCTGGCAGACAGGGCCAGGAGCACATGTCTGTCCCTCACCAGATACCTCTCCACCCAAGCAGGGTTTCCCTGGTTGAAATAGCACTGAGGCCACCTAGCACCCAGGAGCACCCCCATGGTGCTGGGAGTCCTACAGAAGTGGGTGCCCCAGACCACTGTTTCTGCTGCCTACTGAGCCCCTCTGCCTTGCAGAGGGTAGAAACTGGCTCCCAAGACAGGGTACTGTTTGGACATTGGAGGGTAGCGGGCTTGCTCACTCGTTGGGGGTGACGCAGTCCTTGATATACGCTTTCTCCAGTGCCTGCATTGTCTTCACTACTGCAAACAGCTCTGCCATGTTGTCATACCTGAGACAAACTGACCATCAGGCCACAACCCTGAGGCAAGGAAACCTCCCGCAAGGGGACGCAGCTATGGTAGAACCGTCAGCCCACCTCTCACCCCCTCCCTGGCAGCTGTTCCTTGGGAACCGTCTCCCCACCCTAACCCCATGTTGTCTTCCCCAACCACCGGTGTGGTGGTGGATTTGGGGGAGGCTACTCCCAAGGGGCTTGGATGGGCACAGGTGCATGCTGGGGGCAGCCTGGATGCTTCACTTACTTCTCCCTCTCCCGAGCATTCTTGTACAACTTTACTTCCTGTTGGAGAGTAGGTAACATGTCACCCAGTTGCAGCTGGTAGCCACAGGGCCCAGTGAGGGTCCACATAGCTGTTTACTATGGGCCAACACTGGCCAGGTGGGCACCTGACACTCACCTCATACAGCTCTGGCTTGTTCCCAGGGGCTGCAATAGAGTAGGCAGAGAGCTGGCAGGCTGGCCGCAAGGTGACCCCAGGGCTGTTTCCAACCCCAGCTCCATTTCAGTTCCCTCCCTGAGGCCTCTCCTGAGCTGCATCCTGAAGCACTTGGATGGAGCTGAAGGATGGGGTTCCATCTTCACCCCCAATCAGTGGGCAGGATACCGGCTCTGAATGGCTGTGGCAGGCCTAGCTACCCTCTGTTCAACAGGGAGAACCCCACCTTGCTTACAATGCCACAATGTGGTACAAATAAGACTTGTCACACACCTCACAGCTTGGGCTCAATGCAGGAATCCCCAGGATGCTGAGGCTCTGTGCACACTGAAGTTCATCATCTCTGTGCTGAGCAGGGCCAGGCTAGCTCTGCCTGGAGGTCTTGGGGCCCTTACAGTTTATTTCTGCCACCTCCAAGGCAGTATGAAGGTTGGGGGAGGTTGATGACTTCCTGACTTCCTCCCCTAACATATTCCCATTAGCCCCTGCCACAGCATAAGCCTGGGCCCTTCCTGTTCTGCTTGGTTCAGGCATACTCACCTCCCAAGCCCGGAGTGGCTGGGATCCCGTGAAACATTCTGCAGGCTCTGTCAGCCACAAGTGAGACCTGGGGAGTACATCCAACACCAATTCAAGAGGACTCTATACACCCCGAGTCAGGCCCTGACTTAGAGCTTCCCCTATGGCCCTCCACAACAATCAAAACAGAGCCCATGGGGTGTCAGAAGCAAGAGAGGCTGGAGGCACTGAGAGTGATGTGCAGGGCAGTGCGGTGGAGCTACTCTGAGGCAGGAGGAAATGACAGCAGTTGTTGGAACAGCATTTTGGGCAGACAAGGGCAACCTAGCACAACCCTTGAGGAGGGCTGGGCTTTCTGAGGGAAAAAGCCCGGAGAGACGGGTTTTATCACAGTATGGTAGGAACTACTGGAGGGCTAAAGGCAAGCTCGTCGCAAGGCTCTCTGGCAGGCAGAGGCTGTTTGGAAACAGCCTCCGGGACGGTCCTGCCTAGTAAGGAGGTTGGGGCCGATGGCGGGGACGTGAAACCACAGTCCCAATGAGGAATTTGAGACATGGTGGAAACAAACAAGGAGTTAAAAGCGAGACCCCTGTTTCTGGCCTAGTGGCACCATGACGGTGGGCGAACCGCGACGGCAGGGGCCTGGTGGGCAGGTGCGGGCGGTGTGGTAGGGGGTCGCCCGCTTGGAGCGCGGCCCCTGAAGCAGGATCCGCTCGCTGACGGGATGGAACCCCATGCTCGGGCTCCCTCCCAGCTCCTTGGGACACAGCGCGGGGGAGCCCACCCACGAACGGGGGACGGCGGAGCCCCGACTAGGCCTGCCACCCGCCGCCCAGGCTTGTCCCGCCCCACCGCCGCCGCGAGTACCTGGGCGCGCTCGGCCGCTCCCGGAGATGGCGCCGGGGCGGAGCGCTCCCGACCGGCCACTCGGCGCTCGCCCGCGCCCGCCGGAACGGCGCGATCAGCAGCTCCGCGCTCGGCCCTCCCGCCTGCGCTCGGGGCAGGGCTGTCCTTGGCCACGCCCCCGCGGCCGGTTTCCGAGGCGGAAGCTGCGGCAAAGTGAATCCCGCCTCGCACCGCCCACCCTCCTCCCAGGAAGCCACACGAAGAATGCAGCAGTGATTTAAAAACAAAAAACAAAAAAAAAACCAAACAAACATTTATTTGCTCTAGTTGTACACAGTGCCTTTTTAAAAAATTTTTACGTGGTGCTGAGGATTGAACCCGGGCCTCGCACGTGCTAGGCGAGTGCTCTACCGCTGAGCCCCCAGCAGTGATGTTTATTGAGGCTTCTGGGCGGGGGACGGGCAGGGTCAGAGGCGCCGGAAGAAGAGCTGGGGGCCTCGGGTCAGAGTGCATGAGCTGGGACCCTGCAGCCGCTGGCACATGGCATCGCTGTCCTCGGTGCACAGGCCTCTGCTGCATAGTTGGAGCTCCCTCAGCTGCGAGGTGATCTTGTCCCAGAGACCCGGGCCCAGGGGGCCCTGGACAGCGCAGCCTGGAGGGCAAAAAAGTCCTGCTTCACCGTGGGAAGGAGCTGTGCCTGGCCCATGGTCAGGGAGATGGGCCCACTGGTGGACACCGCCCCCACCTCACCCACGCAGTGTGCCTACACTTCGGCCTGCCCACCCATAAAATGAATTTTTAGGGTTACTTGCAGATCTGTATGCTGTGGGCCTGAAGGCTCAGGACACTGAGCTGCCAGAGCTTGGTCCTCTGGCCAGAAAGCCCAGTAGGCTCAGAACCTGGGGAAGCTGGGTGAAGGTGCAGGTGCTAGAACCCAGGTGTGGAAGCAGGAAGTGAATGAAGAATTAACTCAGGGGCTCCCCTGTGCACAAGCCTATGTCCCTTGAAGGGCAAGCCTGCCATTCTGCTCAGGCCTCAGCTAGGGATACCAGGCTGTTGGTGGGCCAGTTCACCAAATGCTCCTCTTCTGGAGTTGTCCTTCAGACAACACAGGTGGGGGCTGCCCTGGTGTAGCAGAACAAGCTGCATTGTCACAGCCTGGACAGAGAGGGTCAAAGCAGCCCCTGCTAGGAAGTGGGAAGTGAGAGAGTCCCATAGTGGCAGTGAACCTGGACCCTGGGTTTTTTCTTCCTGCCATCAAGAATGAGGAGAGGGGGCTGGGGTTGTGGCTCAGCGGCAGAGCACTCGCCTTGCACATGCGCAGCCCGGGGTTCGATCCTCAGCACCACGTAAACATAAATGCATTGCATTGTGTACAACCAAAGTAAATAAATAAATATTAAAAAAAAGAATGAGGAGATCCCTGTGGATGAGAGGCCTTTCGGTCATGGTCTAGACTTGAGGGTTAGGCTGGATGGGGCAGAGCAGAGACCCCAGGCTCCCCTGCCTCTTTCTTGTCATGCCCCACACTGCCTTTTACCATGCTGGCCTCTTAGGAGAAGGTATCTGAGCCTCAGCCTGTGAGAGTGTGGCAGAGGTGGCCACCATAGCCAGCTCTCACCTGAAAGGCCAAGGAAGTGGAGGCCTTGGGGTCGCTGCTGGAGGGCAGAGAGAAGCTCTTGCAGGCTGGCACGGCTGACTTCAGGGTTGGCAGACAGGTCCAGAGAGATGAGTGAGGGGCAGAGAGGAAGACACCTGAGACAGCAGGGGAGGTGCAGGGTCAGCTTCCCTGGAAGCCCTCGCTCAGTCTCTAGGGAAAGCTGCCCCACAAGCCCTAGTGCTGGGAGCCACAGATCACGCCCCAGCAGGCTGTGGCCCAGCGCAGCATGGGCAAGGTTGGCAGCACTGCCCAGAGGTCAAGACTGCCAAGTGTGAGCACCTCTTGATGCTTCACTTAGAGCCAGCCAAGTCTCCAGGGGCATGAGTGGTAGCCCTCGCAAGGAATGATGCACAGAGGGTGCCGAGAAATGCCACACAAGAAGGAAAGCTCTCGAGAGTCACAAGAGTATGGTAATAAAAAAAAAATCTTTAGGATAGCAGCATGCTTGCCAGGCCAGCCCTAAAGACAGGGTAGATGGGCTGGGGCTGGGGCTCAGTGGCAGGGCGCTTGCATAGCATGTGTGAGGTACTGAGTTCGATTCTTAGCACCACATATAAATAAATGAATAAAATAAAGATCCATTAACATCTAAGGAAAAAAAAAAGGGTGGATGTCAGAGGAACCGGGGTCCCAGGTCTTCAGGTTGAGGCCCCTGAAACAGGCAACAGGGCAGGGGCATCACCTGCTCAGCTCTCTCACAGCTGTGTCATCCAGGTAATTTGCAGACAGGGTCAGGTGAACCAGAGCACAGTCTTCCTGGACACAAGCACAGGGAGAGAGCCAAGCCTAGTAGGCATTGGTCCTCCCTCCCTCCTGGCAGAGAGGCCCCCATACCCAGGAAGCCCCTCAACTTGGAAATGAGAAGGAAATCCTTCTTCCTGGTGTAAGTCATGCTTGGCACCTTGTGATGTGAAAGCCACAAGGACCCAGCCCCAGCTGGAAAAGTCCCTGGGAGAAAGCACAGGGGTTTGGTGTGCTCCTTGGGACCTGTCTGGGGTAGAGAGGCCATCCCAAATCCCAGATGTCCTGTAGTTGTTTGCCCCAAATCAATCCTTCCAACCTCCCAAGGGCCACAGCCATGGGGACCTTTGCTCTCTGAAGCCTCATGTTCTGGCTTAGCAGCCCCTTCCCCACCTCATACCTTGGCCAGGTACCTGACAATGGGCTCTATGAGGCCCAAGTCACTCTTGCTGGCTGCCACGGAGCCAAGTTCTAGGTGCAAAAGGGTACAAGTGGGCAGGCTTTGCAGGACCCTGGCCAGGGCAAGGGCACCCAGGGCGTTGTAGGACAAGGACAGGGTCTTCAGGCGCTCAGCATCTGCACCAGGACCAGAATTTGTAGGATCAGGTGGCCACAACCTACCCACCCTCCACCCTGAGCTCTGGGCCCAGAACACTTGACCCCTTTGGAGAGGCTCTCTCCATTAATCTTGTGGGGAAATGGAGGTCTAGTGGCAAAGGTTCTTGCCCAAGTTCTCCTGAGCCAGCATCGCTGTGGGGGGTATCAGGAGGAAGCCCCACTATGTTGCCCAGCATAGCCCTGCCCCAGGGCTCCCTGGATGATTGTTCCCAGCCTCTTGGCACAGGGCTACCAGCTCTGCTCATGGCAGAGCTGAGGCATGCAGAAGCCTCTAGCCATAGGCGTGTGGCAGGGTGCGGGGCAGAGACGGCCTGCCTAGGACCCTGCCTGTAGTATGCCAGGGTCTGGAAGCACAGCCCAGAAGCACCCACACGTCTCCCTGTGTGTTCAAAGGAGTTAGCTCCTCCTGAAGAAGCCAGACTTGACATCCCAGGGCCCTTATGCTCAAGATCCTCAATCCCTCCATACCTGGCTCAGGGACTAGACCTGCCTGGTCAGCTCACCTTGGAAGGCACTGGCCAGGGCTGCCTGGTGGCTCAGGAAGAAGCTGGGACCAAAGCCACAGGCCTTCAGGCGCAGAGTGCTGAGTATGGGGCAGGCCCGCAGGAGGGAAGCCAGGGCCTGGCCACAACTATCTCCCAGAGGGTTCATGCTCAAGTCCAGCTCCTCCAAGTTCTGTGGAAAACATGGATAGGCACTGAGCCCCCTGATGCCCATGGGCCCAGTCCCCTCAGGTCTAGTCTCCTTGCAGGGCACTGGCCAGCTCTCCCAGCTGTTACAGCCTGTCACTGGAATTGCTGGCCTGCTGCACCCTAGGCCTCTACCTGCAAGGTGGCCTGGCCTTGAGGGCCCCCAGCAAGTTGGCGTAGACTTTCCTGGCCCAGGTGATTAGAAGAGAGATCAAGGAGGACCAGGCTGGGCATGGTGCTCAGGGCAGCCAGCAGCTCACTGGCACATCCATCCCCCAGCCGATTCCCTGCCAGGTGCAGCTCCCGGAGCGCTGTGTGTAGCTTGAGGGCCCGAAGCAGAGGTGTGAGCTGGGCCTGGCTCAGGGCCAGGGAGCAGGCGCTGAAGGAGGGGCTTGAGCCCTGGAGCTGCATGGCCTGTAGCACCTGCTGGTGCTCCCCTGGTGAGGGAGACACGGGGTTACCAGGGCCAGTGCCTGCGCTTTGCCCTCGAGTCCTGTGGACGAACCAGCCCGCCCCAGGAGTTAAAGCTGAGCCCATTCCCACAAGCCTGGGATTCAGTGCTGTGAGCCCCTGCACAGGTGGGCCACTCTCATACCTCCAGCCCCCAATAAACTTCCTGGCAACTCCCTCCCTGAGCTCAGCATTGTCTGTCCCCACCTGTCGTCCACACATGGGGGCAAGGGTTAGGCTGGGAAGGGAGCACCACAGAACTGGGAATGGCAACTGGAAGATGGGGCCTGCATACCCACCACCTCTGCTCAGGCCTTCACCCAAAACCAGGCTCTTGGAACCCTCACCTTGTCCCAGGCTCTGGCAGGCCCTGCGGTAGCGGTCCGTCAACGGGGGCAGGTCCCATGAAGTCACTTCAGCCAACACCTGCAGAGCACTATTGGTGAGCAGCCTGTGGACAGCCCCTGGGGGTGGTCTGTGCCCACGGCTCTGCTGCCTACCTCATCATTGCTCTGCAGCACATCCGGGATGGAGTCCTGTGGGGCCAGCAATGCTCCCTCCTTTCGCAGGGTGAGTCTGGGCAGTAGCCCACAGGTCTGGTAATAACGCTGGGAGGCCTGCTCAGCCAGCCAGGCCACAGACTGGACCTCACTGTTGGGGGAGGGTGGGATGCTGCACCCAGGAGATGCCCTAGGGTTCTTCCAACCCTGCTGAGGCCTACAGCGGTCTCTCCTGGTGGCTTTCCCATCCCTTCCCCTGAACAGCAGCCTCCTGTCCCTGCAGCCTGGCATATTCCTCAGACTCTTCCTAGGGACTATAGGGCTGCCCAGGCCAAATTCACTCAGGCACCCCGGGACACGGTATGGACAGGGCCTTGAAGCAAAGCCATCACACATCCCACCCTGACATGCACATAAGGGAACTGTGCACTCTGCTACCACTGAGGGGTCAGGTAAGGGGCTGCATGGTGGGCGGGGGGGGGGTGGGGTTGGGAGAGGGTAGATGTCACCATACCTGTGTGGGACAGGGACAAGGAAAAGGTTATCCTGAATTTGAACTCGAATCCGGATTGGAGGAGGTTGTACTAGACCCTGGCAGGAGGGGCAGGGGACAGGGCGGTCAGGAAAGACAAAGGCCTCCATCCCCACCTGCCCACGCTGGGGGGCTAGCTCTGCTGCCAGCTTGTTACCCACCGAGGGCGGGCCTATTGCAGGGCTTTCCCCAGGGGCCCTGGGCACCCTGGGATTCCCTGGGAGCTCTGCAGTCAGGCTGTTGCCTCCAGCTCTGTCCAGTGTGCTACGACTCTCCAGGCAGGTCAGGCGGCTCTGCCTTGCCCGCGTCCCCCGCGTCCGGGGCCTGGCAGGGTGTTCCTCATCCTCTGGCCCTACAGTGCTGGGCCTGTTGCTGTTCCCACTGCCCTGGGGGTGGGGCAGGTGGGATGGGCGGCTGCGGGGCAGGGGTGTGTCCAACTCCAGCCAGTTCCCAGCTAGGTATTCCTCCTCAGGAATGAGTGCTGTCTGGGGTGCAGGGGCTTCACCTGGGCCCCGAGGGCCCTGCCCGAGGCAGCGGCTCTGGGCACTGCCCACACCTCGGATGGCTGCCTGGTAGGCTGCCCAGCCAGCACTCACTGTTGTCGCCTCCCTGTTGCTGGCAGGGCCAGCTGTCCTGGCCCCATCCTGCTGTGCTGGGGCAAAGCACCTTGGCCTCTTCTGAGATGGCCTCTGAGGCCTGGCGCTGTCCTCCCCCTCTGAGCTGCTGCTGCTGGCCAACCTGTGCCTGCTGCTGCGAGGCCTGGCCACAGCCGATGTAGCCTGCTGTGGGGAGACCCTGGCGCAGGCTGCAGAGGCCTCTGAGGACCCAGGGGTGTGCCAAGGGGGTTCTGGGCAGGGGCTTGAGGGAGGAGATGTCTCAGGATCAAACAGGTGGTTACTTGGGATGGTCCAGGAGGCTGGGGAGGCTGTAGGAAGAAGAATGCATCATGAGACAGGCACCGGACCCTCTCTCTGCCCCCTATGCTAGAGTGTCCCCTTAGGGTCAGGGCCAGAGCCCAGGGCAATGTCCCCAGGTGCAGAGGGCTCCACTTGCCCGAACCAGAAGAAGCTGCCTGGAGCCTCCTTTCCATGGCTGCTGCCTTCTGTCGAGTCTCAAGGTCCAGGTCCCTGCAGTACAACTTCACCCACTGTCGCAGTGTCTCCAATGGGCTGTGGCCCTGTGTAGCACCCAGTTGAGCAGGGGACAGAGCAGCTCCCACCCACCCTTGTACCCGCCCCCACTCCCCCAGCTCACCTTCCTGGTTCGGAGGGTGACAGATGCCCCTCGCTCAATAAGCAGCTCAGCCACCTCAAAGTGGCCACAGGTCAGGGCATCATGTAGAGGGGTGATGCCCTCACACCCCTGGCCACCTGGATCGTCCACTGCAGCCCCATGGTCCAGCAGGAAGCGGACGATCTCTGCAGGTGGGGACATGAGCCCAGCTCCCAGTGTCTGCTCAGCCCCTCCCCGCTCTCCACACCCCGTGTTGTACACAGGCCCTGCTGGTCCCTGCTCACCCAGGTGCCCAAAGTTGCAGGCTTCATGTAGAGGTGTCCAGCCACAGTAGTCCCGAGGGTTCAGGGGGTGGCCCTGTGACCAAGGACAGGAAGGAGCCTGGCCCTGTGTGTTCTGCAGCCTGGCTCTGGCCCTCTCCTCCACTGCCCAAGGTCCTCAGTGAGAGTAGTAGCACTTCTGCCCCATGAAGCTGGCTGAGCAGCCACAGCACACCCTGCCAGCCTGTGTCGCTTGTGCCCTGGGGCAGGCACAGTGCCTAGCTGCAGGGCCTGAGGTAGGAGGGAAGGCACCAGGGTCTTGGTCTGTAATACAGTACCCATCCTGGCAGGCCAGCCCACACTCTGCTTGGCACCTCAGGGCCCATTTTAAATATGAGGAAGCTGAGCCCATAGCTCCTCCATAATGGAGCTAGGCCAAGCAGTGTGTTGGTGTGACAGCCTACCTGCCTCACAAGGTCCTGGACGCGGCGCAAATGGCCCTCGATGCAGGCTCGGTGCAGTAAGGTCTCCCCCATGTCATTGCGCCGGTTCCACTGCGGGCAGAGCAGAGGTGTGAGGGACAGGTGGGGCTGCCAGGACAAGCAGGACTGGGCACACGGTCCTTACCCTGTTCACCTTCCGCCGGCCCAGGCAACCCTGAAGCTCCTCATCTTCCTCCAGCTGCCAGGCCAGGCCGTCAGCATCATCCTCTGGAAGTTGAGCCAACCAGCTGAGCCTGTGAGAAGCCAGCAGCAGAAACCCCTGCCCTGCTCAGGCTCCTCTGACCCCTGGGGCAGCAGCAACCGTAAATAGTAGAGCAGAATTCAGACTGGTGGCGCCAAAGCTTGCTCTGAGGCCACCCCTCACCCTGCCAAGGCCCCACTGTTCCTCTGTCCACAGGGGATGCACCCCTCCCTCAGTGGAGCTGCCACTCACCCCCGCCCCCAGGCCCTGCTCTATAGGCCAATCTCCATCCAGATCTTCTGCCACCCTCTCCTGGGAAATACCTTTGTTAGGCCAGGTACCCTGCCTGCTCTCACCTCCTACCCACTCTTGCTCCTGGTAATACTCAAGATCCTCTTCTGCTCCTTCCCCGCTGCCTCTGCTCTTTCTGCACTAGCCTCCACTGCCCACCTGCTGAATGGTGCTCCCTTATGTTTCAGTCCTTGGTCCCCTCTTCCCACACCACTCACACCAGCATCGCCCAACCTGACCTTCCTCTAAGGCCTGGCCCAACTTCCCATGGCTGCTGGGTTACTCACCTTGCGGTCCTAGAAGCCCCACAAGTTTTCAAGTCACAGCATTTTCAGGAACCTGCACTCCAAACCTCATAGCCAGGCTCCCTTCTACCCACCCTTCAGTCAGAAATCCGCCTCAGCTCCCTACCTCCCACCAACCCTACTCTCAGCCCCAAGTCCTCTCACCTAATCCCACAGCTGTGGTTTCAGTCCAAGATCTGCTCCAGCCAGTTCTTCAAATCTACCCTCTGCAGAGCTGACCACCCAGCCTCTGGAGGGTTCCAGGAATGTGCCTGGCTCTGGCATGAAGCAGCAAGGCCCTGAGAGGCACTCTACCTCACCCTGCCTGGATGTGCAACATAGGGCGCTACTGGACCATCTCCCCAGGCTCTGGCCCTGCAGGCTGCCAGCCTTCTCTGTTCACCTCCACAGAAGCAAGGCCTGCCTGCCTGACTGCTGGCGAGTCCTGAGCAGGCTCTGTGTAGGCACAGCACCAGCCCAGGATTCAGTCCAGAGCAAGAGTTAGGGACAAGGCCAGCTACAGCCACACTGCCCTCACCACTCTCCGAGAGCTCCAGCTCACTGGCCTCCAAGTCCACACTAGCTGCCGCCTCTTCCTCCTCATCTTCCACCAGTTCTTCAGCCACACTCAGCTCCTGCAGTCTGGTTTTGGTGCCAGGGGCTTCTTGGGGCTGCAGCCGTAGCTGCACAGTGTGGAAGTGCTGCAACACCTGCTTCTGAGGAGCAAAGGACATCCTGCTCAAGGCTGGGGTTGGGGCAGGGAGACAGGAAGCATGAGATAAGAGGGACAGGCAAGCTGGGCTTGCTGGGGACCCAGTAAAGGTGGGGCAGGCTCATATACCTGCAGCTGGGGCCGCTGGGCCTTCTGGGCGCAGTCAAGAGCCTTCTGGAAGCATGGGGCCAGAAGCTCATATTCATCACCAGCCTCCTCACGGGACAGTGCAATATTGAACCAGGTATTAGCTTCCTGGAGTGGAGGAAGGATGAGGCTGGTGGCTGTTGCTCACAACATCCACAGGCTGGCTTCCCCAGGTGCCCACACACAACAGGAATATCTGCCTTGGTGCTGCCCCATCTCCAAACAATGGAGCTCAACAATCCTCTAGAAGGAAGTCCTGTCCAGAGAGGCACCCATCTACACACACTGGAGAATGGTGGTCCTGAGGCAGAGTCATGGGAACAAGCCTACACTGAGAAGGGAACAGGGCACATCACCTCCAGGGCATTGCCATTGCGCAGCCTGAGTTCCTCTTCATAGTGGTATACTGCCTGGTGATAGTCCTTCATGTCTGCCCGTGTGGCGGCCAGGGACACATGGATGGTGGCCAGCTCGAGGTCTGGTCTATTCAGTCGCTCAGCAAAGTATAGCTGGAGAGGGATAGAATAAGGCCCAGGTCCATTCTGCACCTTGCGGGATCTTTTCTCCCACCCCAGCAGGGCCACACACCTGCTTCTGGTAAGCCTCAACAGCCTTGGGGAAGTCAGCCGCTTTAGAGAACAGGTCCCCCAGCTGCTCACAGATGGCCACGGCACCCTGAGGGTCACTGCTCTCAGCCTCCTCCAGCTGCTGTTGCAGCCTGATCACTGACAGCACTGCCAGAAAGAGTCTCATGCAAGGGGGCAGCATGGCATTGGACACTGACCCCAGTCCCACCATCTGCCAGTGGATAAGAGAGGGTAGAAGAATCTACTGTGTGGGTCCTTCAAGACTAGAACAAGCTCACAGTCTGGAATAGTGTCTGACTTGTAGCAAGGGCTCATCACTGTTAGCCACCACTGACCATCATTGCAATCAGTGCAGGGCCACACATATGCCACCTGCTTTCCCATCTGGTCAGCTTGTCAGTGAATATGCTGCCTTGTGAATAAAGGTTTGGCCAGTCCCCCAACCACCCTTCAACGTCCCCCGACATGTTGTGCTACAGGCTCAGATCAAAGTGAGGGTTTGTCTGAGTCAACAGGGACCTAGTCCTCCTGCTGGAAGAGGCCCAGATGAAGCTGACACACACTCGGGCCTCCTCTGCTGGAGGAGCAGAGCCCTCCCAACTCTTTTGGGGTTCATCCTCAGGCCCCTGTCCAGCCTTACCATACTTGAGGCTCTGGCAGATAGCTGCCCTCTGCGCAGGTTTCTGGGAACCCAGCCTATAGGCTTTCTTCAGGGCACGTTTGGCAGCTAAAAAATCCCCCAGGTCTTGGAGGACCTAGGGAGAAAAAGAAGGTGAGGTGCTGACTCCCCAGGGACCAAGTCCATCCAGAGGGGGCTGAGCCCAGAGTGGGTGAGGGCAGCACCTGGGAGACCATCACACAGCACTCGCTCTCCATGAATCGCTTCTTCATGGCACGTGCACATTCCCGGGCCCCCTCCAGGCAGCGCATGGCCTGAGAGTGCTGCCCTTCTCGACAGTGGATGGCACCCAGGTTGTAGCGGGCACGGAACAGGTCCTCATAGAGGTGATTCTGCCTGCAGAGGGTAGGGCAACAAGTGCTCAGAGCGCCCAGGACCCTCCTCTGATCTGTAACAGGGGATAGAGGGCAGCAAAGTACTTAAGATGCTCCTGAGGTGCAAGGATCACTGAGCTAGTTATGGTTACGGACACCACATGGACTACAGCACTGCCATGCAGTAAGCTTGGGACCCGAACGTGCTCCTCTCCAACTCTCAGCCAGGTGAGAGGCCTCTGCTCATGGAAGACCAACAGCCCAACCAGACTACCCTCTCCGGAAGATCTTGGGGGCCACCTGCTCCCTCCTGGGGTAGGGTTAGAGCCTCACTCAGCGAGAAAGATGCTCTTCTTGAAGTAGTCATTGCACAGGGCTGTCTGCTGCAGGCTCTCAAAAGTGAGACCCAGGTTGAGGTAGAGTCGAGTCCTCATCTCGCTCAGCTCTCGCTGGGACAGGGTCCCTAGAAGATGACCCCTCTATACTGAGATCCTGAGCTGCTTCCTCCCCTCATAGGGTTTCAACCCCACACCCCCAACTGTGAGAACAGAGGTCCTGCCTCAGGCAAAGCATAAAGGGACAAAGACCAGATGCCTGCCAGAATCGAGATAGCAGGCAGCAAAGGCCCTATAGCCTGTCATGCAAGAGTCCTGGAAAAAGAGGGACCTGGGTGGTGGGAGATGGGGGTCAGGTGAGGGAACCCACCCTCCAGCTTCTCATCTATAATAGCCAAGCTCTTCTCAAAGGCAGCCTGTGCCTGTAGCAAGTCATCCCTGGACTGGCAGTGGTCATAGATGTCCAGGTGGGTGCGGCCAATGGTGGCCCAAGCCCTCTGCACCTCGGTGTAATTGGACAGGGAACCTGCCAGCTCCAGGTGCCGGTGCTGGTGCTGGTAGAGAAGAAAAGCAGCTGAGCTGATTTCACCTTATGCAAACCCATAAGTCCCAACCCCAGGGGAAGCCACTCTCACCCAGGAGAGCCCCCTGCTCCCCAAAGGCCCTGCAGTGCCATCCACACACGCCTCATCTACTTAGTGCCAGAGGCTGGGATAACAGTTGCTCATGCCATAGATGACTGGAAGTTGGCTGGGGTGTTGCCACCACCTACAGCAACGGTGGGTTCCGCTCCCTTTTCTCAAAAAAACTGGGCAGAAGTAATAGTTCCTTAACAGTTTGTGTTGCCAGGAATTCACTACTGCCTCTTTCCAGGGAAGGCCGCGCAGTGCGCTGACCCCTGAACCAGGCTGCTCCCTGGCAGTCCCAGAGTGTGTGGCTGCCTACCAGTCCCTCTACTCTGAAGCTCCCGAGTGGGGGCCTCCCTTCTCAGAAAGCAGCCCCAGAAGCTCAGGCCGCCGCGCTGGGTGCGCACCTGCAGGGCAGCGGAGTAGTCCTCCATCTCAGCCAGACGCTCTCCGATCTTGCGGTGAGCCACCGCACAGCCGAGGGTGTCCAGGGCGCTCTCCAGGAGCCGCAGCTCCTGCTGGTGCTCCTCCAAGGCTTCAGCATAGCGGCCTGCGTAAGGGCACGGCGTGGGTCCCCGGGCCAGGCGGGTTACCGGCGCTTTGGTGGCCGCCGGGAAGAGCTGGGTCCCCAGCCGCCCGCCCGCTCACCATGGCTGGCCAGCAGCTCCCCCAGCTGATTGCAGAAGGCCGCCTCCTCGTGCAGCTGCCCGCTCTTCTGGGCCCTGGCCTTGGCCTTGTTCAGCTCTGCCAGGAGGAGGGAGGGCGGGGACATGAGTGGAGGCCAACTCCCCGCCCCGCGCTCCCGTTACTTGGGCTCCAAAGGACTCACGGCGAAGTTCGCGGTCAAGGTTCATGCTCCCGCTCCCGCTCCCGCCGCCGCCGCCACAGTCGCCGCCGCCGCCGCCGCCGCCGTCACAGTCGCCGCCGCCGCCGCCGCCGCCGTCGTGATCTGGATTTCGCGCGCTCCGCCGCGGTTCCGCCCAGGCCCCGCCCCCTCCGGCCAACGAGCGAGCCCCGCCCAAGGCCCTACCCCTGACGTCCACCGCGCAGGTCTCTCCTAGGCCCCGCCCCTCCGGCCTCCACCCAGGCCCCGCCCAGGCCCGCCCCTCGGCTGCGGCGCGCGCGGGCGCAGAGAGTCCTGGGAGGTGTAGTCCGCCTGCCCCAGGCATCCTGAGCTCTATGGCCAGATCAGCATCCAGCCTTGGTCACCAGGCATGCGCTCCGGGCGGGGCCGGTTGGAGGGGCAACCTTGCCCATAGCACCTTAGGTGTTCTCTCAGGCTGCAGCGCCTGCTTTCATCCAGGTGTTTTGTTGCACCGCCGCCACGTTCTCCTGAAGTCAAACACACCACCTCACACTTGTTTTAAAAAAGGACGTAGTAGCCGGGTGCGGTGGCGCTCACCTGTAATCCCAGCACTTGGGAGGCTGAGGAAGGAGGATTGCAAATTCAAAGCCAGCCTTAGGAGAGGCACTTAACAACTCAGTGAGACCCTGTCTCTAATAAAATACAAAATAGGGCTGGGGATGTGGCCCAGTAGTCAAGTGCCCCTGAGTTCAATCCCCCAGTACTACGACAACTACTGCTAATAATAATAATAATAAATAAAGAAGATGTAGTACCCTAATGTAAGAAACAAAAGTGACTTGTAGTAAAATACACTTGGGCCATTGGGCATGTGAACTTAATCAAGGGGACAGATGCTCCAGTGATGCTCCAGGGAACAACCTGCATGCAGAAAACCCAGCCAGTGATATTAAGGGACCCAAGATCCCAGGTATGTTTGGGGGAGGAAAAAAGAGGAACCGTGTTTCCCTAAATGAACGAAGTACTGTTTCCTACATGTATATGCAGGTTTTATTACTGGAAGATTCAGTGAAGGCACATTAAAACTGCAAAGTGATTTTGTGTTGAGAGGTAAGGGGGTGTTAGGGTTCAGGCTTGGAGCATTAGACAGATTTCTCACCTGTAGGAAGGTCTGACACATCTGGAATCCCATGACTTGGGGCACCCTGTCCCTCATTACCTTGAACACCAAATACCTGCCATGTCTTGGGGCTCTCACTCCTGGCTACACTGTAAGATGAGTATTGGACACCTGGTCCTGTGGCCTCAGATGAGGTCCAGAAGAAGTGGGAGATACATGGGTTTATTTTTTTATTATAATCAAAACAGATCCAATGAGGTAAAACTCTCAGTCAGTGAATGGACACCAAGGCCTATTGGGGAGAGGGCATTGTGGAGGGCAGATGGGTCTAGTAAGGACTGCCAGAGCAAGGATAGTGAAACAGTACTGGCCTCTGGGTGTGGGCTGGACCTGGGCTGTTCTGGGCCTTGCTGTCTCCACTGCTGCGGGTGTGAGACCTAGCCTACAAAGCTGAGCAGGGGGAGAAGGGACATTGGATGTAGGAGGGTGAGGTGCTCTACCAGGCCCCCAGCTAGCCCAGGGGTGTTGGAGACAAGGCCCACACTGTCAGTCCCTTCCACATCCAAAGCATGGCTCTGAAACCGAGGCAGCTACTTGGAGGACAGGCTGGTGTCAGGAGCACAGTGAAGGACCAGGGGCGGGGTGAGGGTTTGGTGTGTGGAAGTAGAGGCTGGCTGAAGGCAGGGTGGCTCAGAAGACACAGGGAGGCCTAGAGCAGCTGCAAAGACCATGAACTGCCTTTCTTCCAGCCCTAGGGTTCACAGGACAGCATAGTTCCTAGGAGCCCAATTCCCTTCAGAGATGATTGACTTCTCCATGCTGTACTCCAGGTGACCAGGCAGGTGGTGCTGCACAGGGCTGGAGGTCTGGGGCAGGGTGCAGGCGAGGGCGGCGGGGAGGCTGTCTTCCGGTAAGGACACACACACAAAACATAGTTTGGAATATTTTTTAAACTACAGTTACATACATAAAATATGGAAAGCAAATGCAGACCACAAAAGTGACATGTAAGTCATTTCTGACAGCCATAAAAGCACTTCTTGCTCTGATGTTTAAAAATTTATTTTTATTATTTTGTAAATGTCTTACTTTGGGCAAACTGAGGGATGTGGTGCTCACAGGGAGTGGGAGTAAGATGGGGGGTGCAGAGGCCTGGATTGTCCTATATCCCCACAAGCCTCCCCACATCTGCAGAGGCTAAACACCCCCATCCTCACAGATGACAGATAAGGGACCAGGCTGAGGCAGCAAGAGGACGTAGGATTCTGGAGACAAGCAGTAAATGTGTCCCCAGTAATAAAGGGTCCATGGTGACAATGATGCAAGGTTTGTGGTGCCAGTGCCCAGAGTGGCCCAGAGACATGCCAGTCTCTTCCAATGCCCAGTTCCCCTAAGTTGCTAGGCTCAGCTGCTGCATGTGACAGTCATAGGGCAGGGGCCATGCTAAGGATGGTGCTGCGAAGCCTAAGTAGTCCTCCTAGGCATCACCAGACACACCACACCCTAGAGAGGGCCTTGTCTGGGCACTGCCCTTGCTCCCACCTATGTCTTGGGCTGACCCTGCTGTCCCCATCTCACACAAGGGCAGGGCTGTGGGTTCCAGCACTGAGGAGAAAAGGCTGTAGGACTGCCAGCCCTGGGCCTCCTCCCTCCTTGTGGCCTCCCAGGACCCACAGCCAGGCATACATACAGATCTGGTACCTCCAAGCCCCTACCAGCCCAGCTGTGCCCCCTTTGTCCCAGCATAGCTGTGACCTTGGAGAACAAACCTCCCACCCTGTCCCACCCCAGGAAACCACCACATCACCCTCTGCTGGATCAGTCTCACACACACACCCAAAGGTAGGTAGACAGGGTGAGCTGCACTGTCCCTCACACCATCACCTTGGCATCCAGAGGGGCTCCCTGAGGGGCCTCTCTTCTCCACAGGTCCTCTGTACCTGTCAGTGGGTGTGGAGGAGGGGCTGCCCCATAAGGGTAGAGGAGTCGCCTGGCTGTACCTGAGTCAGAGGCCACTGCTCCTACAGATGTGCTGGGATCTGAGGTTGGGTCTTTCTTTGTAGAAGGCAGAAAGCCAAACATGGGCCTTGCCAACTTTCCAAGCCACATCAGCTTTGCAGGAGAGAAGGTTCCCCAGAAAGGGGCTCCCTGCAAGCTCTGTGCCCTGAGCTGGGGATAGAAGCCCAAATAGATCTTCGAAACAGCTCTGGGAAACTTTCAGTCTGTGAGGAGACAGGAGAGCCACCCTGGAGGAGAAAACTGATTCAGGCAGCCACTCTGGCCCCTGTGCTAAGCCATGTTCAGGAATATGGTTGGGGCTTGTGCTCTATCTACGCCACAGCCCCTTCTCTCCATTTCTCAGCGTGCCCCCCAGGGTGGGGTGGGAGGAGCCTCAGGGGTCAGTTGGCCTAAACTCTGCACCCATGTGGCCAGGGCTATCCAGTACTTCAACCCCATGGGGCACTGGCAGCCTACAGGGAGGCTGGGGGCTGCTCCCAGGTGTGTGGTGGCCTGGTCAGGGCAAAGGAAACCCAGTTCTTTGGTATTAAAGCAAAAAAAGCTATCACAAAAGAGCCCCATCTCCTAAACAAAAGTTGAAGGGAGCAAATTCCACCTTTCTAGTAGCTCCGAGGGTCCCAGGAGATTAAAGGACTAGGGTCTGCTCCTCCAGGCAGGGCTGCTTCCCACTCCCAGCCCTGCTCATAGCTCCCACTCTGCAGGTGAGAGGTCATGCTGCCCAACCCTGGCCCTTGCAGTGGCTCTCTGAAAAAAGGCCCAGCAGCCAGTCCCTGAGAGCAGGTTGGGGTGGTGGCCCTCTCTGACCTCACCCAGCCAGGCTCACAGCCAGTGGCTTGCCTCCTTTGCAGCCTGAAGACACTGGGCCCTGAGGCTAAAAAAAGTGAATGAGTTCTCTTTCACTAAAACGGCATCACTTTTAGAAGAGCCTATAAAGAGTTTAATTTTTTCCTGGGAAGAGACAGAATTTCACCCTGCATTCCGAAAACATCTGCTGAGCCCTGGTGGTTGAGTCTTGCCTCCCTGAAGTAGCCGGGTAGCTGGGGGAGTCCTGACCCTTCCTGGCTGTCCCTGTCTAGGCCTCAGTCCAGAGACCTATGACAGACTGTGGGAGAAGCAGTGTCTCCAAGTCTCTCTTGGGGGCACATGCAGGTGCCATAACAGTAACCCCCAGGCCAAACCAGAACTCCCATGCCGTCCATTCACAGCCACTCCTTCCCCTCCAACAAAACAGAAAGTAGGAAACAAGGCTGCCTTTTAATTGCAATCAAATATGCCGTCTGAAGTCAGCAAGGGCCCCTGAGCCCAGCCGGGGACCAGAGCAGGCAGCGCTGCTTCACTGTGAGGATGGGTGCAGGGGCAGGGCCGCTGGTTCTTGCCCTCCTCACCACCCATCCCTGAGCCTGGGTAGCCCAGAGCACTGTCTCCTCTGTGGTCAGCCCAGCCTCCAGCCACCCTTAGGAGGGGGAGGCTGGGAAGAGAGGAAGCTGGAGGCAGGGACCCTGTGGCACACGCATGCAGACTTTCCCAGTGTTTGGTTTTGTCTGTTCTCCTCTTTTGCTAAAATGATCAGATGGTCATGTGAAGCCGCTGCCAAGCCAGGGGTGGATGGGATGGCGGCGCCAGCCTTGGCCCTCAGCTCCTCAGGCATCCTGAGCCCATCCTACTTCTGTATCTGGAAGAGGAAGAGCCGCAGGTTGATGTTCTTGGCAGCCAGCAGCTTGTTGCACTCCACAGAGTCGATGATAGGCAGAGGCACATAGTCTGTCTCATTGCTCTCGTTGGTGAAGACAAAGTGGTAGATGACAGGACTGATCCGCACATCATCATATGGGCCCTTGAGCAGCAGGAAGGAGCACTCCAGGGGTGCTGTGACCTTGCTCTTGAGGAGGAGCTGGAAGGAAAGTGTGCGCTTGCAAGACAGGTTGGGGTTGCGCTCTGAGTCATTCACACGAGCCTTCAGGACCCATGTCTGGTTCAGCACCGTGAACCGCGGTGTCTCATAGTACAGGCGTGTGATGAAGTCATCCGTGCGGTATGGTCGGAACTGGACTTCTGTGGAGACAGACAGGGCCAGAAACAGCCAGCCATTAGTGTTGGGCAGAGCTGGGTGGTGGCGCCTTCTCTGACCAGGCTGAGGACAGGCTCAGCCAGGGAGAAAGGCAACTTACCCGGACATAGTGAGCTCTACTTGTCACAAGGCAACTCAAATGCAAGTATTGCACATGGAGGCGCACAAGCTTTCAGGGGTGGGGGTGGGGGGGGGATAAACACCAATTAGCTGTAGAGCCCCAAGGCTATGGGAGGTCAGGCCATCTCCCAGGCGTGGCTGACCCATGGACCACCCTCCTCACCCTAGCCCTGGTGTCCCAGCAGGGGCGGGGTAAGCAGACACACAGACAGGATGCAGTTCTGAGAACAAGTGTACTTTATTGGTTTGGATACAGAGCTGCCAGAAAAGCCGGCAGGTGAGTAAGTGGCACCCAGTCCTGCCCGAGGGGAGCGCCAGGTCCTCAGGTGTCCGGCTGCAACCAGGCTCTGCCTGGCATCTCTGGGGCTGTCAGTCAGCGGGCAGACCTGCCTTTGCAGTCCTCTTTTGTACCCACAGCCTGTGGCTGGCAAGTCCCTCTGTGGAGGTGTGGGTTCCCAGGCAACCAGTCCTTCCTGCACGGATGGGGCTTCCTACCCAGCCACTGATGTAGCCACATGCCCCTGCCCACCCAGACCCCACAGGGCCTGTCCGATCAGCTGAGGCTGCTCTTAACCAGGGGCTGTGGCTTTCTGCTGCTGTAGCCCCCTGGGCCCTCAGCCTTTGGGGCCTGCTCAGGCCTATACCCAGGCAAGCTCAGTCTAGGCAGCATGGTGTGACTGGCTGCCCGTGGCTGCCCTGGCCACCTGGTGTTGCTGAGCAGTAGAGGGATGGGGTCTCCCTGAGTGGCCCATTGTCTGCAGGTGCTTCTTGCTGTTCTCTGAACCAGGCTCCAGCCTGACTCCTGCTTTCCGAAACGTTCAAAGGTGGTGGCAGTAGCCCAGGAGCCACGAGATCCAGTGGGCCTAGGCCCAGTCCATTTGCCCATCTGTGGACATCCATTTCTGGTTCTACAGCCTGAGCTGGGTGCCCTCAGCTTGCTCTGAAGTCCTGTCCCTGAACAGCTTCTTGCCAGCCTTGGGAGGCTTGTGGTGGCTTCAGTGAGGTCTGCTGACAGGGCCTGACCTGATGGAGGCTCCTCTTGCTCCAGCTCTGAGTGGCAGCCCTGAGTTCCCAGGCCTCCCTAACACACGCCCCACTTTCTGGTTAGACCCCACCTGTCCCAAGGCAGTGATACCAACTTGCTAGGGTTGTAGGCCAGGGTGGGGAGGACGGGGCAGGGGCTACTATGAGAGCCATGCAGGTATGCCCTAGGCCCTGTTGGCCCCTCCCTCTGCTCAGTCTCTGACCTGCTCTTTTTCCCTGAGATGTTTTCCTGTCCACCAGGAGGTAGTCCAGAGCCTGGCCATCCGGCGCAGCCTGTGCCCACTGCGCAGAGCCTGCTGTCCCCAACACCCAGCTTCTGGTTACCAGCACCATCCCCAGTTCACACCCGTGTGGCATGCAGAGAGCAGTGGGGCACCTCACCTGTGTAGCCAATCTTCTCAAAGCTGAGCAGGCTGAAGATGCTATTGTAGAGCTGCATTTCCTTGCGGTGGCTCTGGTCCATCTCATCTAGGATCTCCATCAACTCATTGCCTGTCTTGGTGGGGTGGGCACATGCAGCTTCATGCACTGTCAGCTCATGGAAAGGGCCATGCCATGGGCAGCCGATGCGCTTATATTTGCACTGGGTCACCCTGGGAGAAGGTGAGCACAGAGGTTATGTCTATGCCAGAGCAGGTGGCTGTGACCAGCTATCCCCCAGAGGCAGCTTCTGCTCAGTCACAAACCTCTTCCTGTAGGACATACTCAACCCTGAGCCCAGCCACAAGGACAGGCTCAGAGAACAGTTGTATCTGCATGCACGTGTGTGTGTGTGTGTGTGTGTGTGTGTGTGTGTATGAGAGAGAGGAGGAGGAGCAGGAGGAGGGAGACAGTGAAAGAGGGAAGGAGAAAGAGAAAGGGAGAGAGAGAGATAGAGGGGGGGGGAGGGAAGGAGGAGCAAGTGAGCTATAGCCAGCATGCTTCCTGTACCCCCTGCTGTGGTGTCTCTCCCTTGCTTCGGAATAAGGGGCCAATGACCATGGTCCTGGTCCCACACAGCCTCATTCCAGAGGAGGCCTGGTATTAGGGACCTACTGGATGAGTGGCCTGTCCACATCCTGGGCCTGTGTTGTAGAGCAGAGCTTCTAGAGTTCCTGAGCTGGCCACACTGTCCTGGGTCCTCCGAGGGGCTACCCCATAGCTAGAGAACCCTGGAGGTCAGGGTCATGTCTAGACAGCAAACGGGCACAGAACCTGCCCTGTCCTATGGAAAGCCCCGTGTGCCCCCAACCCTGGGGCCTACAGGGTTGTCACGTTGCATGTGGTCTCCAAGGCCCAGACAACAAGGACAAACCAGCCTATCCTGGGAGGGAACTCGCCTGCACCAGGGAGAGCTTCCAGCCCTATCCTCGGCCCCACACGTGTGGCGGAGCCCACAGCCTCAGTGGTTACCTGTCCTGGCATTCCTCTTTCTGGTGCCTCTCCAGGATGGAACGAGGAAACTGGCGCAGGCAAAAGCCACATTCTGAGGGCAGCTCGCTCACGGCTTTCTCCACAGCCAGGTTCCGGCAGCAGAGGCTCTTACTGATCTCACAACGACAGTTGGGGCATGTGGCCTGCTCCTCCTTCAGCCGGGCATCTGCTAGTAGGTGGATAAAACAGCCAGCGCACATCAAGTGACCATTAGTACACTGTGAAGAAGGAAAGGGAGATGAAGCTCACAGACCTGCGGGACGCGCGCACACACGTGCCCGCCCTTTCCCGTAGTCTCAGCTTGGTCAGTTGTCCCAAGGGACTCCAGCTGGTGAGGAGAGGAGGGCGCATACACCAGTCCCCAAGTTCATGCTGGTGTCTAGCAAACATAACAGCTGCTCCGGGGTGGGGGGGTGCCAGGACTCGGTCGGCTTGAGCTCTGTGGGGCACCGTCAGGCCATGGGTGTTCCACCTCTTCCCGGGAGCAAGCCTGACTGGTGGAGATTGATTTGGCCAACCCAGGTCTTAGAACCTGAACTTGTTCCTTTGCCCTGTCCTATAAGAAAACCTGGTTCTTGGCCTGGCAAGGCAGAGGCCCTCAGCCACTGGCTGTCCTGCTGGGGAGTGGAAGCTGCCCACACACTGAGGCAGGCTCTCTCTGTGTGCCTTCTTGAAAGGCTGCTCATGTGGGGACTAGGGCCCTCAGGGTGACCTCAACCCTGGTCTTCATGCCAGCCCTTGCTGGTGAGCACAGGTGAAAGCCGGCCGCTGCCACTGCCCAGGAAGAGAAGCTGTCTGCTGGCGCCATCTCACCAGAGCCGATGGCATAGAGCTGCAGCAGGCAGGAGGCCAGGACGACCCAGGATGGAGGCAGGTGGGACCAGGGACTGCAAGTAGACAAGGTTCTGTACTGGGTTGGTGTGTAAACTGGGTCAGCAGGAGCCAGGCCCCTCCTGCTGGGGGTCCTTGCTCAAGTGGACAGTGCTGCCACAACCATTCCCATCTTGGATTTCTCACTTGTTCAACCTACACCTCTGAGCATCACATGGTGCCATCACAGGACTTGGGGTAGGTCAGGCCTCAGAAGGCTCACAGGTGCTGGGGTGTAGCTCAGTGGGAGAGCACTTGTCCAGCTTGCAGAGGCACTGGTTCCACGCCAGCAGCACAGAGGGAGACAGAGAGAGACACACATATGCCAAGCCCATTACACCACAGGTTCTAGTCAGTGTGCACTGGGGAGAGGGATGCTCATGAGGCTGCTACCTGGCTGTGCCAGGGACCACACTGTACAGGTGGGGCCCTCGGTGAATCCTTGCTGTCTTCCTATTGCTTCAGCAGGACCTCTCAGGCCAGGCCTGACGGAAGCTACATGTTGGGGACTGATGGCAACAGAGTACTGCCACAGAAACTACATCTACAAAAATACCACACATCGTCTGCATTCAAGTTCCATGCGCTAAGTTAGGTTAGCGATGAAAACACACTGCAGTGAATGAGGAGTGACTTGGATGGTGCAGCCTGGGTGAGAGGACCTCGCAGGGTCAGGTCCAGACGTGAAGCTGGCTGAGGTGGGGGTTAAGGCGAGTCCTGGTGGGAGAACCAGGCTGCTCTGTCTATCCCCAGGAGTCAGTGGGTGGTGGAATGTGGGCAGCACAAGGGCCCAGGTCACAGGGCCTCTCTTTCCCCCACCTGCTTGGACTGTATGGTCCAAGGGCTGCTGCCATACTGCCAGGGAAGGCACAACACAGCACAGTATCAGATGGCCACATATGCCTCAAGCGGCCTTCTCGGAGGGAGGCTAGCCATGTAGCACCATGCAGCATCCCTCAAGAAGGAAGCCCACAGGACACTTGCACGAGCCCCCAGGACCTGTTATGCCCACACTGCTTTGAGGCTACCTACACCTTGGATGAGCCTCTGGGCCCAGCTAAGAGCTGCCTCCAGGGTCCACCAGCAAGAGGAGAGGGCAACAGTATTCCTGGCTACAGCCTGGTCTTCCCAGCACTTCCAAGCAGGGCTGGGGACACTTGCCCCACTGGGCCTTTCCTCCTGATTATAAGGACTCCAGCTAGACTGGGGTAGGTGTCCTGGACCCTGCCCGGTGGGCATCAAAGCTGCCAAGCACTGCACCACTTATTTCCCAGCACCACACCTGCAACCAACCCCGGCCACAGACCCAACATAGGTAGCTGATTCCTCACCATGGGAGAGGTGTTACTAGTCCTGCCCTCTTCAGCCTCCCTTCTGGGCCTCCTGGGGGATCTCTAAGCTCTGGGGTCACTGTCCCCTCACCCCTGACAACTCAGCTGACGATGTTCTACTGCATGCTGGACCAGCCAAGGGACAAGCCACACCCACACACAGCCCCTCACCAGCTAAGGGACATTCTCCAGGTGAACTCCAAGTCAACACCCAGGCCAGGAAGTCTGCCCACAGCAGGGTGGTCACTATGTCCGAATGTCTTCTATTGGCCTCCTGAACAAGACCTGATTCCACACATAGGCCTGGCCATGGGTTAGCCACACAGCTTCAGCAGTAGCTGTGCCAGACTGCACATGGCCCCCTGATTTGTGTCCACTATCCAGCCAGAAGCTGGGCCCCACCCAGATGACTACACACAATGCTGGCCACAACGCCTACTCAACATGGTAGGGTCAGGTACCCAAGAGCCCGACCAAGTACCTCCAGAACCCAGGTCAGGCTGCCCTCCTACTAGCAGCCTGGAGGACTTGTACCTGCAATCCAGAACAACAGTATAGTGCCTCCCAAGCAGGCACTCCTAGGCAGATGCTGGCTTGGAGCCACAGTTCTGGACTCAGACCCCAGACCAAGGTCAACAGCAGCATGACTTTAGGCTCATCAATTTTCCTCTCAGTTTCCTCACACGCACAAGGTGATGATTATCATGAGGTAGGAGGGTTAATGTGACTGGTGGCAAGGGTGGGGAGCCAGGCCACAGCAGGCTCAAAACATACACCACCCTTGTGATCATCCACAGTAGAGCCCCAGTAGGCCCAGAAATAGCCATTTGCACCTGTACACCTCAGGACGGCACCTAGTCCTTCCCTCCACCTCGAAGTAGGCAGCTTACATGTGTTCAGCCTGTGTATACCCAGGAGTCCATATGAGCTGCCCTGTCCAAAGAAAAGCCTGACCCCAGGCCACAAGCAGGTCCTAGGAATGGGGCCCCAGGACTTCTAGCTGGTCATGAGTTCTCTGTGGTAAGCTGGCCTTTTAGGACCTCTTTCCACCCTGTATTACACGATCCTTTCAAACCCCAGGGACCCACTCTTTCCACTAGAGGACATAAGGTATCCAGACCCAAGTGAACAGTCCACCCTTCTGCCTGGTTGGTCAGAGACCCACAATCCCTTTGCAGAGGTCACACTACCAAAATGTAGCTGAGGGATCTCCCCTTGGGCACTGACCCTGAAGCACTGCTCAGTCAGCTGGAGGTGCCACCTTCCTCCCAGTGTAGGCAAGGCTTTAACAACCACAGTGGTACTTTGGGACACATCCCATACTCAATCAAGCCTCCATTACTTAACCTCCTTAGCATGGGACTAAGCAGGACTAGTTCCTTGTCCAAGGCCACATAATCATTAAGGGAGAGAACAGGACTTAAACCTTCCACTCAGGCTAGATCTGAAGTACTGAACCAGATGAATCTGACCTTCCCTCCTGATGTCAGGATTCAGGTGGGGCTCAGCAACCCACCCCCATCCCACCTAGAAATGCTCAGTAGTAAATGCTACTTAGATCTAAAAGTAATTTAAAGCTGGGTGCAGTAGTGCATGCCTGAAATTCTAGCAACTCAGGAGGCTGAGACAGGAGGATCACAAGTTCAAGGCTAGTCTGGGCAACTTAGTAAGACCCTACCTCAAAACTAGATTTTAGGGGCTGGGGTTGTGGCTCAGCAGCAGAGCGTTTGCCTCGCACGTGCGCGGCCCGGGTTCGATCCTCAGCACCATGTAAACATAAATGAATTGCATTGTGTACAACTAAAGTAAATAAATAAATTTTTAAAAAAACTAGATTTTAAAAGGCTGAGAACATAGCTCGGTGATTGAGTAGTTGCCTAGTATGTGTAAAGCCATGGGTTCAATCCCCAATACTACGAATAATAAAATAACTTCCTACAGAAACCCTCCTTGCTCAGTCCTGAGTTTTGGATACCTAAGCAGACTTATTTCCAAAGCTCTTTCCTGCCTCAAAGGGAAAAAAAAAAAAAAAAAATCAGTGGCATCTGAGCTCATGAGCCATGTGAGCGATGAAGCCTGAGCTGCTACATGTTCTTAGGAGTTGGGGGACTGTGGGCAGAGATGGAGCAGTACCTGTTTTCTGGGCCTTTCATCAACAGGACTGTCAATCAGGTAAAAGTCCCCAGAGCTGAGACCTGGCATGGAGGCAGAAGGTCTTGGAGTGGGATGGCAGCAGGACATACCACCCTTCCTCAGGGCTGGGAGGGAATCAGGTACTAGGGAGGGATGGGCACCTTTGTGGCAAGAAGAGGGGAATGTCTTGACATGGGGCACTGCCTCAGACAAGCCCAAAGAAAGAGCAGATGTGGGGGGGTGACATGGAGAACAGCTCAAGTGGAAGGTGTGCTGGAGCAACAATGGGGCATGCCAGAAGGCCATGGTCATACCAGATGCAGGCTGGACTACATCCCATGACAAAAGATCCCCACCTTCTGACTCCTTCACTTCAAAGTCCATGAGGAGTAGAAATGACAAGTGGTGTCTTTCTTCAGATGCCAGGACTCAGGCTCTGGGCCTCACAGACAACCAGACGAAGGGATGGGGCTGGGTCTACCTTAGGGAGGACCATGTTGAACCTTATATAAAGGGTTGTGCCAGGAGAGCTGGGATAGGGAGGGTAGGAATCAGGCTGTGGTTGTAACATCCTGGGTACCACCACGGCTGGGTCTTCCTCAAAGAAGGCACTTCGCAGGCAGAGGTGCTGACAGCTCATACTGCCCCTGGGGCCCAGGACTGTATCCAGAGCAGGGTGTCAGCATAAGCTTCCTGTCCTGCCCCAAAGCTCCTGAGTGGGTGTTGCTGCTGCCCCTCCAGCCCTCCTGCCATATACTTGGTTGCCTGCCCTGATGCCTGCCTGGGACTTCAGAAGGGCTTTGCCCAGGATTCAGGAAGGTGGCTGCACACCTTGCCAGGCCAGTTGCCCAGGACACACCTAACACCCACATAGAACATCAAAGCATGCATCTGCTATCCCTGCAGTGGCCCTTAACCAGACATGTCATCGGCCACAGTGGCGAGAACCATTTGCTTGAGAGCCTTAGCAAGTTTCCCAACCTGTGACATGATGGTGTATGTGTATGGCCCATGGGTAAGCTGGCCCTGTGGGTCCAAGGACTCAGTCTTGAACCAGGTGGATGAACCCATGGATGAGGCTCACGTCTGTTTTTGCCACTACCCAAAGCTTCCCTAGCACCATGTACCCAGCCAACCATATAACCCAGAGTGAGGCACAACACACAGGGCTTAGTGTGGCCACCACCTCTTCTCATGTCAGAGCAGAGTGTCTGAGCTATCCCCCAGGACACTAGACATGGTAGGGGCCCACTCCCAGCCACAAATTCTGCTGGGATCAGGCAAAGTATTGCCAGCAGGAGCCAGGCATGATAGTGCACACTTGTAACTCTAGTGACCTGGAAGGCTGAGGCAGGAGGATCACAAGTTCAAGACCAGCCTTGATAACTTAGTGAGACTCTATTTCAAAAATTTAGATTTGTTTTTTTTTCTTTTAAAGGGCTGGGGCTGTAACTCAGTAGTAAAGTGTCCTTAGGTCTAATCTCCAGCATCTGGGGGGAAAATATTGCCTGAAGGATCAAAAGCAACAAGGCAGGGACTGTTCCATGAGAGACAGCCAATCAATGTGGTTATCAATGAAGGCTAGCAAAAGATGGAGGGGCCAAGCCAAAGTGGTGGTCAGCAGTAGGCCCTGACTAGGGACATGCCCACTCCATCTGTGCCCAGAATCCTTGGGAAGACCAGGCAATAGCGTGGTCTGTCCTGACCCACAATCACTTGGTGGGAACGGCAACAGTTAACCTCCAGAGTCACTGCACATGGCAGGGAACCACCATGGGAGGTGTCCCCAGTGGCATTCAGAGGCAATAGGAAAGCTTCCTTCTTTCCCCTGGCCCCCTTCCCATTTCACACAGCAAGTCCGTAAGCAGCCAAAGTGCCATCACAGGGCCCAAAGGCTCTTCCACGGCTACATATTCTAGTTCCTTCTCCCAGCTTCTAGAGATGAGAGAGAAACTCTTGCTCTGAGTGTCACCTGGGAAGAATGCAGGTGGGATGGGGACTTGTGGCAGAGCCCCCAACTTAGTGTCAGTACCCATGGCTCCCCATGCTCAGCTTGTCTGCTCTCAGGGAAGCCATGGGGCAGCTCCAACCCCCCCCCCCCCACCTGGCAGGGCACTAGTCAGGGCAACCCTGGACTTCATGCTGTTATAGCTGCTCAGCTGCCCTGCCTCCAGCTGCCCAGGCCAGAGCTTACTCTGAACAGAGTGCAGGCTGGTTTGAACCAGCCAGGCTCAGAGGCCTGGTCACCAGCTTGTCTGGCCATAAGCAGAGCTGTGTGCACCAGAAGCCAATACTGTGTGGCGTGTCATCATGCCAAGTCCAGCTCCAGTCCATTCATAGGAAGGGAGACAAGGATGCCCCTGTATTCCCTGGGACCCCCACTCTGACCCCCAACTGACTCGGCTCTCAAGGCCAAGGAGAGGAAAAGCTCTTCCAGCAGAGGGGACCATGAGGCTGTAGGCAAGGAAAAATGGGCTAGGGGTTAAAGGTGTCCAGATGGCCCCCAAAGAAAGGGGTAAATGCTGGTTTGGTGTTGAGACCAGCACTATGGAAGATACTCCCCCAGCTGACCCTGGCTCGACACCCGTGAAGGTGGGTGCCCCATCCAGGACACTGGGGTCCTCCCAAGCAACCTCTGGTCAGAGCAGAAAGGACTGAGAGCTCCAGAGGCTAGGGAAATAGCAACCCAAACTAGCCCTATCCTGCTTCCTACACAAGTCGCACCCTCACCCAGGACCCCAGTCTAAACAGAAGCAGGGAAACAAGGACCCACCAGCCATTTCCAGCTCCTGTAAGTACAAAAAAAAAAAAAAAAAAAAAAAAAAAAAAAAAAAAAAGACAGGGAACCCACTTTGTTTCTCAAAGGGGCTGAGGCCAAGGTGGGATATCAGGGAAGGCAGATAGATACTGCCCACTTACTCTGGGCCTAAACCAGAGGTCTGCTGTTATCAGGAGGGGACATTTTGGATCTACCTGGACCAGATACCCCTCAGGCAGCCCTGAGGTGGCAAGGATCCTGAGTCCAGCCACTGTGCTGGATCTTCCTCAGAATGGGAGACCAGGGAAACCAGGCCTGGCATGGATGAGCAGGGAGTGGGTGGGAGATTCAGGCTGGATATGGAGAAAGTACTGACTGCCAGTTTATTGCCGGCTAGTTGCAGAGGTTCCTCCAGACCAGGACAGGAGGGCTGGGGGAGGGACAAAAGGCAGTCCCCTCCCTTATTCCTTTTTTCAGAAAGAATTTGACAGGGCTCTGGAGAGCAAAAAAGAAAATATATATGAGTTCAAAAGTGGAGGGACACGCTTGGGGGTGTGGCTGCCAGAACAGAGGATCTCTCTCAAGTAAAGGGACTTGTGTGCCCAGGAAGCTTGGGAGTGATGGGCAGCGCCAAGAATGGGCAGGGAGCGTAGGCACCTGTCTCCAGCTCTCCTTGGGGTCAGCTGGAGGGGAGCTGAAGGTATCAAGAAGAGAACCTTGAAGGAACCTGGAAGAGTAGAGACAGGATCTAAACAAGAGAGAGGAAAACTGAGACTGACAGTCAGGGGCCGGAACACGGAAAAAGGGGGTTCGGAGCAAGGAGAGGAGAGAGAAAACGAGGAGTTTCGGGACAGGCTCCAGGGTCCCGCGGGCGCAGAAGGCGGATGTGAGGACCGGAGAGGGTCCCGGCCGCCGGCCCCGGGCCTCCGGGCCCGGCTCGAGGAGGCGCGGCGCCGGGCAGGGCCGGCGGCCCTACCTGGTACACGGAGGCCTTGGGCAGGTCCAGGCACACGGTGCAGCACAGCACCGAGTAGAGCCGTTCCTCCAGCTTCCCGCTGCCCGCCGCCGCCGCCGCCGCCGCCGCCTCGGCCGCCTCGGCCGCCCGCAGCCGCTTCTTGGGCGGCGCGTCGGGGTCGCCGGCTGCCTCCTGCAGCTGCCGGGCGCCGGCCAGGCCCGCCTCGTCCGGGAGCCCGGGCCCCGCCGCTTCGCCCAGCGCCGCCGCTGCCGGTCCCGCGGCCGCCCCGGGCCCGGCCCCGACCCCGGCCGGCACGGCGCCCGCGGGCCCTGCGGCCGGGCCGCCCCCGCCGGCCTCCTCCGCGCCGGACATTGCGGCCGGCCGGCCCGACGGGCGGGTGCCGGCGCGCTCGCCGGCTGGAAGTTAGGGGCGCCGCGCGCCCCCGCCGGCCTCTCGCCGCCGCCGCGACCCCGCAGCCTACTCGCCGCGCCGCCGCCTCAGTGGGCCCGGCCCGCGCGTCGCCCCGTAGCCGCCGCGGCCACCGACCCCGGCGCGTCCGCCATCTTTGTTTTCCCTGCGCGCCCCCCCCCCCCCGCGCCACCGCCCCCTCGTCCTCCTCATCACGTGGGCTCCACGCGGGGCCAATGGGACTACCGCCTGGAACAAGACGGCACGGCGCCCAGAGCCAATGGGTGCATGAAGCGCGTGAGGGCCCGCCTCCTGTAGAAGGTGGGCAAGAGGGGCGGGGCCCGGACGACCCACGCAGGGGCGCGCACCTGGGGTGAGGAATGCTGCCTGGGGGCGACTGGGCAGCCCCTACATGCGGCGAGTTAGCGGGGTCGGAGCAGTCCCAGACTCCTACGTCGGGGGTCTCCCTGCGCCATCATGCCCCGACACTCGAGATTAAATGCGGCTTGGCTCTCTCGAGTGGAAGGGCACCAACTTTAAGAGCCCGGCCGACCACCAGTCTTGTGTGGCATAAGGATATGCTTCTGGAGGACGCAGAGGGACTGCCGCGGGGAAGGGGGCGCTCTTCGGACCCCTAACCCACTGCTCTGCTCAACCCAGTTACCTATCCCTGGGATTGGAGGCTGATGAGGGGTCCACAGAGGAAAGTGAGGGTTTTAGGGAATAGGATCTTGCTTCCACAGACTGGAAGGCAAACAGGTCGTCATTGAATCAGCCCAGGGAAGGGAGAAGCATTTCTGCTAATCGCTGTGGTACAGCCCTCCCTTGCCCTTACTAACCCAGCCATCAGCCCGTGAAGGTCATTGCCCCAGAGGGCCACCTGCCAGGCTGGGCAAGATATCCGGAAATCTCAGGAAAGCAAGGGCTCTGGGACTACATATTCTAGGCACAACAGCCCTTCTGACAAAGGTGCCAGTGGAGGCCAAGCTGAATGAGGCCCGTGCACATTCCAGCACATCCCCTCCCTTTGTTTAGGGAAACCAGCTTATGCCCTGGAAGCCTCAGCAAGCTCACCAAAGGCCCCTCAGCCCCTCTCAAGAATTGGCAAATTTCATATTCCTGTAGAATTCCTAAGGTTTATTGCAGATCAAGCCTCTCTGAACCCACAACTATGTCCTTCCCAGAAGCAGGCCCCAAACATGTCTGGGACCCTGGCCCTTTCATTCTGGTCTAGGCAAGTTCCTACACGTAACTGGAGAAGAGACGAAGAGACGGTACCTAAGCTCCACTGCTGATCAGTCAACCTGCAGCAAGCCCACTGCAGGAGGAGGGAAAGCCTATTCCTTGGGGAGGAAGTTCCAGGAGCAGGCTGGTGGAGAGGGAGGTGGTAGCCAAGGGAGAAGCCCTGCCTTGCTGTGTGCAACTTTCATTCCCATTGCAGGCGCTGTGTGTGCAGGGCCCGGCAGTAGGCCCAACTGCCTGCAGCCAGGGCCCAGCGACAGACATCTTCCTTCGGCAGCAGCAGCAGCCTCTCCTCCTCCAGTCTGCTCAGGAGGCCAGCTACACCTAGCATTGCACCCCCCCACATGCCATAAGTGTTGGCTGTGAAAATAGCCACAATGAGGATGGTCACTGCGACCACCAACAGTACTGCCTGACCAGCCACAGAGCAACCTTCAGGGCCGAGGTGGTCACCAGCCACTGCCAGTACCATGCCTCCGCCCAGGAGTAGGTTAGCAGAGGAGCGGTCCCCATTCACCCAGTGGAAGTCGAAAGCCAGAAGGGGCAGGCCGATGACTGTGGTCACCCAGGCTCCAGCGAGACAATCTTCATGTGTGCCCAGCCCTGGGACCAGCATGGAGGCAGCAGCCACAGCCTGGAGCAGGAAACCAGCAGCAGCCCCTCGACTTGACTGTTAATGAAGGAAACAAAGAGGGCAGGTGACCCCTTTAAACAGGAAAAGGTTTGGGCTTCTCATTAAGACCTGGTCCCACCTTCGCCTCCCACCACCCTCTTCCTGGTGCAGCAAACTAGGATTTTAGGGTGTGGAGTGGGGTTACTCACCTGCGCAGAACTCACTGCTCCATGAAGAGACACTATGCCCAGCACCAGGTGGGACAGGACTGTGCTCCACTCACTTCCGGGCTTGGGGGCCATGGCACTCAGGCAGTAATGAGTTTGAGGAGACCAGAAAGAGAGTTTCAACTTGGAGTGGAATAACAGAAGCCAAGGACCCGAAGCCCTAACGGCAGCTCTGCTGGAATCCCAGGTTCTAGATGATGGGATAGGTACAGTCCTAAACTTTCCAGAGTCCCGAGGTCACTGGAAACACCTGTGCAGAAGGACTGATTCGACTGGAAAAGGGGGGAACAAAGCTTGGGAGCTGGGCAGGGCGGGCGTGAGCTCAAGTGGGCGCAGGACCGAGGGGACCGAGCAGCGGGGCACGCAGGCCCTTGCGGCGGCCTGGGCCTGTCCCAGCGCTCAGGGAAACGCCGTCCTCGATACCCCGGCCCGGAAGGATCCACGGCGCAGACCTGTGGGCAGCCAGTCGTTCGCAATTCTTGGCGGCGGCGAGCCGGAGGCCCGGACAGGCCCACCGCGCGGTGGGTCGGCCCCGCCGACTCGGGTGGCCTCCGGCGGCCCAGGCGAGCGGGGCCGATCGCCGCCACCACCGAGAGGAGCTGAGGCTAGAGCGGCCGGGGCGGGGCCTGGGGAGGACGGTAGGAGATTCCAGGAGGACTGGAAGGCGCGAGGTCGGCACCAGGATTAGGGGCTCGGCCTGGGGTAGTATGAGAGCGCGGGGATCCAGAAGGAGCGCGCATCGCAGAGGGATCTAGGCGGGGCTGCGGAGGCAGGGTGGGGCTGCGAACCGAGCCTGGGCTTCGAGGGGAGGGCGGGGCTTCGGAAGAGGGCGGCTGCAAGGGGCGGGGAGGTTGCACACCTGGATGCGGAGAGCTTAGTAACTTGCGAGTGGTAGGGGTCTCCGCGGAGGGCGGGAGGGACTCCTAGAGGAGGTGAGGCTGCCGTGGGCGTTCTCAATACTGACCGTCCGCGTAGTAGGAACTGGGCGGCGAGTGGCGGAGCCGTGAGAAGGACGCACCTTGCGGAGTGCGGTGGCGGGAACATCTGTTTCAGAGACCCCCAGACCACACGCCCACCCCTCGGCCTGCGCCTTCCGCGCACGGGATCTGGGCCGTGGGGGCGGCCGCCGCGAGCATGCGCATGGGCATTGCGGCGGGCGAGTACGGAGTCCGGGCGCCGGGACACCGGGACGCGGGGCGGCGCGTAGCGGGGCCCTCTGCCGCCCCGCGCGCCCATGTACGCCTTCTACTCGCTTCTCATCTACATTTTCTACAGCCTCTTCCGCAGGGATGGAGGTGCAGCGGCGACCGAAGACTCTGGGGACCCCGCCCAGGTGAGCAGTGTGGGCCTGCAGCTCCGGTCGATCCCCCGCCCAGAGATGGGGTGGTGGTTGGCCTGGCGCAGCTTACATCCTCAGGGCGCTGGCGCTGAGGGACGCGGCGGTGCAGAGGACCCTCCTCTTGGTCCGGGCATTGTGAGCTTAGATCTCGGCCCCAACCATTCTGGCCCAGTTCCAGGAGGGAAGGAGGCCCACAGGCTGCCTGCCTCCTCCTCAGGACACCCCCCCCCCCCTTTCTAGAGAGCGCACTGCAAGCCCAGGGGTCGTCGCCCCGACCAGCTTACGCCAGAACTGTGGACAGAGCTGACAGGCCTGGCCTGTAAGTGCAGGCCCGAGCGCCTCTGGGTCCTCCAGGGATCCTCGATGTCGGAGAGAGGGAGGGATGCTGTGACCTCATTGGGAGGGAAAAGAGGCCCAGTCTCCAACGGTGACTTGGAATGCCTCCCCTTCTACTACCTGGCCTAGCGGGCTGCTCCGAGTCTGAGGATGGGCCTGAAGGGGGCGCAGAAGACCGCCCTGCCGAGGTGTCCCTGGAAGAGGCGCTTATGCGCCTTGCTGAGTTCCTCTCGGTCCAGTTGGGGGCAGAAGAGAGCTGTGGGAATCCTCCTGGCGCGGGCAAGGTGAGCGGGGCAGAGGAGCTCTCCAACAATCACTTCTCTTTCTCTAGTCCTAGTGACCCCCACAACCCTGCCCCACTCCATCTCTGCTCTAAATCTACTTTCCTTGGGTTCCGAGGGATTGAACCCAAGAGCTCTCTACGAATGAGCTACATCCCCACTTTTTTGTTTGTTTTGAGACAGGGTCTTGCTAAACTGCTGAGGTGAGCTTCAAACTTGCCAATCTGCTTCTGCCTACCCAGTATGTTGGATTACAGGTGTGGGCCACCATTCCAGGTTTTTTGCTCTGATTCTTATCATCTCCTCACAGCCTGGAGAGGTCCCTCCACTGTTGACAGTGACCAGTCAACTCTTGGCTCTTCTGGCATGGATTCGGAGGCCCAGGGGGAGGCAGGTCCTGCTCCAGGGGACTCATCCAGCCTCCAACGTGCAGCCCCCCACTCCAGATGGTTTGTAAGGGGTACCCTCTGTGGAGGGAGGGAATCCCATCAGAACCTAGGTGGTGTGCAATCTAGGATCCCTAGCCCAGCTCTGCTCCCCAGGATTCAGGCCACCTCAATACTAACTTGAGCTCACCCCTCTCCAGGAACCCTTTCTCAAGAAAACAGTTCTTCCCAGCCTGCCCCCATCCAAGGGGAGGTACCAAGGGGTGAGGCCCAGGGGCAGCAGTTGCCTCAATTGGAGGAGGAGCAGAGAGCTTGGCAGAGGCTGGAGCAGCTCATCCTTGGACAGGTGAGGGGCCTAGAAGCAGCAGGGACTGGAGGGTCTGGGACATAAAAAGGGAGTTCCGTTCCACTCTTCTGCAGCTGGAAGAACTGAGGCAGCAGCTGGAGCAACAGGAGGAGGAGCTGGGAAGATTGCGCCTGGGAGTGGTGAGTCTACTGGAGCAGGTGCTGGAGAGGGCAAGAGGGGTGCAGGACTTTCACATGGGTCCTAAGTGCATCCATCTCTGTCAGGGGGCAACAGACTCAGAGAAAAGGGTTCAGCATCTCACACTGGAGAATGAGGCCCTGAAACAGAGCCTGAACCTTACTCGGGACCTCCTGCTGCATTGGGGCCCAGGCCCCCCCACCAGGGCCCCACAGGTATCTTGCTTCTTGGTTGCTGCTCTTCCTACACACCTGGCATCAGCAACAGTGCCCAAGCCTCCTTAGGTCTTTGTGTTTGCTGAAGCAGTGGGCTCTATCAGGGGGCTGTCTCTAATAGGCAGGTGGTCTATACAGAGCAAGCCTATCAGGGAGGCTGATGCATCTGAGAGAACCCCCACTTCATACTTCTCAGAGTGACCGATTCTGGGAAAGTAGAAGGACTAGGGAAAGGAGTTCTGCCTGGAGTTGAGAGGCATAAGTTCATCTGTGCCTGCCACTCTTGACTTATTTTCCCATCTATGAAATGGGTCATGGATTGCCCCTCCTTTAGTTCCCACCTGACTCAATGGCCCAATTCCTGCAGGAGGAGGCAGAGGCACTGTTGGAGCTTCAGGGCCGACTTCAGGAGGCCCAGGACACCACAGAAGCCCTACGAGTCCAGGTAGGCTCGTGGCCCAGGGACGAGGAGGGCTGGGACACTGGGAGGGGGGCATCTGGGACAGAGCCTGGTAAGTGCCTGTTTCCTTAGTGACAGGGGTGGGGTTCGGTGGGGCAGCTGGGGGTGCAGGAGGTGCAGCTGCAGGGCCTTCGAGGGGCCCTTCAGCAGCTTCAGCAGGAGACGGAGCAGAACTGCAGACGGGAACTACAACAGGTGCATGGGCAACTGGCAGGTAAGGGCTGGGAGCATGTGGCTCGTGGAAGGCCCTGGGTTCTGGGCTTTCCCTCTCAACTATTTTCCCACTCCAGGACTTCGGGCACGGATGGCCAGCCTGCGCCAGGGCTGTGGTGACCTCAGAGGACTGGTCAGCACCTTTACCCAGAGCTGTCAGGGTTCACTGAGTGAGGCCCAGGGCCAGGTCAGGAACCCTCCCCTCTTCACATCATCTGTCTGGGTAGCCTGTTCACTGTTCTTCCAGGGGAGTCCCTATTATTTCTCTCTTCCTGGCTCTATACTCATACTCAGGAGTCAGTTGTAGACTCTTAGACCAGAACAGCTTGTATGTGACCTTATGATCTCATGTCTATCCAGTGCAAACTGACAGTTGGTGAGAAGCCTAGAAGGACAGATATGCCCTTGTCAGGCCCACCAAATGATGCCCCCAAGGGAACAAAGTCACTGAAAGTTGTGGATCACCACAACTGGGGGCTACAAGGGCTCCATATTGCTCCTGCCTTCCACTTGCCTGGAGACTCTGGGACACCTGTCTTTGTCTTCCTCAAATCCATGTTCCCTCAGGTATCCTGGGCCCTGGGGGCATTGTCAGCTGGAGGGGCTGGGACTCAGCTCCCTGAGGGGCAACAGGGGCCCCCAACTGGATGCCCTGGGCGGCTGCTGGAGCTTAAGGGTATGGCAAGCTTGGGGAGCAGAGCAGCAGGGAGGGCAGGCCGGAGGAAGTGGAGGCTTTCTGTGCTTCAGGGCTGAAGAGGCGATCTGCTGACCTGATCCCCACTGCAGGGAATATTCGGGTGCTATGTCGGCTGAGGCCAGGTACACCCTGCAGCCTGGTGAGCGTGGAGGCTGGACCAGGGGGTACAGTCACCACCTGCTATCGAGGGCGCCAGCGTCGTTTCCACCTGGACTGGGTCTTCTCTCCAGATGCTAGCCAGGAGGAGGTGACAGCCACCTTTGTACCTATCCTGACCCTTCCTCAGAGTCTCCCAGTCTGTCCACCTATAGAAGGGAGGGTGAATCAGTTTCACCCTAAAAGGGAAGGGAGCAGCTGCAGGGTTGGGGAGTGGCTGCCCAGCTGGATGCTAAGGAAAATGAACCTATCTGAGGTGACAGTTAACTGCTTGTGTAGAACTGGCTACAGAGTTGAGCTGGGTGCCACAGTGGCAGAAACAGTGCCATTACCCCACGAGCAACGCCTCCTCTAAGGCTTCCATGACAGATCACTTCCTCTCCCTGGGGTCCAGGCTCTTCCCAGCTGGAATTGCATTAGCCCTCCTTGCTTTGTGGCCCCAGTGCAGGTTGGGAGCCTTGGGTGAGCAGGCTAGTGTCCAGCACCAGCACTCCCCGACTCCCTTGCTCAGATCCCATGTTTTCCCCTCTTTTTTTCTGCCAGACATTAGTGGAAAAACAGGGGACCAAGTCCCAGCCCACCACCAACTTTTTTTTTTTTTTTTTTTTTTTTTTTTTTTTTTGGTACTGGGGATTGAACTCAGGGGCACTCAACCACTGGGCCACATCCCCAGCCCTTTTTTGTGTTTTATTAGAGACAGGGTCTCACCGAGTTGCTAAGTGCCTCGCCATTGCTGAGGCTGGCTTTGAACTCGCAATCCTCCTGCCTCAGCCTCCCAAGTGCTGGGATTACAGGTGTGAGCCACTGTGCCTGGCACACCACCAACTGTCTAATACACAGTTTTCATCTACATATAAACTTTGCTCCTAGAGCTTCTGTAACTGAAATGGAGGCTCAGAGCTGGGAGAGGGTTAGGTAAGGGATAGGGCTGGCAATGGTGCATACCCAGGTTGCCTGCTGGCCCAACAGGGTCATTGCACTGTGACCAAGCCCCTCACCTGTGTCCCTTATTTCTGCACCACCACCTGCCGTGCCTCCTTTGTCCAATCATGGACTCTTAGCCCCCATACTGGCAATTTTAGATTCTGGCCTCATGGCCATCAGCCAAGACTTTAAGCAGAGGTGACAGCCACCCACTTACCAGCAATGTTCTACAATTAAAGTTGGTCATGTCATTGCTCAAAAGGCCACTGTTTGCTGGTCATGGTGGTGCACATCTGTAATACCAGCTACTCAGGAGGGCAGGGCAGGAGGATTTCAAGTTTAAGGTCAACTTGGACAACTTAGTGAGACCTCATCTCAAAAAATAACAAGGGCTGGGATGTAGCTCAGTGGTAGAGAACCCTTGGGTTTGATCCCCAATACTACAAAAAGCAAAAAAAAAAAAAAAAAAAAAAAAAAAAAAAAAAAAAAGCAACTACTGTCTCCCCATCTTCCCCTCAGTCACCTCTCTGCTCCTCGGGGCCAAGGCTCCAGTAGTCCTGGCTGGCTACTATCCTCTGTACCCCCAGAGCCTTTCCTGGTCTCATCCTTCTCGTCCTTTGTGTGCCAAGTGCTGCTCTGGCCCCCCTGGACACTTAACCACTAAGCTTCGAGACAGGTGCCATAGAGAGGAACAACACAAAAGAGCCACAGAAGAATGAGTAACTTGCTTCCAGTCGCATCTAGGGTTGGGACCAGGCAGTCAAGCCCCAGCACCTGGACCTTTGACCACTGCTCCCCAGGACCACCTAAGTGGTCATCAGGACTCCACACTATCTGCACAGGCTGTTCCCTTTTTGTCACTTCTATTCTTTGCCTGACTGCAAATGCACCTTTTCTAGGGAGGCAGAGGGTATCTTCTGGGCAGCCCTCTGTGCTCCCCTGGAGGCATCTCCCCAGCGAATTGGACTCTACACAAACTTTTTTCACTGTACTTTCCATCCTTCAAGGTCTTAAACAGAGACCTTGGAAAGGGCTCAGGACACTTTTCCCACCTCTCCTTCTCTTAGGTCTTTGGGGAGCTGGAACCAGCTGTGTTGTCCTGCCTCCAAGGATACAGTGTGTGCATCTTCACCTATGGCCAGACTGGGACTGGAAAGACATACAGCATGGAGGTGGGGTGCAGCACACACCTGGGGGAGAAGGCCTCAGAGGCTTGGACAAGAGCCCAATGGGGTACTCCACACCACCTGCAGGGCCCACCTGAGGACCCAGGCATAGCTCCCAGGGCGCTGCAGTCACTGTTCAGGGAAATGGGGACTGGAGGGCAGCATCGTGTGACCCTCAGCATGGTGGAGATCTACAACGAGGCAGTCAGGTCAGGGCTGTGCTGAGGGGTGGTAGGCTACTACTCACCCTGGCCCAAGACTCCTGCTCCCCTTAGAGTCCTGGAACCAAACTCTCCTGGTGTCCCCAGGGACCTCCTGGCCCCAGGACCTCCCGAGCGCCTAGCTGTGAGGCAGGGCCCAGCAGGACAGGGGGGAATCCAGGTAGCTGGCCTCACCCACTGGGACGTGCCTAACCTGGAGACTCTGCACCAGGTAAAGATGCCCCGAAGGCCCCTCCTCTTGCTCCCATTTGGGAGTGGGGACTGTGCACCAAGCGCACCTCATCGCTCCTCCTTCCAGATGTTGACCCTGGGAAGAAGCAACCGGGCCACCGCTGCCACTGCCATGAACCCCCGCAGCTCCCGATCCCATGCCCTTGTTACGCTGACGCTGTGCGCAGCTCCACCGGGCGCCCCAGGCACCACAGGTAGCAAACACTGAAGCGCCTGAGCTTTTGCGGGGTTTCCTGTGTGCCAGAAGCCTGGCCTCCCTTCATGTTGGGCTCACTCGCCTTTGCAGGCACGCTGCACCTGGTGGACCTGGCAGGATCTGAGCGTGCTTGGAAGGCGGGGGCAGCTGGTGGGCAGCGAGGAGGAGATCCCAACAGTGCCCGGCGTCTGCGGGAGGCCCAGACTATCAACCGCTCCCTGCTGGCTCTGGGAGGTGTGATGGCTGCATTGCGAGCCCGCCGGTCCCACGTGCCCTTCCGTGACTCGCAGCTCACCCGTCTGTTGCAGCCAGCACTTGGTCCGGGCACCACTGCGGTGCTACTGCTGCAGGTGTGCGCCCGACCAGAGCAAGCGTGGGGCAGGGTGCAGAAGGGTCATTTGTGTGCGAAGCACCGCCCATCAGGGCTGGCCCACCCCCAAGTGCTTTTCCTCCGCAGATCTCCACACGGCCAGAGGATCTTGGGGAGACAGTCTGCTCGCTCAAGTTCGCGGAGCGAGTGGGTCAAGTGGAGCTGGGACCAGCCCGGCGCGGCAAGGCCCCGCGCTCCGGGACCCCCTCCTCCCTCAGTACTGATACCCCACTCACTGGGACCCCCTGCACTCCTGCGAGGTCTCCTGTCAGCCCTCCAAGCCCCAGCCCTGACAGTGGCTCATGCCCTGCCCTAGCGCCCTCAGGGGACCTTCCCCCCTAAGTCCTGGGTGGAGGCCCTGCCCAAGAGACCTGAGAATATAACTCTGCTGGCAGAGGCAGCAGTAAAATTCCTACATCGAGTCTCCCAAGACAACCTTCTTGACTTCTTAGGGGGCCTACTCCTCTCCAACGTTCCAGAGTTGCTCCCCACAACCCCAGCCAGGGAAGAGCCTGGAGAAATGATTTTGCCCCACCCCACTGGGTCAGAGGCCCTCAGCTCCCTCCTTATCACCATTTGCCGTTATCACAGTCCACAGCAGGGGGTCCCAGAGCCACAGGAACCAGACCTGACTGGCCAAGGAGTTTCCCAAGTCACCACCTCTGCTCCAAAAATAAGACTGGCATTAAAATGCTGTAAATTCTTTTAATGTTACCCCACCACCACCACTTCAAGTCTATATAGGGTCCAGTCTTTAATCCCTAACCCTTTCCCCAAAAGGTGCTACCTCCTCGGATAGTTGAGGGAGGGCAAGGCTTCAGGCTGGACCCACCGTTAGGCACGCCCTCCCCCAGCCTGGAGCCAGGGAGGGAGGTGACAGATGGTGATGGATGAGTAGATAGACGGTGCTAGGCCTGAAGATAGAGTCGTGATTGGCTACTCCAGGTTAAGCCCTGCTCCCTCAGCATTGCCAGGGGGTTGTGGGGGGAGGCTGAGGCAAGAGAGACCAGGCCCAGTTCGGTGCCCAGCTGAGCTGCAACTTTTTCTGGAGTAGCCCAATAAACATTGTGGACTCACATTAAGCAAGGCTGGGGCCTGGTGTTAAGGCTATTGGGGCTACAGATGTTTTCCTACCTTGGTTCCCCATCAAGGAGGTGGGGAGAGCAGCAGCCCCTGCCCTAGGAAGCTTCAGAGGCTGTACCAGGAGAGCAGCCAGCCTGGAGCAGGGGCAGCCAGGTCGCGAGGGTGGCTGACCCACACATCATAGATGCTCTTGTTGGGTGGTACTCCCTGGAAGAGAGAGTCTAGATCCCAGAGCACCCTTGGGGACCCTTGGGGTTCAGAGGCCACCCCCCAGTAGGCTGGGCTGGTCGAAGGTGGGCATCGGGGACAGGGAGTGGATGGTAGTGGGGCTAACGGCATTACCACATTGGGTGTGTAGATGGGCAAGTAGGAGGTGGGCAGCTGTCCCCACAGGGGGGCCCTGCATCCCCCACTGGACAGTCCCCCGGAATCCGAGGTACTTTGCAGTAAGTGCAAGGGCCAGGTTTTGGGCTCTCGGGGGAAGCCTGAGGGCCCAATGATTGCCCCCTGGGAAGTCTCCCTCTCCATTCCTGTGGGCACTGGGAGGGAACAGAGGGGCCAAAGAAGCCTCTCAGAGGAGGGCAGGTGTGGAGCGGGCGCCACTTCCTCCCCACTGCACTCGGTGCCTGCCTGAGTTGGGCTGCTCTGTCCAGCCTGGCTGGACTGTTGGGGCCAGGGTGCCCCCTCCCCAGGGTTCCCTAGCAGGGACTTGATGCTGAAGCCTTCGCTGGGTGGGGAGTGGGGAGTGGGCGGCCGGTAGGTCTGGCCATGCAGCACGTAGGGGCTCAGGTCCTTGGCGAAGGCTCTGCGCGCGGCCGGGTCCTGCCAGCGCCGGCACAGGGCAGTATTCTGCAGGCGTAGCGCCTCGGCCGGGATGAGGCTCACGTCGACGGCCCAGAAGTTGCCCTTGGCCTGAGGTTTCGCAGGGTCCTTGGGCACCTGGGGGGTGGTAGGTTTGGGTGGGGCCGCCCAATCCCAGATGCTTGGGGCTTACTCCTCCGCCCCGCCCCCGGGCTCCGACCTTCATGGGCCCCACCTTGTGGAAGCACGGGTTGGAGGATAGGTTGTGACGGATGGAGTCCTTCCAACCCTCGTAGTCATCCCTGAAGAAAGGGAACACAGCCTGGACCTGACGGATGATCTGAAACCGGGGGATGGCCGGTGCCGTGAGCCGAGGCGGGGGCAGCACCCCACTCCTCCCTCACAGCCCTGCTCAGGGGTACCCCCCCTTAGAGGAAACTTGTGTGCCAGAGGGCGACGCGGTGGGGAGGGTCCGAGAGAAAGGTCGCCTTGAGTCCCTCGGCTTCCACAACTGGTCCCACTGGCAGAGCTGGGTGGGCCAGGTAGAGGTGGAAGCCAGACCTGAGAGTGGGACAGCTGGGGAGCGGGCCAGGAAAAGGCCCACCGCGGGTGTTAGGGAGGCGGGGGACCCTCTCACCTGGGCCAGCTTCAGCCTGCGGGAGGGTGCGGCTTGAATCACCAAGGCGATCATCGCTAAATAGGTGTATGGGGGCTTGTCATGCCGTAGGTATCTCTTCTTTCTCCTCTTGTGGGGCTGCGAGGAGGGCTCTGCATCCAGGGGCCCCAGGCGGGAGTCGCTACAAGGCCCCATGCAGGGGAGGTTGTAGGCGTGGGTAGGGGCCTGGCCTCGTGGAAGGCTCAGGACTGTGGGGGCAGCGTGGATAGGCTGGGCCAGGGGCCTGAGGCCGGGCTGGGGCAGGCAGGCCAGGCCCTTTATCTTTTGGATGGAAGGGGGAGGGGAGGGAGGGAGAAGCTGTGGGGGAGGGGAGTTGCGAGGGCTGCCACAATTAGCAGTTTTCGGTTAATCTGGAAGGGAGGGGCAGAGAGGATTCCAGTTCGGACTTCAGGTGACCTCCTCAAACCACAGTCCCCATTCCTAGGTTGACTGTGGATGCTTGGGCATCTCCCAGGAACTTGAAGGCGAGTTTCGCCTAGGATTATTTTGTCTGCCTGGGTCAGGTCTCAGGATCCCATTTAACAGATAGGAATGACTTCTTGTCCATGCCAGTTGCCAAGAAGGGCTGGGTGTTCCCTGGAATTCAAGACAAAGCAACCAGTAGAACCTGGGTCCTATGGGCTGGACTTAACGTGATCAGAAGCACTTCCTGAAGGGAAAGACTGTGAAATCCCCATTCTAGAACCGAAATGGGGATGGGATATAGTGGACTCAAGTGATTTTCCCAGGAATATGCTACAGAGTTCAGATGAGCCCCTCACATTCTCCCTGGCTCTGCCTCTGGGGTCATTCGAAATCTGTGGTCTGTACCCAGACCCAAAGCCCAGTTTCCTCTCCCTATACCAGGTAAGTTTGCCCAAGAGAGCTTCGGGGCCAGGGCACTAGCAGTAGTGGTTGGTGCTGATACCAAAGCCAAGGGCCTCTAGACCTGGAGGAACACTTTATTAGCATGTTAAACGGTTGACTTGCAGCATACAATGGGTGTCTAGCACCTTGTGGTGCCAAAGGCAAAAGATGAGTCATGAGTGCACTGGAGGAGGGGGACTGTGGCTAAGATGGGAGACGATATCACTATACTGCTCCAGCCACTCCACCCCTCTTGTTGTGCTTTTCCCCACTACCAGATTCTCCCTTCAGACCGCATCTGGCTTTCTCTAGACTCGTATCACCTTGGCACTCTCGGGGCTCTCACTGAGGGGTCCTTCTGTCTCAGGACTCTTAGCCCTACTTGACAAGAACCTCGCTCCCTCCAGAAGTCTGAGGGTGTTCTCCTCCACTGATCCTCCCTTTCTGCCAGGATAAAGCCCCGCTCCTAGGTATGGCGTTCAGGGCTCCTCCTTCTAGATGCTCTTCTCTGACCTCTCTCTCCCCCGGGTCCCCCAGCTACTACAAGAGCCGCTGCCCATTCCTCCGGTGCAGTCCCGGCCCTTCTGTTTCGGCACGCGCTGTTCACTCCGCCCACGATGGCTCTGCTTTGAGAGGTAGACCCCTACTACCCTTCCTTCAAAACCTAGCACAAATAGATGACCACCTCTCCGGATCATTTGGCCACTTGTCCTTCCCGTCCCACCCAGAGCCAGAGGACGTTCGCGCCACCGAACGGTAGCATACTGCCACGCCCACCAGCACAGAGGAAAGGCGCTGCCAGCAGCGTGAGCTCTCCAGGCCCCGCCTCGGGCAGCGTGACCCCGCCCCCGGCTCCCACGGGGCACTGCGACTTCCGCTCGGGACCTAGCCGGCCGGAAGTGTCGCGTTGCCATGGCGAGGCCGCCGCGGGGCCCGCCCCCGCGGCGCCTGAAGGAGCGCGGGGCCGCCAGGCCCGCCGCAGGGCCGGACCGAGTGCGCAGCCTGCGGGCCGAAGGTGACTGGGGCCGGCGCGGGGCGGGCGGCGGAGACCGCGAGGGCCGGGGCGGAGGAGGCGAGCCGGCCGCGGAGCGCCTCTGCGGCCCCGATCGGGCAGCGATTGCCAAGGGTCCGGAGAGGCTTCCGGAAGGGCCGCTTGCGGAGGCCACCGGTAGGCGTGTCCCGTTTGTTCAAATGGCAGGTGTGGTTCTTGCAGCCTGCTGGTCAGGTAGGCAGTAGCTACCTAGGTCTTTATTTCAGATGTGGACATTAGAGCCACAGAAAAGAGACCTGCCCACTCTCGGTGGGGGCTTTGGAGTTAGGGGAAAGGAGAAACTGGAGCCACTCAGGGATTCAAGGGACCTCACTTGTAGGCGGGATCTTGGGCGACACTTCGCGAATTGGGGTCAAGGCGAGAAGTACTACCCAACCCGTGAAAAGTGCTTCGGCTGATTTCGCCTCTGGCTAAACCAGAGCGGAAGCACAGGGCATGGTAGGATTAATTTCCACCGGTTCAAAGAGAAGAAGTGTGTATGGAGTTATCCCAGGCTCAGGGGAGCCAGAGCGAAATTAGCCCTCTTTCTTCCTTGTCCTTGTTTGGGGTGCAGGCTGAGGCCAGGCTACCAACGTCGTCTTCTCAGGCTCAGCAGTGACACCTCCTGGGGGGGTCTTTGCTCACCAGGTGTTTCCTGGAAGGACTAGGGTTTTCCTGAAAGATTCCTCTTGCCTGTGGCAGTCTGGTATCCAGAGTGCCCACTGGACCAACTTGGGGAACTCCAGCATGAAACTTGAGTGCCTGAGGGGCTGGTGACTGTCCAAACCTGCACAGACCTTGGCTGCTCTGCGTTTGTCACTGTGATGGATTTTCGGAGCTTTGAGAGTCCAACTGCCTGACCCTGTTCCACGTCTCCTCATCATGTTCAGTGCTGGGATGAACAAGCTTTAAGGAGGCCCGTCCTTCTCAGGTTGCCTGAGCTAGGTTTCCCCCTGTTAGCTGGGGCCCACCTCCTGTCTCTTGAATAGCCTTCCTGGCATCCTCTCTCACTAGCTCAGGGTATGCCTGAACTTTGCTTTCCTCAGATGATTGTCTTGGCTGGCAGGCACCTAGAAGTGGGGGCTCTATGTCTTTGGGCTCAACTTTGAGGTCTGTGTTTTAGGGATTTCTGAATCTCTGGCTTGTATCAACAGCTGGTTACTGTGTATGTCTCCACTGCATTCAGCTTAGGAACTTCAGTCTTAGGCAACCCAACAGACTGTTTCAACCCCCAGATTCCACACCTGCTCAGCCCCACCCCAGTGCCTGTGCTACATCTACCCAATGGCCAAGATAAGACATCTGGGTGGCAGTTGAAGGCTCTTCTCTCACCTCTAGGCTTTCTTGGAACTACCTCCTTGATTTGCCTGGTACATTGGTGTGCATACCTGGGTGAAGACCTTTCCCTGTCCCATCCTGTGTCCCATTCTTTTTTTTTTTTTTTGGTACCGGGGATTGAACTCAGGGGCACTCGACCCCTGGGCCACATCCCCAGCCCTTTTTTGTATTTTATTTAGAGACAGGGTTTCACTGAGTTGCTAAGTGCCTTGCCATTGCTGAGGCTGGCTTTGAACTCGCGATCCTCCTGCCTCAGCCTCCCAAGTGCTGGGATTACAGGCGTGCGCCACCGCGCCCGGCTCTGTGTCCCATTCTTTTTGTACCCCTAGTGCTGGCACATGCAGTGGCTGTTCCCATTTATCCAATGGTTACTGAGTGCTTTCTGTAAGTCAGGCATTGGCCAATCTCTGAGAATAGAGCAGGGAAGCCAACAGTAAGTGGCATGTCAGAAATTAAAACGTGTTAACAGTGAGGTGACCATAGAAGACTGTCGAGGAAGTAACATTTAAGCCTTGATCTGAGATGCCAGAAGGAGCCAGTGGCCTAAGATCTGGTAGGAGAACTTTCCAGATAGAAGCAATAGCTTCTACAAGGTGGGGTGAGGTTGACAGTAGGCAAACCTATTCTGTAAATATCTTGGGTTTGACTCTACCACCGAGCCACACCTCCAACCCCAATCCTTTTAAATTTTGTCCATTCTCATAGATGTGTGTGTCCTGGTAGTTCGTGGTGATTTTAATTTGTACTTTTCTAAGTTTGAAGGGTGTTGAGCATCTTTTAATGTGCTTTATTTATTGGCTGTATATCTTATTTGGTGAAGTGTTTTTTCAAATCTTTTGCCTAGAGAAATGGCTTGTAAGCCCCTGGTGTGGAGGTACATGCCTGTAATCCCAGTGATTCAGGAGTCTGAGGCAATAGGATCAAAAGTTCGAAGCCAGGCGCAGTGGTGCATGCCTGTAATCCCAGCAACTCTGGAGTCTGAGGTAGGAGAATGAGAGTTCAAAGCCAGCCTCAGCAGATTAGCGAGGCACTTAGCAACTCAGCGAGACCCTGTCTCTAAATAAAAATATAAAAGGGCTGAGGTTGTGGCTCAGTGGTTAAGCAACCGTGGGTTCAATCACTGGTACAAAAAAAAAAAAAAAAAGTTTGAGGCCAGCCTGGGCAATTTTAAAAAAATATTTATTTATTTATTTTGCTTTAGTTGTACACAACGTGTTTATTTGTATGTGGTGCTGAGGATCGAACCTGGGCCACGCACGTTCTAGGTGAGCGCTCTACCGCTGAGCCACAACCCCAGCCCCAGCAGCCTGGGCAATTTAATGAGACCTTGTCTCAAAGTAAAAAATGAAGGGAGCTGGGGTTGTGGCTCAGTGGTAGAGTACTTGCCTAGCATGTGCGAGGCTCTGGGTTTGATCCTCAGCACCAGGTAAAAATAAATAAATAAGTAAAATAAGCCGGGCGCTGTGGCGCACGCCTGTAATCCCAGCACTTTGGGAGGCTGAGGCAGGAGGATCGTGAGTTCAAAGCCAGCCTCAGCAATGGCGAGGCACTTAGCAACTCAGTGAGACCCTGTCTCTAATAAAAAAACACAAAAAAGGGCTGGGGATGTGGCCCAGTGGTGAAGTGCCCCTGAGTTCAATCCCCGGTACCACACGCACAAAAAAAATAAATAAAAATAAATAAATAAATAAATAAATAAGTAAAATAAAGATATTGTGGGGCTGGAGTTGTGGCTTAGCGGCAGAGTGCTCGCCTCTCACGTGCACGGCCCGGGTTCGATCCTCAGCACCACGTAAATGCATTGCATTGTGTACTAAAGTAAATAAATAAATATTTTTTTTTTTAAAAAGATATTGTGTCCAACTACAACTAAAAAAAAAAAAAAAAAAAAATGAAAAAGGGCTGGGAGTGTAGAGAATGCCTGAGTTCAATCCCCAGTATGGGGTATGTAGGGGGAGAAACAATTAGAAAAGTGATTTGTCTTAATTAATTTTTTGGGGTGATATTACAGATTGAACTCAGGTCCTTATACATGCAAGCTCTCTATCACTGAGCTGCACCGCCAGCCCATTTTATTTATTTATTTATTTATTTATTTATTTATTTATTTATTTTGGTATGGGGGATTGAACTCAGGGGCACTCGACCACTGGGCCATATCCTCAGCCCTATTTTGTATTTTATTTAGAGACAGGGTCTCTCTGAGTTGCTTAGCACCGTGCAGTTGCTGAGGCTGGCTTTGAACTCGCGATCCTCCTGCCTCAGCCTCCCAAGTGCTGGGATTACAGGTGTGTGCCACTGCGCCCGGCCATTCCCAGTTTTTGTTTCCATTCCCAGTTTTAGATTTTTTAAAACTTTGTCATCCTGTGTATTGTGTCCCTCACGTGATTTCTTTTCCCAATGACCTTGGGGGCTGCCTCTGCTCTGCCAGCCCCCACTTTTCTTCCATCCAGTTTATAGGAATTTGCTGACTAATTGTAAACTCTCCCCTGGGATGTCCCCTTGTTCTTGCCTTGTTTGGATGGGGTTTCAAACAGTGTGGGCATTGTCAGTCATCTAGACCCCACAGGTCTCCTGTCCTAAGTCTGGGATATTCAAATTCCTCCTCTGTCCACAACTCCCAGGCCTGCACCACAAGCAGCTGCCCAGCTGCCAGATAGATGTCTTGACCACTGCTCTATCTTGACTAGGCTCATTCTCTGAAGGGGAGTAAGTTTTGAGTCAGAGCAAACCCAGGATTATAATGCTGTCCGCTTCAAAGCTCACTTTTGTGATATTAGTTTCCTTACTGTTGTGCTTGACAGATCTTAGTTTCCAGATTTACACAGTGTGGGTCGTGGGGCATTAGAGCTGCAGGCTAAATGAGGCTGCTCAGTGAAGTGGTGTCTGTGGCCCTGGCTTCTGCTCAGTTTATTTGCAGGGAGTGCTGGAAGCCTTCCCTATCCTCTTCTCTTTCTGGGAGTCTTGGCTTTTATCTTCAGTGCCCATTGAGTCTCTTTTTAAATGCAGATGTCTCTGGCTTCCTATCTGCCTTCATTTGGGCATGGCTTCTGACACTTTGCTGCAAGTTAGTTTATTGGAGGTGTTTTGGAACCATGTGGCAAAAGGAAAGGGAAGTGAGAAGGGAGATTTAGAGCCTCCCCTAACTTCTGGGGAGAGGCCCTCCAATATTCTCCATTGCTAACAGATGCTTCTGCTAGAGCTTATGATTAGTCTGGTCAGACCCACGTGTGGTCCACACATAGCTTTGGTCTCCAGGCCAGAGTAGGCCAGGACATGGTGTGTACAGATATATGGATGGCTTGGGGTCCTCCTTCCTCACAGGGTGATCAGCAGGCAGTTGTTACTGAGCTAAATAATATTTCTTTTTTTGGCAGTGGTGGGGATTGAACCCAGGGCCTTTTACATGCAAGGCAAGCACTCTACCAACTGAGCTATATCCCCAGCCTAACATTTCATTTTGTAGGTCAAAAATAGTGGAAGCCCAGTGTGGTGGCTTAGCCTGTAATCCCAGCTACTTAGAAGGTTAAACAGGGAGGGGCTGGAGTCATGGCTCAGTGGTAGAGCGCTCGCCTAGCACGTGTGCGCCCGGGTTCAATCCTCAGCACCACGTAAAAATAAACGCATTGTGTACAACTAAAGCAAATAAATAAATATTTAAAAAAAAGAAGGTTAAACAGGGAATCATAAGTTCAAGGCCAGTCCTTAGCAAGACTCTGTCTCAAAGTGGGGGGCAGGGAGAAGTGCTGGGGATGTAACTCAGTGGTAGAGCACCTCTGGGTTCAATACCCAGGCCTGCCAAAATAGTGGAAGGTTTCAATTTGATACTCTTCTGCTAAGTGTTATGCCAGAGTACATGAGAAGCACTGGGAAAGAGCACAGCCTCTTTCCAGGGCCAGAGGGATGCTGGGACCAGAGTGTGAGCAGGCTTCAGCCAGCCGCCTGGGAGGCAGGGTCAGAGGGGAGGCTTTATGAGGTATTGGTGGTGCTGGGGATGGAATCTGGGGCCTCTAACACTTAGGCAAGCATTCTGTCACTTGGGATCTTCCTGCCTCCACCTCCTCAGTAGCTGGCATGGGCCTCCTCACCTGGCTGCCTCCTTTTGATCTGTATGTGTTAATTATTTAAGGAGATGAGTAGCAGTCTGTCTCTGCCAGGACTTGTGCCCTCTGTCCGTGAACTCAGTCCTTTGCTGCTATGCTGACCTGAGTGACCTCAGTGACTTTGTCACTCTCATTGTGTTTTTGCCCAGTTGGTCATCTGTCTTTTGACCTTGTAAGATTTTTTGTTTTGTTTTTATTATATAGTCATTTGAAAATTTAATCAGATCTATAAGTTCCTGTGTTTTTTTTTTAAGCTTAGAAAGGCTTCCCACTGTGCTGGGGCCACAGAACATTTCCCTTTCTGCCCTTCTTGTACTCCTAGCTTTGCTTTTCTCAACATCATGTGTGTGTTCTCTGGAAAACTTTTGGTGGGGGGAGTGAGGAACGTTCTGCTGTTTTCCAGGTTGCTTCTTGCTCCGGCACTCCATACCTGGAGTCCTTCCCTATTAGGCCCAGTGGACCTCTGGTGGCTCTGTGGGCTCTGAGGGGCTCTCCCTGTTGCCCTGGCTCCCCTCAGGACCACCTAGGCTCTGTGTACACTCTGCTGATTATTCCTTTCTAGGTGCAAGTCCTCCTATTCAGGACCAGTCCGTCTGTACTTCCTGGCCCTTTCCTTACGGTAGCTGCCCATTGCTCCCCAATCTTGCCTTCTATCATTTCCCTGGACTGTCCTCCCATCCACTCCTTGCCCCACACCTTTCCTCCTCCTCCTCTGGCGTGATTTGATTATATCACGCATTCATCTGAGAGCCTCCGTGGTTCCCACAACTGGTGGACAGAATGCTGCACTATCCATGCAGCCACTGTGCGACCTTGGTTCCCCTTCATCCCTATACCCTTTGTGTGGCACGATGCGCATGTTCTTCCTCCTCCTGGCCCTGACCTGGTCCCTGTGCAGTGGCTCTGTAGCTCCCCTGCCCGAGGCTGGTCTTCATGAGGTCCAAGTGCAGGAGTAGAGAAGCCCTTTCCTTTTTTTTTTTTTTTTAAATATTTATTTACTTGCTTTAGTTGTACACAATGCAATGCATTTATGTTTACGTGGTGCTGAGGATCGAACCCGGGCCGCGCACGTGCTAGGCGAGCGCTCTACCGCTGAGCCACAACCCCAGCCCCAAGCCCTTTCCTTCATGCCCTGTCCCCACTCATTCATTTCTTGTTTCTCTTTTTCATGTTTCTTATGCACAGATAAGTATACAGCCTGGGACTGCAGCTCAGTGGTAGCGCACTTGCCTAACATGTGTGAGGCACTGTGTTTGATCCTCAGCACCACATAAAAGTAAATAAATAGCCGGGCGCGGTGGCGCACGCCTGTAATCCCAGCACTTTGGGAGGCTGAGGCAGGAGGATCGCGAGTTCAAAGCCAGCCTCAGCAATATCGAGGCACTTAGCAACTCAGTGAGACCGTGTCTCTAATAAAATACAAAAAAAGGGCTGGGGATGTGACCCAGTGGTCAAGTGCCCCTGAGTTCAATCCCCGGTACCACAAAAAAAAAAAAAAAAAAAAAAAAAAAAAAAAGTAAATAAATAAAATGACAGTATTGCATCCATCTACAACTAAAAATAAATAAATAAATAGGTAAGTGTGCTTTTGTGTGTGTGTGTGGTGCTGGGAATTGAACCTGGGTGCTCTACCAGCATACTTTGTGTATGTGAGTGTATGTGCGTAGGGGGGTAACTGGGGATTGAACTCCAGGGCACTTGACCACTGAGCCACATCCCCAGCCCTATTTTGTATTTTATTTAGAGACAGGGTCTCACCGAGTTACTTAGCGCCTCGCTTTTGCTGAGGCTGGCTTTGAACTTGTGATCCTCCTGCCTCAGCCTCCTGAGTTGCTGGGATTACAAGTGTGTGTCACCTCGCCTTACGCCAGCACTCTTTTTTTTTTTTTTTTAATATTTTTTAATTGTAAATGGACAACATACCTTTATTTTTTTATTTTTATTTTTTAAATATTTATTTATTTGCTTTAGCTGTACACAATGGGTTTATTTGTACATGGTGCTGAGGATCGAACCTGGGCCGCGTACGTGCCAGGCGAACACTCCACCGCTGAGCCACAACCCCAGCCCCATACCTTGATTTTATTTATTTATTTTTATGTAGTGCTGAAGATCGAACCCAGTGCCCTCACATGTGCTAGACAAGTGCGCTACCGCTGAGCCACAACCCCCAGTCCCTGATGGCAGTACACTTTATTCTTACTTTGAGATAGGGTCTTGCTAAGTTTAATGAGGCTGGCCTTGAACCGGCAGTCTTTCTGCCTCAGCTCTGAACTGCTGGGATGAGCGTTGTGTTCCACCATGCCTGGCCTCCAATAGGAGTTTGTTTAATTAGACCCCTTTGATAGACATTTAGTTGTTTTTCTGTGCTTTCTGTCATAAATGTTGTCACACTGAGTGGCCAGATGGCACTTCAGGTACTCCACAATGAACAGCTGCAGGATGAACTTCCCAGAGCAGTGCCTGCAGAGTACCCCAGTGATGAGCCCTGGGGATGGCCTGCACTGCCTCCTACATCCACAGTCTTCAGAGTGGCCATCTGTCCTTCACTGCTTGGGGCTGCAAGGCAGATGCTGCCCCTGGCCTCAGGGTACAGGCCTTCGAGGCTGGAGCTGCCCTCCTGTGGGTCCTCCTCCCCGTGGCTAAGCAGGCTGCATGTGGTCCACTGAGACTCCCAGGCACAGTTCTCTGACATTCTGTCGGCCCCCACACCTGGTGCCCACACACTGCAGCCCCTCTCCTAGGCACAACTTATTGACAGATGCATGCTATAGACATTGGTTCTACAGAATGGCTGTATGTCATTGGCTTGTTTTTTTTTTTTTTTTTTTTTTTTTTTTTTTTTTGGTACTGGTGATTGAACCTAGGGGTGCTCTACCACTGAGTTACATCCCTTGCCCTTTTTATTTTTTATTTTGAGATCAGGTCTCACTAAGTTGCTAAGGCTGGCCTTGAGCTTGTGATCTTCCGGTCTCAACCCTCTGAGTGGCTGGGATTGTAGGTGTGCTCTGCTGTGCCCAGCCAGTATTCAGTTTTCCAAGAATAATGGGCATCTAGGTATTCTCTCATTTTTTGCTATGATAGATGTTGGTACATACAAAATGAACTCTTCTGGTTGTGAGTTATGGGAGCCAGTTCCAACAAGCACAAGCACCACAGGAATGTACAGTCCCCCAGAACTGGAGTGAGGGAGGCAGGCCAGGATGCCAGGCCAGCCATGTTGCTGCCTGGGACTCCTGCCCAGGCTGCCCAGTGCTCTCTGCTGCCCACTGTGTGTGTGCTTTCCCCCGGGGTGCATAGCCACGGCAGGAGCACTCTCTTCTCTGCCTCCTTGGCACTGTCCTTCCCCTCTGCTGATCTGCTTTGGGGCTTCAGGGGGTCCTCCCAGAAGGGCTGTCAGAGGAGACATTTCAGGCCTGAGGATGCGCTAGCACACGCACCCTTGAGGTGTACCTGTATGTGCCCTGAGAACAGGAGCCTGTAACAAGTGCCCCAGGCTCCCCCACCTTCTTGGCGTTTCTCTGTGGCTCCTAGTCTCTTCTTTCCTTCTGTGAACAGGGAGCACTTCCACCTGTCTCTTGTCCCTGTCTCTGGATAAATAAAGTGTCACACCCTTCATAGCCACCAGACTCTGGGCTCCCACTGCACTGGGGGTCTTGAGGTGGGAATGTGAGGTGCTGTGGTGGAGGAGTTGTCAGGCAGCTCTGGGTCAGGTGTGGGGATGGTGGCGAGCACCTTCTGTAGGAGGGCTGTGGCTGGGGGCAGGGTGCGGTGGTGTCGAGGGTGTCAGGCCAGGGAAGTCAGGTCAGCCTAGAACTGTCGGAGCCTGGGCTGGGTCCAGGTGCTGGCTGGCTGCTGCCCCTGTGCTCTCTGCAGTCGGGGTGGCCCAGTGGTGTGAGCCCGAGAGGTGGGGGTGGGGACAGTGTCCACCTGGGAGGCTTCTTCCCATGGGGTTCCACTCTCCTGTGCAGCCTGCCTGGGCTTGGAGCTGAGAACTAGAATAAGTCAACCAGATTATCTGTTCGACATTCCAGGGAGGCTTGGAGACCATCTGTGGATTAGGGCAGGAGCTCCCTGCTCAGCCCCGTCCTGGCCTGGGCGTGGTGTGGCAGCCATTTGGCGGGCTTGCCCCCTTTGAGGTTGGCTTCTGGAGGACAGTTAGGCAGGCAGCACCTAGGGGAACTGGGTGCCAGGAGTTTATGGCTCTGCCTGGGTGGAGGCGTGTGCTGGACACCCGTTAAAGGGGGACTATCTGGGGGCCGGTGCCTGCACGGTGGGCCTGGGACTCCTTGGGCTGTGTGGGCACCTCCTTTTAGAGAGCGCAGTCAAGCAGGACAGGGACCGACCCTAGCGCAGGTGGAGACTGCCCTCAGTCGGCCTGCAGCAGGGAGCTCAGCAAGGTGGGTGCACCCGGGGTGGGGGGACTGTTCTTTGGGGCCATATGGGGGAAGGCAGAGCACCCCATGCTCACTCTTTCCATAGCAGCCAGAGGGTCCATGCTGCACCCTGAGGGGCCTCAGAATGAGAAAGTCAAAAGTCAGCTTGTGCTCCACTTGAAAATGACCGTTGCCAGTGTGGTGGCCACACCTGTGATGCCAGCTGCTAGGAGGCTGAGCACAGGACTTCAAGTTCCAGTGCAGTCTGGGCAACTTAGCAAGTCCTATCTCGATAAAAAAATAATAATGATAATAAAAGATATATGCACATATGTATAAAGCAAATAAATCTATAAATAAATATTTATTTACTTATTTAAAGGACTGGGGTGTAGCTCAGTGTTAGAGAGCCCCTGGGCTCAGTCCCTAGTCCCACAGGCATGCACACAAAGGGCAATGGTTGTTGTCCTCAGATTACTTCTCTTCTATAGGACAAGGGCATCAGAACATCTTTATATCAGCCAGGCATGGTGGCAAATTCCTATAATCCCAGCGACTTGAGAGGCTGAGGCAGGAGAATCACAAGTTCAATGTCAGCCTCAGCAACTTAGTGAGGCCCTAAGCAGTTTAGCAAGACCCTGTCTCAAAACATGAAAAGGGCCGGGCGCCGTGGCGCACGCCTGTAATCCCAACACTTGGGAGGCTGAGGCAGGAGGATCGCGAGTTCAAAGCCAGGTACAAAAAAAAAAAAACAAAAACAAAAAAAAAACATGAAAAGGGCTGGGTACGTGGCTTAGTGGTTAAGTACTCCTGGGTTCAATCTATTTTTTTTTTTTTGTTTTGTACTGGAGATTGAACTCAGGGGTACTCGACCACCGGGCCACATCCCCAGCCCTTTCTTGTATTTTATTAGAGACAGGGTCTCACTGAGTTGCTAAGTGCCTCGCCATTGCTGAGGCTGGCTTTGAACTTGCGATCCTCCTGCCCCTCAGCCTCCCAAGTGCTGGGATTACAGGCATGCGCCACCGCGTCCGGCTCCCAGCCCTTTTTTTTTTTTTTAATTTTTTAAAATATTTATTTATTTGCTTTAGTTGTACACAGTGCAATGCATTTATGTTTACGTGGTGCTGAGGATCGAACCTGGGCTGCACATGTGCTAGGCGAGCGCTCTACCGCTAAGCCACAATCCCAGCCCTCCCAGCCCCTTTTTGTATTTTATTAGAGACAGGGTCTCACGGAGTTGCTAAGTGCCTCACCGTTGCTGAGGCTGGCTTTGAACTCGCGATCCTCCTGCCTCAGCCCTCCCAAGTGCTGGCCTCGATTACAGGTGTGCGCCACTGCACCCGGCTCCTGGGTTCAATCTTGCCAGTGTAAAAATAAAAAAAGAATATCTTGGGGCTGGGGTTGTGGCTCAGCGGTAGAGCACTCGCCTAGCACAAGCATGGCCTGGGTTCGATCCTCAGCACCACGTAAAAATAAAAACGCATTGTGTACAACTAAAGCAAATAAATAAATATTAAAAACGAAAGAATATCTTTCTACCCAGTGATGGAGTAGGCGTGGCTATCTGATCAGGTGGTCTCAGATCATCTTCCTTTGCCTTCATTGGACTGAGGTGGGGCAGGCAGGCAGTGGGCCTCCCTCTTTGCTGTGACCTCTTGGGGCAGACTAGAGCCACTTCCCTGGCAGGATCCTGATGACAGAGATGCAGATTCCACCTTGTTAGCCGTGTTGGAGAGAATATCTACCATGGGTGGCATCAGGGAGGAGTCTCACATGGCAGGGTCTGGAATCCTTGTCCTCATGCTGGAGGAGCTAGCAGGGCCCCTGCAGGACCCAGCCTGGCCTGTCTTGAGGAGGGATGCTGGGCCCTAGAGGGTGAGGGCAGGACTGGGGATCTGGGCAGGGTGTTGGGCTGGTTGATGTCAGCTCTGCTCCAACAGTCTGCAGAGGTGGCCAAACTTAGGCACAGGCTGCTCCCAACAGAGTTCTGTTGGGAAAACTCGTGACGTGCAGAGAGCACACCAGTTCAGGACCCTACTGGTTCTGTCCCCAGGAACCTCAGACCAAGCTCACTGGGGCTGACTCTAGCAGGTTAGACCTGTCAGGAGGGACCTGACCAGCCTAATGTCACCTGTTGTGGCAGTCCCCTTCAAGACAAAAGGGGTATTTGTTGAGACCCTTGTTGACTGGCCAGAGGAAAAGCGGGTTAGTGTCTAGGTTGCCGAGAGGCCTGATTGTGTGGAGAACAGGATTCTGGAGCAGCTGTCTCTGGGCAGCGTGTGGCTGTGCCTTCTGAGGAACAGGGCAGTGGGTAGCCCAGTGACTACATCTTGGGAGGAGTGGGGCCAAGGTGAGCGCTCCAGTAGGGTTGTACCTCTAAGCTTACAGCCTAAGTGTTTGCCTTTTGGTCCCTATAGACCTCAAGCCAGGTAGGCCACCTGTGCCTGTGTCCTCACAGCCAGGTTTCCAGGATGGCTGAAGTATTGGCTGGCCAGGGTCAGGGAGCCTGGCGAGGAACAGGAGCATCTGGTAGAGTGAGGAGCTGAGGAGCCGGTCCCTGGCCACAACCAAGGGGGCAGGACCTGAACTCAGGGACTCAGAGGGAACCATTGCCCCATACAGCGCACAGGGATGGCTGGCTGGATACGGGCAGTGCTCCTGGCTCTGTCCCTAGCTATGCACCTGGGCAGCCCCTTCTGCAGAGGGTAGGTAGGGAGCCTGAGGTGCCCTCCATTCTGCCTTTCCTAAGTGTGAGAGCAGAGCAGCCCCAGAGCAGGATCTGTGCCCTGCAGTGTGTTCTGCGGGCAGAAGGTGGGCCCCACGCAAGGCAGGACCCCAGGGTGGCAGGGAGCTGGTCTCGCCAGAGCCTGCCCGCCCCACCCTGTGAACTGGCATTGATGTGCTTCCTTATTTGCTCTTTAGGTGTGTGTGGCTGCCAGAAGGGAGGCTCCCCTGAAGACAGATTGACAGGCGCTCTGCGTCCTCTGTGCTCTGGCTGCCTAGGACTGACCATCTGTGGCCCCCACCTCAGTGGTCCTGATGTGCTGACTGGAGCACCCTCAGGAGGTGCTGGCAGGGCCAGGCCATGACCACTCCCAGGCCCCACCCAGCCTCCTGAGGCCTAGAAAGAGCAGAAGTTCTCAGGGGCTTTCAGGGTCCACTGTGGATTGGCCCTGCCCTCCCTCTCCCTTGGCAAGGTGCCAGGAAGCTGGAACTTTGTTATCTGGGTAATTAGCTTCAGACCCTGGACTGAGTCCGGCCAGGTCTTAGGGCTACTTCCCACAGCCGGTGTACCCTGATCCCAAGAGGGAAGTGAGGTGCTGCCTGTGCAGAGGCCCTGCTGTCTGAGCAGCCAAGGTGCCAGGCCTGCGTGGGACCAGCTGTGGACCCCTACACGCCCTCCCTGCTTGGGCTGTGCCCCTCGGGGCTGCCTGGGCCTGATCACAGCCTTGCCAGGGGCAGAGGGCACAAGCCTCAGGAAAGGAATGCCCCCAAGGGTGTCAGTCCAGCCAGCTGCGCTGCCACTCAAGCCTGGTCTGACCCCCGACCCCTGCACTGTGGTACCTCAAGCAGCCCTGTGGGCAGACACCCCCCACCATGGCCGAGCACCTGGAGCTGCTGGCAGAGATGCCCATGGTGGGCAAGATGAGCACCCAGGAGCGGCTGAAGCATGCACAGAAGCGGCGTGCCCAGCAGGTGAAGATGTGGGCCCAGGCTGAGAAGGAGGCCCAGGCCAAAAAAGGCAATGGGGAACAGCTGCGGAAGGAGGCAGCTGGCCGGGAGCCCCAGAAGCAAGTTGTCTTCCCTCCCAGTGTTGTCCTTCTAGAAGCTGCTGCTCGAAATGACCTGGAAGAAGGTGAGTATATTTGTCCCAGGGTGGTACACCATGGCACTCCCATCCATGTGGGTGTGGCCTCATCTCGTGTTGGGCTCTGGGCTGGGCCTGTGCCTGTCAGCACTCTTGGGCTGTAGCCACAGGGCAACCCTGGGTCTCCTGTTAGGACAACCCATGCTGAGACTGCTGTTCTTCAGCAGAGACTACATGCAAAAGGTCCTGCTGTGAGACCAGCCAGCTGTGAGAGGGCCAGGCCACAGGGGGGTTTCATCAGGGCCTGCAGAAGCATCCAGTGTCTGGAACTGAGCAGGCTGACAGCTCACACTGCCTCTTGCAAGGATGCTGGGCTGTGGGTGAGAGCCCTGGCCTCTGCCTGCTGTCCCCTGAGTCCCTGCCTCTGCAGAGTGGGGTGGTAATATAGACCTCCAGTTAGATGCAAAGAGGAGGGCAAGCAGGCCCAGAGCCCACATGGCTGACCCCCCTTTTTTTTTTTAATATTTATTTATTTGCTTTTAGTTGTACACAATGCGTTTTTACGTGGTGCTGAGGTTCGAACCCGGGCCGCGCACGTGCTAGGCGAGCGCTCTACCGCTAAGCCACAACCCCAGCCCGGCTGACCCCTCTTGAGGCTTCCCTCAGTCCTCCCTTTGACTCCTTCCTCACCCTTGTTACCTTCCCAGCCTGATGACAGGCCTGACCTTTTTTTTTTTTTTTTCGTGGTACCAGGGATTGAACTCAGGGGCACTCGACCACTGGGCCACATCCCCGCCCCCCCCCTTTTTTTTTTAAACATTTATTTATTTACTTTAGTTGTACACAATGCAATGCATTTATGTTTACATGGTGCTGAGGATCGAACCCGGGCTGTGCACATGCGAGGCGAGCGCTCTGCCACTGAGCCACAACCCCAGCCCCCCCGGCCCTTTTTGTATTTTATTTAGAGACAGGGTCTCACTGAGTTGCTAAGTGCCTCGCCATTGCTGAGGCTGGCTTTGAACTCGTGATCCTCCTGCCTCAGCCTCCTAAAGTGCTGGGATTACAGGCGTGCGCCACCGCACCCGACCCAGGCCTGAACTTTCTACAGGCCCCTCTTCCTCTCCATGCCCCAGGCTTGCAGCCTACTGAGTACAGGGCTCTGGAATTTGGGGAGCAGACCTCTTGGTTTTTCTTAAGGGCTCTTCCTGTCTCTTTTTGGGGCAGAGGTGAGGAGAAATGAGCAGTGGCCATACAGGAGCCCTCCTGAGACCTGGGGGCTGGGAGGGGACCTGTAGAGGAGGGTGCTATGTGTGCCACAGGCCAAATCACAAGGAGCCGTGTCCTACTGCTGCATGGCCAGAGAGAACCGTGGGGACCTTGGCAAGAACCTAGCCTGAGATGGGACTTCTGAAGGGGTGCAAGGGCAGGGATAGGCACTGGTTGAGGGGCTGAGCTCATCATCAGGAAGAGCAGAGGAGCGTAAGCCCCTATGCTGGGGCTGTAGCAGCTGCAGAGCTGGGAGCAAAGCGTGGAATCCCTGACAAGTTGCCTCACAGGAAGGCGTGTTCTGAGGTCTGAGGGGCTGGGTCTGCTGTGTGTGGCCGAGCTGGGGCAGATGGACACCCCATGCTCCTGAGTCTGCCTGTTCCTGCCATCTGTACCAGTCTTCTTCACCCTTCCCTGATCCCTGGGCGGCAGCACCGTGGGCCCAGGTGGCATTGGGCCAGGGACGGCATAGGCCAGTCAAGGCCTCACCCAGACGTAACCACCCCTTCTTACAGTCCGCCAGCTTCTCAGGAGTGGAGTCAGCCCTGACCTGGCCAATGAGGATGGGCTGACAGCACTGCACCAGGTCAGCCTGCGTGCGGGTGGGCAGGGCAGGGGCTGGCAGGGCTCAGGCCACTGAGGCTGTGTGTTTGCAGTGCTGCATTGACGACTTCCGAGAGATGGTGCAACAGCTCCTGGAGGCTGGGGCTGACGTCAATGCCCGGGACAGCGAGTGCTGGACGCCCCTGCATGCCGCAGCCACTTGTGGCCACCTGCACCTGGTGGAGCTTCTCATTGCCCGGTAGTGTCCATTGGGCCTTTACCATAGAGGGGCTTTCTCACAGATGGCAGCTCATGTGGCTACTCTGTGGAGCTGGCCAGGTCCTGGCTTCCTGTGTCCTTACCTCTGCCCAACCTGCTTGGGACCCCAGGGGGATGGTTGGGGCCCACCTGGTAGGCTGGACCACCAGCTCTGGACTGAGAGCCTTCTCATGGTCTGTCCTGAGACATGCCCTTATGGTTAGTGTTGAGGTAGAACTGAGAAGGAGGGAAAGGGAGCAGAGAGCCCAGGTGGGTCTGGGAAGGGGTGCATGGGGACAGGTGAGGACTTTACCTCTAACAGGAAGGAAGGTGGAGTGGGGAGCAGTGGCGCAGCCCTGTAATCCTAGCTACTTGGGAGGCTGCGGCAGGAGGATCTCAAGTTCAAGGCCAGCCTAGGCAACTTAGATCCTATCTCAAAGTTTAAAAAAAAAAATTATTTTGGGGCTGGGGTTGTGGCTCAGTGGTAGAGCGCGCACCTAGCATGTGCGCAGCCCAGGTTCGAACCTCAGCACCACGTAAAAACTCATTGTGTACAACTAAAAGCAAATATTTTAAAAAAATTATTTTGGTGGTGTTGAGGATTGAATTCAGGGTCTCATGCTAGGCAAGCACTCTACCACTAAGTTATATTCCCAGCCCTTCAAAGTAAATTTTTTTTTTTTTTTTTTAAGGACTGGGCTCAGCTCTTGCCAAGTGTGTACATGGCTTTGGGTTCAATCCCTAGTACCACGCACGTGCGCACACACACCCCCAAAATAAATAAATAGAGCTAGGCATATTACTCAGCAGTAAAGCACACCTGGGCTCAGTCCCCAGTACTGGGGGAGGGGAAGGAGGATGGAGCAGAGGAGGTTGGTGGCTTCCTCGGGTTCAAGAGCCTCTCCTTCCGCCCCCAACCCTGTGCCTCTTCAGTAGATCAGTGATCCTGTGTGGGTAACTGGCTGTCGCCATCACACATAGGTGCCACCTCTGAGTAGGGCAGTAGCCATGCAGCAAGCAGGCCCCCAGGCTCCCCTTGGAGGTGGTGACAGGCTGCAGGTGGTTCCAAACCTCAGGCAGCCCCTCGGTGTCCTCTGCTCCCCTCAGCTCCCCTTTCCCTGGCCCTGCTTCCCTTGATCTGTGGGCTTAACAACAGAGCAACTGCCTGGCTTTCTTGCCCCCCTTCTTCCTGGAGTCCCAGAGTGCCTGCATACCTCCTACAGGTGGACCCTGTATTTATGGGGGACAGATCGATGCCATGAACCTCAGCCCAGATGGGTAGACTGCAGGATGGCCTGTCTGGCTTAAGAACAAGATCCAGAGGTGCTCGCCTAGCACGTGTGTGGCCCTGGGTTCCATCCTCAGCACCACGTAAAAATAAATAGGGGCTGGGGTTGTGGCTCAGCGGTGGAGCGCTCTGCCTAGCACGTGCGCACCCTGGGTTCGATTCTCAGCACCACGTAAAAATAAACGCATTGTGTACAACTAAAACAAATAAATAAATATTTTAAAAAATAAACAAATAAATAAAATACCTTAAAAAAAAGAAAAGCTCCAGAGCTGAGGGCTGCCAGGTGAGCCCAGAGGCTTCCTCTCCCAGCAGCAGCTGGAGCCTGCGTGACCTCCCCACGTCTGCTGGCACTGCCTGAAGGCAGTCCTAGGCTGAGGGCCGCTGCACAGGGAGGACTTGCTGAAAGGGGGCTGGGAAGTCCCTGCCCAAAGGCCTAGTGAATGAGGAAGGGTCTTGAAGCCCGCAGCCTCACCATCCTGTCTGCAGGGGTGCTGATCTCCTGGCAGTCAACAGTGACGGGAACATGCCCTATGACCTGTGTGAGGATGAGCAGACGCTGGACTGCCTGGAGACTGCCATGGCCAACGGTGGTGAGTGTGCTGTGCCTGCCTGTTTGGGGTGGGCCTGGGCATTCCAGCTCTGAGCCTGCTGCTCCACAGGCATCACCCAGGACAGCATTGAGGAGGCCCGGGCAGTGCCAGAGCTGCTCATGCTAAATGACCTCCGGAGCCTACTGCATGCTGGGGCTGACCTCAATGACCCACTGGACCACGGAGCCACACTGGTGAGGACTTGGCCGCGTGGAGAGGGTCTGTTGTGGGGCTGGGGGCTTGTTGGATGGGCATGGGACTGGGGTTCAGGGCTGGGTGGCCTTCCTGCAGCTGCACATGGCCGCCGCCAGTGGGTTCAGTGAGGCAGCTACCCTGCTGCTGGAGCATGGAGCCAGCCTGAGCGCCAAGGACCTCGATGGCTGGGAGCCACTGCACGCTGCTGCCTACTGGGGCCAGGTGAGTGTGGGCAGGAGCAGGTGGTGAGTGGGCTCCTGGCTGCGGGCCAAGCCCTCAGCGTCCCCCACTGGCTGGCTGCAGGTGCACCTGGTGGAGCTGCTTGTGGCCAGCGGGGCCGACCTGAACGGGAAGTCCCTGACGGACGAGACGCCCCTTGGTGAGCTCTGAGGGCTACCTCCACCTGGTGGAAGGGACAGGGAGGGGGGCTCCTGTGACGCCTGTGGCCATCTCTCAGATGTGTGCGGTGATGAGGAGGTACGGGCCAAGCTGCTGGAGCTGAAGCAGAAGCAGGATGCACTCCTGCGAGCCCAGGGCCGCCAGCGCTCCCTGCTGCGCCGCCGCACCTCCAGTGCAGGCAGCCGTGGGTGAGCCTCCCTCCACAGACAGCCCCCAGCCCCGGCCCCGGCTGTGCCTCAGGGTGTCTGGGGCTGTCAGCCTGCAGGTGGAGCTGCCAGCAGAACTGGGGCACAGTCGGGGGCAGGCTGTGTGCCCCTCCTCACCTCCATCTGCACTCCTGGCCTCCCAGGAAGGTGGTGAGGCGAGTGAGCCTGACCCAGCGCACCAGCCTGTACCGCAAGGAGCACGCCCAAGAGGCGATCGTGTGGCAGCAGCCGCCACCCACCAGTCCAGAGCCTCTGGAGGAGGACGAGGACCACCAGACAAACACAGAGCTCTGGCTGCCACCCCCAGAGGTGAGTCCCGGCCTTGTGCTGCCCACCTTCCATGTGGCTTTGGCAGTTGGTCCTAGGCTGTGACTGGCATCAGTGTGTGAGTTTCCCAGCCACACTGGTCCAGTGTGGAGCTGGCAGGACCAGTGACCCTGTGCTTCTAGCTGGGCCATGCCCCTCAGGACTGGGCTGCTATCCCCCTGCCCCTCATGATTGTCCCTCTGCAACCATGTAGCCTAGAACCCGAGGCCAAGGCAAGCAAGAGGAGGTGCCTCATGACAGTCTCGGGCTCTGATTCTGCCCACAGGAAGATGACCCTGAGGTGGCCAGGTCCCACAATGGCCGAGTAGGGGGCCACCCAGGGCGGCACCTGTACTCCAAGCGGCTGGACCGGAGTGTGTCATACCAGCTGAGCCCTGTGGAGAGCACCACCCCAGACACCCTTGCCCGGGACAAGGCCCACCACACCCTGGCGGAGCTCAAGCGCCAGCGAGCTGCTGCCAAGCTCCTGCGACCACAGCCCGAGGGGCCCGCGGGGCCCGCGTCTGGCCTGTGTGCTGACCCCACCTCTTCCCCACCTGACTGTGGCTTCAGAGCAAGTGGGGACCCACCCCTGCTCAGGCTCACAGCCCCATCTGAGGAGGCCCCGATGGAGAAGAGGCCGTGCTGCTTGCTCATGTGAGGGGCTGCTGGTCAAGGTGGCAGTGCCCATCTCCAGGCCAGCCAGAGGCTTGCCCTGGAGGCCCACTCTCAGGGTGTACCCTGGAACTGCAGGTGGGCAGCTACCAGTCTTCCCCAGCTACTGCCCCTCAGGACAGTGGACTCTGTTGGGGATGGACCGGGGGCAGAGCCGTACCTGCAGGCATCTGCTGCAGAGACTGTTTGTCCTGTGACGCTTGATAAAGGGCTGTTTGCCGTCAAGCCTTCCAGTGTCTCTGCTGAGGAGGGGCAGGTGGTGCTGCCGGATCAGGTGCCGCCCATGCCCACGAGCACCCAGGCCTGTAGGTGCACGCTGGGGCTCACAAGTGGTGCTGGGGCTCGCAAGTGGCAGCTCTGGCCCGTGTGGGAGGAAGGCCCACTGCCATTGGGCAAGAAGCCTGGCCTTCACCCACACCCTCTGCTGTATTCAGCTTCCTGGAGGCACTGTTAACTCTTTGTTTTCCTGAGGGCACTTTAGAAGGAAGCTCTCTGGGGGCTGGGGCTGAGGGGGCCCATACCAAGGGGCAGGCACCCTGACATGGACAGGGAGGCAGTATTTTTATAGGATTCCTGGGTCAGAGCCAGTGGGGCAAAACTGGCACAGCTGGCATCAGGCACTTCCCAGGGACAGTGGTTCCCTGATTTCGTGGCATGTTGCCCTGATCCTGAGCCCTGGCTGCCAGCTTCTGCCTGGGCTGGTATAGGTGACAAGCACTTGGCTGCTCAGGCTCTGAGCTGGCTGGGTACAGTGTGTCAGGATAAAGGGGCCCCTTAGGGGCCTCAAGCTGGAGGGCTGAGGGCACTGCCAGATCATCACAGTAGGCAGCCCTGCGTGGCCACCAGCACTGGGTGGCATGAGTTTAGGCTACCCTCCTCTCCTTTCTGGGCACTGACCTGGTCTGCTCAGTGTGACCAGGGCCTGCCCTTCCTCTAGCATCTGTGGTTGGAGGGCTACTGCCCTTAGCAGGTCTGGGGGAAGGCCAGGGGCTAGCTGCTGGTTAAATTTAGTGAGTGGGGCGGTACAGCTGCCCAAGGTCCACCTACCACCACAGCTGCCACTTGGGCCTTGATGCCAGAGGTCAGGCAGTGGTTGGCTCTGGCTGGGGCCAGGCTCATATTAACCTGTGCTCTGACGTGAGGGCCAAAGGAACAGGCCTGTGAATTGGGAGGCCATTGTGGCAGCAGAACTGAGGGGTGCAAGTTGAGAGAGGTATGTGTGTGTGTGTGTGTGTGTGTGTGTGTGTGTGTGTGTGTGCTCCTGGTGGCTTCTCTCCCAGTCTGCAGAAGCAGAGGAGCCAAGGCTCCCCTTCAGTCTAACCAGCTGCTGCTGCCCAGCTCAGAGAGCTGGCTTCCTGACTCAGTTCACCCTGGGATGCTGGCTGGCCTGGCAGCCTGCAGGACAAACCCCCAGCATGGCCTGTGAGCCTGTGGGGGTGGAGTTCTGGGGGCCTATCACAGTTCACTTCCTGCTCTCTCCACCAATCAGGAAGGAGGGAAGGTGACAGGCTACCCCCCAATGCCTGGGGTGTGGCCCCAAGGGTAACCCAGGCTGATGCATGTTGAAAGGGTATAAGGGCAACCTGGGGCCAGGGGTCCGAGGGTCCAGGGTTGGCCTGCCCTGTCTCCAGCCTCCTCCTCCCTCCAGCCCCTTGCATGCTGATCAGGGACCAAGGTCCAACCACAGTGCTCTTGTAGTCTCTGGGCCGTGGCCACTGCCCTGGTGGAACTCAGAGTCTCTACTCCTCACTCCTCTACCCCCAACCCACCCCCCAGCATTCTTAAGGCCTGGCTGTCACCTAGGAGACAGGTCTGTCTGCTGGCCTAAGAAAAGATGGGGGTGCCAAGAGGGCTAGGCCTCAGCAGTGCCCTGCTGAGGTAAATCCAGTGGCTTCTGGCTCCAGTCTCACCTTAGGGGTCACCCCTACCCAACTCTGCCAACCTCTCAGGTCCACTAGGCCAAGGCACTGAGCCCTCCCTCCCCCAACACCCAGGCCGTCTCTCCCTACCCCCTATGTGGATCTCCTGCTCCCTGTCATGGGGACACTGGGCGGGCACTGGGACTCACCCCAAGCCCCGCCTGCTGCCTCACCCACTCCCTCTGCCTCCCTGGGGCAGAACTGTGCCCAGACTGTGGGGTGGAGCCCAGGCAGCTCAGCTCCTTCAGCCCTTGCTGTCCCTTTCAGTGGGGCCAGTGGGCTGCAGTGAAGCGGGTACCCTCTTACCTTAAGCTCCCTGAGTCAGGCCCCTCTCCCCTCCTGAGCCCCCAAGCCTGCACCCTGCTGCTCCCACCACGACCTCTGGGCCTGCCACCTCCTGAGCCACCTTCCTGCCTGATCTGAGCAGAGTCATGGCCTTGAGAGTAGGTGACCAGAGCCGGGCTGCAAGGAATGGGCTGAGGAAAAAGGTGCTGACGCTGGACACCATGAACCCACACGTGCGCAAGGTGGAGTATGCTGTGCGTGGCCCCATAGTGCTGCGGGCCTTGGAGCTGGAGCAGGAGCTGCGCCAGGTATGGTCCCGGGGCCCCTGCTACCCTTCTGCCGCTTCTGGGCTGCTGGATCAGCCTCCGGCCCAGTGGCACTTGGGATAAGGGCTGTGGGGGTGATGGTGCCCGATCTGGCTGCCTTCTCTCTTTCCCTCCCAGGGTGTGAAGAAACCCTTCACTGAGGTCATCCGGGCCAACATTGGAGATGCACAGGCCATGGGGCAGAGGCCCATCACTTTCTTCCGCCAGGTGAGGCTCCTGCACTGCTTGTGTCCCCCTATCCCCAGCCGTCGGTGCGCCTGACCTCCTCATCCCGTCCTCCCAGGTCCTGGCCCTCTGTGTCCACCCAGATCTCTTGAAGAGCCCTGACTTCCCTGAGGATGCCAAGAGAAGGGCTGAGCGCATCCTGCAGGCATGCGGGGGCCACAGCGTGGGTGAGTGCCAGTAGAGACAGGGACCAAGCCCACGGAGAAGCAGAGAGGGTGGATCTCTTGGGAGGGTTGCAGGAGGACTGGCCACTGTCATGGGCCTACTCTGCTCTGCCTGCTGGAGTCCAGGTGCCTACAGCATCAGCTCTGGCATCCAGCTGATACGTGAAGATGTCGCACGCTACATCGAGAGGCGAGATGGAGGCATCCCCGCTGACCCCAACAACATCTTCCTGTCCACGGGTGCCAGTGATGCCATTGTGGTAGGCTGGACCAGGGCAGGACACATGGCTCTTCGTCTGTGGTTCCACAGGGTGGGGATGGGTGCAGCCCCTTGGCCTGCCAACACTGTGCTCCTCATCCTGCCCAGACGGTGCTGAAGCTGCTGGTGGCTGGTGAGGGCCGCAGGCGCACAGGCGTGCTCATCCCCGTCCCGCAGTACCCGCTCTATTCCGCCACTCTGGCGGAACTGGACGCGGTGCAGGTGGACTACTACCTGGATGAGGAGCACACCTGGGCACTCAATGTGGCTGAGCTGCGGCGAGCTCTGTCCCAAGCACGTGACCACTGCTGCCCACGCGTGCTCTGCGTGATCAACCCAGGCAACCCCACCGGTGCGCCACCTCTCCCCCTCCCTGCCCACTCACCCCGACCCCTCCATCCACTACATGCTCCTAAGCCCACCTCGCCGGGTCAGTCAGCCCCACTGTCCAGGTGAGGGCACGAGTTGGGTTGTGGGCGCCGGCAGCTGACCCTGGCTGTGCTGCTGTCCCCAGGGCAGGTGCAGACTCGCGAGTGCATCGAGGCTGTGATCCGCTTCGCATTCGAAGAGGGGCTCTTTTTGATGGCTGATGAGGTGCAGACAGGGACGTGCACGGGAGGGTGGCTGCGGCTCAGCGGTGGGCCGCGTGACGACAGTGCCCTTTCAGGTGTACCAGGACAATGTGTATGCAGAGGGCTCGCGGTTCTACTCCTTCAAGAAGGTGCTTGCCGAGATGGGGCCACCGTATTCCATGCAACAGGAGCTCGCCTCCTTCCACTCGGCCTCCAAGGGCTACATGGGCGAGTGCGTGTGGGCAGGTGGTGGGTTCTTGGATGCCAGCCACTTCCTGGCCCCCTCTTCCTGGCCATGCCTCGACGCCTGCCCTACCTGGCAGGTGTGGGTTCCGCAGTGGCTACGTGGAGGTGGTGAACATGGACCCTCAAGTGCAGAAGCAGATGCTGAAGCTGATGAGTGTGCGGCTGTGCCCGCCTGTGCCGGGCCAGGCCCTGATGGACATGATAGTCAGCCCGCCAGCGCCCTCTGACCCCTCCTTCGTGCAGTTCCAGAAGGTGAGGGAAATGAGGCTGAGGGCATCTGGTGACCCAGTTGGGGAAGGGACTGAGGGCTACTGTGGCCCTACTCTGCCCTGATCGCCCGCTCTGTGGCCGCAGGAGAGGCAAGCAGTGTTAGCCGAGCTGGCTGTCAAGGCCAAGCTCACGGAGCAGGTCTTCAATGAAACTCCCGGCATCAGATGCAACCCGGTGCAGGGTGCCATGTACTCCTTCCCTCGAGTGCAGCTGCCCCCGCGCGCGGTCCAGCAAGCTCAGGTCTGGCGGGGTGGGGTGGGGCGGGGTGGGGCCCAAGCCTGGGCCTGGACCTCTGACCACCCTTCGCATAGCAGATGCTTGGCCTCGCCCCGGACATGTTCTTCTGCCAGCGCCTTCTGGAGGAGACCGGCATCTGTGTGGTGCCTGGGAGCGGCTTCGGGCAACTGGAGGGCACCTATCACTTCCGGTGAGACCAGGCCCGCACAGCCTGCCCGCGCCTGCTGCGCCTCCTTTGGCTTACAGCTTGCCCTTTTCAGGATGACCATTCTGCCCCCCACGGAGAAGCTTCGGCTGCTGCTGGAGAAGCTGAGCCGTTTTTATGCCAAGTTCACCCAGGAGTACTCCTGAGGCCCCCACAGGGGCCAGGCTGGGCTGCCTGGACTGACTGCCCAGCGACCTCTTGGTCTCCGGACCCCTGAGAACTTGCAACTTGGGGCTCGGCATCTCCCTCTGCTGGTGCCTATTAAAGCTGAGTGCGCATCTGACTCTGGAGGGGTGAGCCTGGCTTCCCTGGGTGACTCCACCTTTGGCTGTCCTGACTACCTTCAGTGCAGGCTTGGGGACCCTGTGTAAGGGACACCAGGGCCCATCTTCAGGAAGAGTGGTCAAGGTGAGCTCCCAGAGAAGGGCCCTCCTGTCTAGTATTGACCCGCTTATCCTAGAGACAGCACCTCAGTGGGTTGGGTCTCCATTGCCATCTCTGGTCTGACAATTCACATAAAAATCAGATGATGGTGCCAGTAAGGACAGGCCACCTGTGCCTCCTGGGGCAGCCCCCGATCCCTCAGGGAGGAGATGGGACTTGATAGTGAATCACAGGGCCAGTGGCCCCAGAGAGGCCACGTCAGAAAAAGTAGCCTTTTCTTTTTTTTTTTTTTTTGGTACCAGGGATTGAACTCAGGGGCACTCGACCACTGGGCCACATCCCCAGCCCTTTTTTGTATTTTATTTAGAGACAGGGTCTCACTGAGTTGCTAAGTGCCTCATCATTGCTGAGGCTGGCTTTGAACTCGCGATCCTCCTGCCTCAGCCTCCCAAAGTGCTGGGATTACAGGCGTGTGCCACTGCGCCCAGCTAAAAGTAGCCTTTTCTGAAGAAGAAGAAAAAAAAAAAAAAAAATCCCCACCCTTCCTGTGCCAACAGGAGGGGGCTGGGCTCCCTCCTACTGGGGGATGACAGGGCTCAAGGGGGCGGTGCCTACCTGGGTTCTGCAGGAGGAGGGGGCGGTCCTAGTGAAATACAGCCCTCTGACTGGGAGGCCTAGAGGCAGAAAAGGGATGCTGAGGGAAGAGAGTATCTTGAAGAAGGCCCGTGTCCTTGCTTCTGAACACAGGACAGAGGGCCTGCTGGGTGCACCCTGCAAACACTGCTGTGGGTCACTTCCTTGATCCTCTGAGGTAGGCATGGTAGTCCCATTTTATAGATGAGAAAATCTGGGCTCCAAGACTATGGAAGTGACAGGACACCAGTGATTCAGAAGCCACAGAAATAAGCTGGCTGGCTGTCTTACATGCAGAGATACACAGACTTTGAGACTTTTTTGGGGGGTGGGTACTGGGGATGGAACCCAAGGGCACTCTACCATTGAGCTACATCCCTAGTCCTTTTATGCTTTAATTTTGAGAGAGGGTCTTGTTAAGTTGCTGAGGATGGTCTCAAACTTGTGATCCTTTTGCCTCTGCCTTCCCAAGTTGCTGGAATCACAGACATGGGCCACCACACTCAGGCTGAAGATGGTTCTTTATGGTTCTTTTTTGTTGTTGTTGTTCTGGGGATTGAACCCAGGGCCTTGTGCATGCAAGGCAAGCACTCTACCAACTGAGCTCTATCCCCAGCCCCCTGAAGATGGTTCTTAAACCGAGGCCTCATTTTGAAGTCTCATCCTGGCCTCCTGATCCGCTGAGGGCACAGCTCTGGGCAGGAGAGACTGCACATGGTCTCCCTTGCAGGACCAGAGTCAGGGAGGGTTGGGCCTGATTGGTCAGGCTCTCCTCACCTTGCCACTGAGCATCGCATTGGCGGGCAAGAGGGGAGGGTATGGGCAGTGTGGCTGGCAGTGTCCTTTTGGCTGAGCCTTGGCCCTGACCTTTCACACGAGACCCCCGCCTTCCGTAGCCCTCTGTGGCTAGTACCTTGGGGAGAGGGCTGAAGCACAAGCACAGCGGAGGACCAGTGACAGAAACACAGTAGACAGGTCCACTCCTCCAGGGGGCTGGATACTGGGAGGTACTTCTGGAGCGGAGCGGATAATAGGGGGTGGACCAGGGCTGGTGACCACTGAGTGGAGAGGATGATTCCTACATTGGAGGCCATTGGGGTCTCTAGCCCCCTGGCAGCGGCTGCCACCACCGGTTCCTACACCTCCTACGCAGGGGCCAGCGGGCTGTCCTGCTCAGGCTGGCCACCAGGGGCGCCTGGGAGCCAGAGAGCCGACGCTCTGGGCCTACCAGGATCTCAGTGGCTCACGCGGCTTTCCGGAGCGGGGACGGGTGGCCGTGGGGCTTCTGTGGCCCCTTGCCCACTAGCGTGCGTCCACACCACCCCGGCTTGGGGGTACCACAAGGCTCGCGGGGGCGGAGTCGCCGCCGCGAGGCCCAGCCCCGAGGGGGCCCGCTCGCCTCCCCAGGCCCCGCCCCGCCCCGCGCGAAGCACCCTGGGAACAGAGGGCTGCAGGAGCCTCAGTCCTGCCGGGGGCAGGACCTGGTTCTTACTGGCTGCTTTGTCCCCAGCTTTGGTTCTTTTGGGATATCGACAACGCCAGGACCTCAACGCGCCATCCGGGCCCCAGCTTGCCCTGCCCCTAACCCGGTGCGGATGGGACAATGCCCTGTCGGGCCCCACCCGGAACCTAACCTCTGGGCCTTGCTCCCGGCCTGATCCCGCCCGGGCCCATCTGACACTGGCCATGCACGGGAAGCTGCTGCCGCTGGCCAGCCTCTACTTGGTGCAGGGCCTGCCTTATGGGCTGCAGTCCAGCCTGCTGCCCATCCTGCTGCGGGCCCGCGGCCTCTCCCTGACACGCGTGGGTCTAGCCAAAGGTCTGTACGCACCATGGCTGTTCAAGCTGGCGTGGGCCCCACTGGTGGACAGGCGGGGCTCCCCGCGGGCCTGGCTGACGCTCAGCACAGCGGCTCTAGGCCTGGTGTGTGGGCTGCTGGCCGCATTGCCTCCCAACCAAGCTGGCCAGGACGGGCTTCCCCCCTCCGTGATGGGGCTGTTACTGCTGCTGAACCTTGGTGCGGCTGTGCAGGACGTGGCTCTGGATACACTGGCCGTCCAGCTCCTGGATCCAACCGAGCTGGGACCCGGCAACACCGTGCAGGTGGTCGCTTACAAGCTGGGGGCAGCGCTGGCTGGGGGCGGGCTGCTGGTCCTCTTGCCCACCCTCTCTTGGCCACTGGTCTTTCTGCTCCTGGCTGCCACCTACTGGCTGGCCGCCGCACTGGCCTGGACTGCACCAGCGCTGCACCAGATGCCATGGCCTCAGCCCTTAGAGCACACCCCACGCAATCCACACCTGCAGGATTTGCTGGCTGCTCCTGGGACCCTGTGGACAGCAGGCTTTGTGTTCACCTACAAGCTGGGTGAGTGAAGCCTCAAGTCAGGCAACAACAGGGACGGGGCCTCAGGGACAGCTCCAGGTGGGTCTCAGGGCTTCTGGGACCCTCTTAAGGGGCCACCCTCTTTCTGGGCTGGCCCCAGAACCCAGGGTTCTGCAACCTGGCCTTGCCTCTTGTCCTCCCTCAGCTCCAGCCTGAGCCGCAGCCCCTTGGTTGCTCTCTGCTGACTCTGGACTCCACCAAGTGCCCAGTGCCATTTCTCTCCCAGCACCTGTGGCCCAGGAAGACTGGGGGCAGGGCAAGGGCCCAGGTGGGGAGAAGAGAAGTGGGGGCAGGCATAGGGACCGCTGCTTCTCATGGTCTCCTGCAGGTGAGCAAGGTGCTGGCAGCCTGTTTCCGCTCCTCCTGCTGGACCATGGTGCTTCTGCCCCAGAGCTGGGACTCTGGAATGGCTTGGGGGCTGTGGCCTGCTCCATCACTGGATCCTCCTTGGGTGGAGCCCTATTGGCCAGGCACTGGTAAGCCCTCCCCAGCCTGCCCTACCCCCTCCTCATCCCTGGTCCTGTCCTGGATCCTCTGACCTATCGCCTCCTCACCCCCCACCCCAGGGAGCCACTCCCCCTGTTGAGGTCAGTGTTGCAGCTCCGCCTTGGGGGCTTGGCCTGCCAGACTGCCCTGCTCTTCTACCTGGACACCCCAGGGGCCAGTGTGGGCCCTGGCACACTCCTGAGAGGTGAGGGACTGGTTTGGGGGTAGAGGGTCCAAGAGCCCTGGACCCTGCTGACCTCTCCTCTCTCAGGAACAGCCTTGCTGAGCCTGTGTCTGCAGCACTTCCTGGGGGGTCTGGTCACCATTGCCACCTTCACTGTGATGATGCATTGCAGCCAGCTGGCACCCAGGGCCCTGCAGGTGAGGGGCTGTGGCAGGGACACCCAGGAGCTGGGAAGGCCCGAGGCTCTAACCACACATCCCATCCCCAGGCAACGCACTACAGCCTCCTGGCCACGCTGGAGTTGCTGGGCAAGTTGCTGATGGGTGCCCTGGCTGGAATGCTGGCAGATGGTCTGGGCCCACGTCCCTGCTTCACCATCTTTCTTGTGGTCTCAGCACTGCCCCTTCTGGACCTCAGCCTGGCACCCAGCACCCTGGCCTGAACTGGGCGGTAGGACTATCAATAAAGCCAAGTGTGCCTTTAGCCTGGACGTGTCTGCAGTATGTGAGGCACAGCTGTCCTCAAGACTGAGGGCTGCCTTGCTGGAAAGGAAGGCCCATAAAAAATGATTCAAACCCCTTTTATTCTGCATTTTGGAACCTCTCTGTCACCACTCAGTTGCTGGCAGGTGTTGGTCACTGTGCTGGTCACAGACAGCTGCACCGCTGCCTCAAGGAGTGCCACATGTCGGCCGTCCTCCATGGGGCCGCGCCCTGTGAGCAGGGCAGTCACCGGCCAGCCAACAGGAGCTCCTCTGTGGCCAGGCGCATCAGGGCACGGAAGCTCAGGTGTAGGTACTTTCTCCAGAAGCGCTGGTCCTGCCCATATACCTGGGCTGGGTACCGGGGGCTTCCTGTGGTGGAGCACAAGGATGCAGACCTAAGGTAGGCTGGTTCCTGTCCCCAGCTGTGCCTGCATCAGGCAGCCCCTGGGGCGCTCACCAATGCCATGGAAGATGCGAGCAACAGCCCTGCTGGAAAACCTCTCCTCTGGCCTCAGGGACAGGAGCTGGCGGATGTCACAGCGGACCTGGTCCTCCCAGCCCTGAAGCTGTGGGTGGACAAGCACATCAGACTTCCCTCTGACCTTCCAGAAAACCAGTCTCACACAGCCAAGCCTGGCAGTTGAGGCAGCCCGTGGACAGGCTTGGTAGGGGTGTGAACTGTCAAATCAGGAGTATGGGTGTGGCACCAGCCTTGGCTTTGGAGGTCACCCCCAGAGGGGCTGCACTCACCTGGACCTGCCCAGGCTCTGGGCCCTGCTCCTCTACTCCTTCCTCTTCCTTTTCCTCTTCCTTGAAGTAGCAGCTGAGTAAGGCCTTCAGCTGGGCACTTCGATCCATGTCAGGCTGCTCGAGGCAGGGCCCACAGCTGGGGAAGGCCACACTGGGGTGCAGGGGTGGGAGGAGCCTGTCAAGGCTACCCATAGGACAGAGTGGATGGGCCCAGCACCTGCTCACCCCCTTCCTACCTGTGAAAGGCCTCAGACATTCGGCGCAGATGTGCCAGGGCTTTGCGCTCTCGGGCCTGCACACGGCTGAACAGAAAGTCGCAGACCTGGTCCCTCTCCTCAGCAGTCAGGTCACCAGGGCTGCGCAGGTGGAATGCCAGCTCCTTGAACTCCACAATCACCCCCGTGTCCCGCACCACACCTGCCACAGAGTGCGTCAGATGTAGGGTGGATGGGTGGGTGGATGGGTGGCAGGCAGTCAGGTGGGGGAGTAGGGGCAGGCACACCTGTCCCGGGCTCTGGGTCCCACTGCAGCTGCCGGAGAGCCTGCTGCACAGATGCCAGCTCCCAGCCCATCGAGTTCACCAGCTCCACCACATCAAATTCCATGGAGTTGCTGCCCTGCCTCACGTCCTCAGGTGGCCACCTGGCCCAGCACGCAGCTGCAAGAGGACACCTATGCTCCGGAGGAAAGGGGCATGTGGCTGGCAGCCCAGGCCCTCTGTCCCTGTCCCTCACCCAGGGTGGCATATACTCACTTGTGGGCCAGCGCCTGGAGCTGGGTGGGGCCTCCGGGGCAGCGCAGCTGACAACAGGCATAGGTGGTCGGCAGCAGCTCCAACCAGTGCTGTGGATGCAGCTCCAGGTAGCACAGCAGGGTCTCGATGGCTGTAGGGGGAGTGGGCTCAGAGGGTGTAGGGACAGCCCCTCCCTCCCCCATCTTCCCGGCCCTCACCCTCTTCTGGCATGTCCAGGGCCTGCACTGTTTGCTGTATTGGGAGTGCTCGTGCATGGCCAGGGCAGGCCTGTCCCCGCACTGGGGCTGCTGAGTGGTCACTGTGCTGCTTGGCCTCCTGAGGGGGAGCCTCAGCTGTGGGCCTCACCCCATTGCTGCCTCCCTCTTGCCCTGGAGGCTGTGGGGTACAGGAACAGGGTGGAAACAGACACTGCACCAGTTTCTTCAGGGCTAAGAAATCAGCACCATTGGCGTGCACGTGTCTACGCAGCTCCTGCAGGTCCTTGCCCTATAGAAGCAGAGCTATGAGTGTGTGGCCAGGGCACCAGGGGCTGGCCTGGTATGAGGGATGGCAGGGTGCCAACCTGAGGCTGCAGGAAGAGGTGGCAATGGGCAGGCTGCCCATCACGCCCAGCACGGCCCACTGCCTGCACGTAGCTCTCGAAGCTTGGGGGCATCCCCAGATGCAGCACGGCTCGCACATCTGTCCTGTCCAGTCCCATGCCAAAGGCCACAGTGGCCACCACCACTCGCAGATGGCCCTGCATGAAGGCCCGCTGCACTCGATGCCGCTCTCGGCTGCACATGCCGGCGTGATAAGCTGCAGCCACAGTGTCTGGGGCACGACCTTGGGGAAGATGGAGAGATGGCTGCACACGGGTGGCCCTGGCGCCACTCTGCAGGGCCTTCCCTCTAGGGCCCGGGGCCTGACCTGCACAGAGGCAGGTTCGGAGAAGGGCAGCAACTTGCTCCGTGTCCTCCCGTCGGTTGCAGTAAATGATGATTGAATCCAGGGCACGAAAGCGGTCACCCTGCAGCAGCGTCACCAGAGCCTAGCAGGGAGCAGTGGTCACTGGGCAGTCAGGTGGGCTCTCTGCCAAGGCCCTTGCTGTGCGCACACTTACCTGGTGTGGGTTCCTGTCCACAGAAACAGACAGGTGCAGGTTGGCAGGGACGGGGGCCGGCCCAACCCAGCCAAGCTCCTCGGCTACGCCCAGGTGCTGGGCCACGTCGCGAGCAGTGCTGCGTGTGGCTGTGGCCGTGAGACCCAGGAAACAGCGTACACCCATGTGCTCCCGAAGTATCTGCACCAGAAGGGAGGGGTGATGGTGTCCTGTCCAGCCCACCAGGACCCTGGTCCATCCACCACCCACCCTGGCCCCCCGTGACTCACTTTGCAGATGCGCAGGTAGCAGGGCCGGAAATTGTGTGACCACTGAGAGAGGCAGTGGGCCTCATCAATGCAGGCAAAGGCCACGGGGGGCAGCTGGGAGGCCTGGAGGAGGCTGGCAGGGCCCCCAGCCCTAACCAGTGCTTCTGGGGGACAGCATCAGCACATGCACCTGGGCTGCCTGTACCTGAAGGCAGCAGCGTTAGGGGCACTACCTAGATGGCTACCCACAGACCCCCATCCACGGGACACCCTGACCTTCTGCAGGACGGAGTCCCGCTGCTTCTTGGTCATGCCTGAGTGGAGGCAGGCTGCCTTGAGACATGGGGGCAGGCTGGACATCTGCAGAGAGAGGCAATGCTGTCACAGGCCAGTCTAATCCTGGCTCTCCCTTGAATTCTGCAGGTGCTCAACCCAACAGGCTCCCTGGGAGAAGCACCAGGGTTCTGGGATGAAGGCATTGGCCCAGCCCATTCCCCAGGGCAGAGGCCTTACCTGGCTGGGGGCACTGTGATGCCCAAAATTACCCACACCAGAAACAAGAATCCTCAGCTGAGGCTCTGGGCCCACCACCCCAAAATGCACTCTTTTCTTGGACCACTTTCACTTCCAAGCCTTGAGAGGGTCTATAAGAGGGCCCTGAAGCTAAGGGGCCCAGATGGTGGGTGTTGGGGGTCAGGCCCTGCCACCCTTGAGCACAGGCCAGCAGAGCACCTTGTAGCTCCTGGTGTTCAAGGAACAGGAGGCAACCCAGGGCACCAGAGGCTTTGGTTCCCAACACTTGATTGGTGCCAGGGGCCCATCCACACACCTGGTCATCCATGAGCGACAGGAGCGGCGAGACTACCAGTGTGAGGCAGGAGCTCCGGCGTGCGCACAGCAGGGCAGGAAGCTGGTAGCACAGGGACTTACCAGCACCTGTAGGAAGCTCCAGCAGTGTGGAGATGCCTAGGCCAGACACGAGGCAGTTGCAAGGCTCCATGTCCAAAGGCTGGAGCCAGTCCCCAATGGCCACACTTACCAGACAGGATCCGCATGACTGCACGCTCCTGCCCTGGGCGGAAGGCTTGGTACCCTAGCTGCTTCAGGGCCTGGAACACCTCAGCTGGTGTCTCTGTGGACACAGGTGTTGGTCACTAAGGCCCCTGAAGTCTCCCCACCCTGTGGTAAAGGCTCTGGTACAGTAAGTTTTTGCTCACCTGCCACCTGCCCTGAGGGCCCTGGTGGGTAGAGTGGTAGAACTGGGGGGTGCCGGGTTGGGGGACACACCTGTAGCTCAGGCCCAGTAGGTCCTGTGTTCTCACCAACTGGGCAGATAAGAGAGGGTATTGTGGAGGCTCCAGGCTGCACTGAAACAGCCTGGCATAGTGGTCCCTGAGTACAGCCACCTTCCTCCCCTGACTCACTGGGGAGGTGGCAGCAAGTAGTGTCTCTTCTCCAGGATGCTTCCTCCAAAGTGGGAAAGGACTGCATGTTGTCCTTGTCCTTGCCACTCTCCTTCTGAAGGGTCAGAGTGGGGCCTGGGACAAGGATGAGGAGATGACAGGGCCTTTTATTTGAGTAGAAGTGCCCACCAAAAGAGCTTAGTATTCCTTGCATAGCGCTGGCCCCACCCATTCACCAGGGCAGAGGCCTCACCTGGCTTGGAGCACTGGGGAACCCAGTGGCCAAACGGCTCAGACTGCAAACAAGAATCCTCCGCTGGGGGTCTGGCCCCACCCCCCCCAAAACACTCCCCTTTCTTCTGCCACTTCTGTTTCCATGCCTGGGGAGGGTGCACAAGAGAGAATCACGTAAAAGGGAGATGGGAGAGGTAAGGGGAAGGCCCACTCTGTCCTGCTATGCCCATCTCACCTGCTTGCGGAGGAGCCTACCTCGAAGGGCCCCACCCCACACATAGTGTTTGTGCTTCATGTTGAGCCGGACATAATTACTTCTGTCCCGGACAGCTGGTCTACGGCAGATGTGCGTGTGGGCCATGCTCTTAGCCTTCTTTGTCCTAGCTGGACTTGAACTGCTGCAGGGCTGAGATGGCTGGGCCTGTACAAGTTGCCCTGGAAGGTCTTCTTCAAGTGCTATAGCCCTTGTCCCCTCAGACAAGGGTCCTGTTTGGCTGATGTCCTGCTGGGGCTGCACAGGGCTCCCCCCATTCTCACTCCATTTTTGCTTCTTGCCTTGAAGGTTGCTGGGCTGAGGGCTCCCCAAACCATTTTGAGCTGCCTGTGGGGCTGGAGTCTCTGGGCCTTGTGAAAATTCCTCTGAGCGAGTACTGGGACCAAAGACAGGAAACTCGCCTGAGGTCAGAGGTTGTGACCCCTTTGTACCCAAGCCAGGTCTGCAGACACTGGGGGACTTTGGAAAATCTAAGCGTTCACTGTGGCACCGCTGAAGCCAGTCAGGATCTAGAGAGCCCAGCCGCAGACTCAGAGATGCCCGAAGCTGTTGAAGCCGGCCTGGACTTCGCTGGGGCAGTGTGCCAGCACTGGCTTCTTCTGGAGAAGTGGGGGCAGTCCTTGGGCCAGGTGGACCTGGGGAGGGCATCTTGGACAAGGGTCTTCGTGGAGGCTGGAGTCTGCTGCTTAGGGCTGGCTCAGCCTGACAGGGAGGTTAAAAGTGGGAACTCAGACTCGGAAAACTGCCCAGACCCCACTCTCAATGGCAGGGCAAGGTAAGATGCAAAAAACTGACTGTAGAACGAGGCTGAGGGCAAAGGCTGTCTTTGAGCACCACTTGGTAGTGAAGCGCTACCCAACACAGGGCCCCGCCTGTGCCTGCACGTAGTGTGGAAAGGTGGACAGAAAGGCGTGCTTCTGGGTCTAGGGCACCTCTGGGCCCACCTCCACCTTTCACCTGTAGAATGGCCTTCAGATTGGCCTTCAGCCTCTTTCCATAGTCCTGCACAGATCCCCATGGGCTCATCTGTGGAGTAGGTTGTGGACTCTGGGTTGCTGCCCGATTCAGGTGGGGTCCCCAGCAGCTGGGCTCCAGAACCTACAGAAGGAGGAAATAGGGGTCCAGACCAGAAAAAGGCTGGCATGAGGGCTGAGGTGCCTCCAACGCCCACCCCCAGCAGGAAGGCCTGGACTTTTCCCACTGGGCTCCATCCTCCTCCCAAGTTCTGTGCTCCAGAGGCTTGGCTGAGATTACTCTTGGCTCCTAACACCCGACCATACAGGGAAGCTGACAAGCAGGTTGGGGCCACGGGCTCAGGTACCTCCTCCGCTGGGAGCGACTGCTCAGAGCTGCGGAGCCCACCGCCGGCCTGGCCCACCGTCTGCTTCAGGGCGCGGTACTCCCGGTAGAGAGCTGCATGGGTGGGTGGACGGGAGCTGGGGTCAGGGCGGGGTCCACATTACCTCGGACTCGCTACCCCGACCCCCGCCGGGCCGTCCCGCGCTCCGCGGTCCCCTGTGTCGCACTGCTCACCGCGGATGTCCTCGGGCGCCTCCTCCACGTCTTCCTGTGAAGGGAGCGTGTGAGACAGAAGCCGCGACCTCAGCTCCCGTCCCCCTACCTGGCTGGGCCGCCGCCGGTGCTGCCTCCTGAACGCGCTCGTACCTGGCTGGGCCGCCGCCGGTGCTGCCTCCTGAACGCGCGCTCCCACTCTAGCAGCCGCGTCCGCACGTCCTGCAGCCGCTCCATAGGTATCCCGTCCCGCGCCCTGTGAAACTCCCCGCCTCGAAAGCGACGTCGGTCTACCAGCCAATGGGGGTGCACGACAGGGCTGGGGCGGGGCCGCTGGGATGGATGACCAATCCGCCGGGCCCTGGAGGGGTGGCCAATGGGTTGTGTCTACGTCATCGCAGCGCGCCGCGGCGGTGGGCGGGGCCGGCAGAAGGTTGAGGCAGGGCTGGCGACTGTGGTGGCGGCTGCCTGCCGGTGAGCGCGGGCCGCCGGGCTTGGGTCGGAGTGATGCGGCTCGTCCACGGGACTGACTGGTCAAAAGGGGCGTAGCGCCGGGCGCTCGTGCTGGGGAGGCGGGGGCTGTCGCTTGTGAGTCCTGGGCTGTGCCGCTGCAGGCGGGAACGGCCTAGGAGACCCCCACGCCGTGAGAACGGCCTCGGGGTCGCCTGGGCCTCGCTAGGACTTGGGGAACAGACCTGCTCTGGCGGCGGAGGGTCGTCAGGTTGAGGGCCCGCAGGAGCCCGACGAGGGCTTCTGCGCTTGTTGCAGCGCCGGACGTGCGGGGGCATCGCGCAGAGGCTCTTCCCTCGGCTGCCAGGCCGGCTGCCTTCGTTTCTTTTTGCGACAGGTGCTCGTTCCGTCTGTCCTGTCGGCGAGGTATGCATCGTCCTCGCGAGATTTGTGCACGGGAGCGCCAAGCCGAGGGTGGGCGTACATGGTTTCCCAGGAAGTGGCGCCTGAGGGGCTTGGCGTCCAGAGGTCTGCAAGCTCAGGGGCCTGCCCCTATCCTGGGCTGTGACCTTGGTCAAGGCCTAGGCCTTAGCTTTCCATCTGTAGGAGGGGGATCAGAGAGTAAGGTGGCTGGCGCACAGGAAGTCTGTTTAAATCAGCAGCAGGGTCCAGCCCTTGTGTCGCAGATATTCTGCAGCCTTGGGTCTTTTGCGTGCATATTCTTAGCTCGAGTGCTGTTTGTGCCTCATTTGAACAAGCTCAGGCTTGGGCCCTTTTGAATCCTTGGTTTCTCTCCACGTTGGTTCCTTAGGGAAGAAGAGAGATGCTTAGACAGGTGGCAAGGGTCACAGAAGGTGAGAGATGCTTTTTCTCAGGGGTTTCCATCCCTGGTGACATTCCAGAAAACAATAATTATCCCTGAGGCTAACGTTGAGAGCCTTGATCCCAGGCCACTTCATTTGAACTCTGTTTCTCCCAGGTTTTAATCCTTTTCTTACAAGCCCTGATGTTTTTAAGCTGTGTCTGTGCTTTGTGGAATCTGAGGGCAGCCCTCAAATACATCTGTGAGGAAGATGAGGGAGGGAGCCCTGAGGTGACTGCTGGCCCCCATGGGAATACTGCATCTGCTGCAGGGCTGACAAAAGGCCACAGAGAGTGGCCTGGGCTCTATTCTACTTTTGAGGAAGGATTTCTGAATCACCCTTGTGATTTGGGGCCAATGGGGCCTCTGCAAAGTAGTAAACATCTGTAGAAGCACACATAAACTCTTGATGCTTTGTTTTCTTAACAAAGCCCTGTGCTTCTGGAGGTTGGGGCCCAGAGTGTGGCCTTGTCCTTGGTCCACTCTGCCCAGCCCAGTGCCAGACACCTAAGAGGTGCTTCTCTGCATCATTCTCCTCCACTGTCTGCTCCATTTGAGCACCATGTTGGGCTTTCTCACCACTGGTGTATGGGGGGGGGGGTGACCTGGTGGTGGCCTAGGGTTTTCTCCACTGAAGCCCCTCTCCTGCAGGTGGCTGCCTGCACGGCCCAGCGCCATGCACACACTTGTGTTCTTGAGCACTCGGCAGGTGCTCCAGTGCCAGCCAGCTGCCTGCCAGGCCCTGCCCCTGCTGCCCCGAGAGCTCTTTCCCCTGCTGTTCAAGGTGGCCTTCATGGACAAGAAGACTGTGGTACTACGTGAGCTGGTGCACACATGGCCCTTCCCACTGCTCAGCTTCCAGCAGTTGTTGCAAGAATGTGCTCACTGTAGCCGGGCATTGCTGCAGGAGCGGCCCAGCACTGAGAGCATGCAAGCTGTAATCCTGGGGCTGACTGCCCGGCTCCACACCCCAGAGGCTGAAGCTGGCACACATTCCCTCTGTAGGTATGGATTTACCTGCGGGGACCTCAGGCCTGGAATTACAAAGAGGGTTCCCTGAGGAGAGCATAGGTTGGGGTGCAAGGTTATAAGATCTCAGTGTGGGAGCAGATATGTTGTTCTTATTCCCAAGTGGCTGGGAGGGGTTGTAGGCCCTGTTCTCTCATCCCATCTCAGGCCATCCCTACTTCTAGGAAGCATACACTGCGGGTGGTGGACATGACTGGTCTCTTGGATGATGGTGTGGAGCAGGACCCTGGTACTATGAGCATGTGGGACTGCACAGCAGCTGTGGCCCGCACATGCATTGCCCAGCAACAGAGCAGGACTGCTGGACCTGGACCGGCCCCTGTCCCTGTGGAGGTTCGTGTGGACCTGCGGGTGAACCGGGCCTCCTACTCATTCCTGCGTGAGGCTCTCCGGAGCAGCGTGGGCAGCCCACTGCGGCTATGCTGCCGGGACCTCCGGGCTGAGGACCTGCCTATGCGCAACACTGTGGCCCTGTTGCAGCTTCTGGATGCAGGCTGCCTGCGCCGAGTGGACCTGCGCTTCAACAATCTGGGCCTGCGTGGCCTGTCTGTGATCATCCCTCATGTGGCTCGCTTCCAGCACCTGGCCAGCCTACGACTACACTATGTGCATGGGGACTCAAGGCAGCCCTCTGTAGATGGTGAGGACAACTTCCGCTACTTCCTGGCCCAGATGGGCCGTTTCACTTGTCTTCGAGAGCTCAGCATGGGCTCTTCTCTCCTTTCAGGCAGGCTGGACCAGCTGCTCAGGTGAGTGGGCCCCATCAGTGCTCTACCCTTTCCTCCATGGGGACACTCCCCTGGGCCTACTTGTCTGTGACCCCTGTGTCCCCACAGCACCCTGCAGAGCCCCTTGGAGAGCCTGGAGCTGGCCTTCTGTGCTCTGCTGCCTGAGGATCTGTGTTTCCTGGCAAGGAGCTCCCATGCTGCTCATCTAAAGAAGCTGGACCTGAGTGGTAATGATCTGTCAGGCAGTCAGCTGGTGCCCTTCCAGGGTTTGTTGCAGTCAGCAGCAGCCACACTGCTGCATCTTGAGCTGACTGAGTGCCAGCTTGCTGATGCCCAGCTATTGGCCACACTGCCCACCTTGACCCGCTGTGCCAGTCTCCGCTACCTTGGCCTCTATGGCAACCCGCTATCCATGGCTGGCCTCAAGGAGCTGCTGAGGGACTCAGCGGTACAGGCTGAACTGCGCACTGTGGTGCACCCCTTCCCTGTGGATTGCTATGAGGGCCTGCCCTGGCCCCCACCTGCATCTGTCCTGCTGGAAGCCTCCATCAATGAGGAGAAGTTTGCCCGGGTAGAAGCTGAGTTGCACCAGCTGTTGCTGGCCTCAGGCCGTGCCCATGTGCTCTGGACCACAGACATCTATGGGCGACTAGCTGCAGACTATTTCAGCCTATGACCTCCTGGCTTTGGGTGAGACAGGCCAAGAGCCTTTGCTGGGACTCTGCTGGAGGCCTGACACAAAGACTGGTCTCAGGTTTCCTGCGGGGTCTGCCTTGCTCCTGGGCATACCTTAAGGGTCCCATGCTTTCTGCAGTGCCCTAACTGGCTGACTGTGGGCCCCGTGCTGGATTTAAGGCCTGCACTACCCTGCTCAGTATAGCTGCATTTGGCTGCTCTATGAAGTTCCTGGGATCCCAACTGTGATCCAAGGGACAGTGCGGAGGGGCCCTTCTTCTTACCAAAAGTGTAGCACTATAGGGCTGAAGGTGGGCGAGGCTTGCTACAGAGAGGCCTGGGCCCTTTCAGCCTTTGGCCTGTACTGTCTTCCCTGCCAGCAGGCTGTGGGGCTGGAGGGTGACATCAAGGTACAAACGTGCAACGTGTCTGGAATTTGAATCTGTGCCTGTTTATTCTCTCCCAACTGGCCAGTGTGATTTGTCCCCACCTCTCCTATCCCCCCAGCATGGCTACTGGGAATCAACTGGCATCTGGCCTGCTGCCCCTGGCTGTATAACCCAGCCAGCATCGTTGGTCAGGGTGGCCAGGGCCACCCTGGGGGCGTCGTGGACCTTCTGGTCTGGTCCCTTGCGTCTCCAGGGCGCCGGCTGTCGGCGCCCCTATGCAGCTTCCACCTTTACTGCGCGGTGCCACGCGGTCCAATGAAGGGCGCCTGCGTCATCGGCGCGCGCCGTGGGCTCAGCAATGGATCTCATAGGCGACGCGCGGCGGGAGGCGAAGTGCTGGGGGTGGCCCTTCTGGCGGTCGGCGGTCCGCTGGCGCCTCCGCCGGCCCCTCGGCGAACAAAGGCTTAGAGCGGTCGATGACGAACATCTCGTGGCCGCGCTCGTCGCGGAGCTCCTCCAGCTGCGCGAAGGTGCAGGGCTCGTCCGAGTAGTCGTTGACGAACAGCGCGCCCTCCCCCGGCTGCGCGCCTGCCTTTTTTCTCCGCCGTCGCCGGCGGCAGATCATTGCGGCCAGCAGCAGGGCCGTGAGCGCCAGGAGCGCGATGGCCGCCGCGATGGCTGTCTGCGTGGCTAAGCCTAGCGCGCGGAACGCCATACTGCCCGCTTCGCGCCGCGGGGCGCGGCTGGCGGGGCGGGCCGGCGGGGCCGGCGGCGGCGGCTGCCGGGACGCGTTGACCAGGAGGCGGAAGGGCACTCGCGCGGCGCCTCCGGCGTTGGCGGCCTCGCACTCATACTTGCCCGCGTGGGCCAGGGTGATGTTGGTGAGGAAGAGCATGCCGCTGCCGGTGTCCGGGGCGGCCTGGCCGCCCAGGCCTGGCCCTCCACCTTCCAGCTGGGCCTGCGCCTGTGGCCGGCCCTCGCGAGGCTGGGGCACCTTCCTCCAGGTCACCAGGGGCTGCGGGTAGCCGGAGGCTTGGCAGGCTACCCGCAGGTCCTCCCCTAGGTTGGCTGTGAGCTCCAGAGGCTCCACGTGCACAGAAGGCGGAATGCAAATGAGGCTACTGCCTGACACCTCCAGCAGACTCTGCAGTGCCAGACGTGGAGGCTCCGCACACGTGATCTTCTTATCCCTGGTGCTGAACAGCCGCTGGCCCCCCTCTTTGATCCATGCGCCCAGCCAGTGGAGGGCGCAATCGCAGCGCCATGGGTTCTCTGTGGGCAGAGCAAGAACACAGTTGAGGTTCTGCTGGCTCCGGGCAGAAGCCCACACCCCACCTCCCACTGCCACCTCAGTGGAGTTTCTTTCTTCTCTGACCCTAAGTTCCTGGGAATGAGCAAGGCTTTTCACCTTTAGTTCTATGATGCCTGTCTGAGAAATCACCTGCTTTTCTGAAGTCTCCTCCCCAAACAAGTTCCACTTTTTGGGGGAAAGTCAGTGCCCACCCAGATATTCCAGCAACACTGAAACCTTAATTCAGATGCCCAATCCTGGTCATCTCTTTTGCCTGCCTGCCCCTTCATGGCCCCAAAATGTGCAAGAACCTCAATTCTGTTAAGTCATTCTGGATCGCCTACCTTTTCTTTCTTCAGCAGGTGCCTAAATTGTCTATCTACCAGAACTCCAGTTCCCAGCAGCCCTTTATGAGAACCGCAGGGCAGCGGTGGTGTGGCCCTCCAAAGTGCTGTCCAGTGGTTTATCATAGGGACCCCCTCCACGCTTGGGCCTGCTCCCTACTGATGCCACTGAGCCCAGCTGGAGACCCTTGCCTGAGGAGTTACCTGTGAGGCGCAGGACTTGCAGGCTAGCCAAGGGCTGCAGGGCCTCACGGCTGATGGTACCCAGTTGATTCCTTCTGAGGTCAAGCAGGGCCAGGGAGGATAGCCCCGCCAGAGCTTGGTCCTCCAGCAGCTCAATGCTGTTTTCTTGCAAGTGCAGCTCCTGCAGTCGCTGGAGTAAGGACAGCAGATCATCAGGAAAAAGGGCCCTGGGGAGCTAGACTAGGTTGACTTTTCTCCCCTAACTACTACAGCGCGCTGGATGACTGGCAGGACAAGAAGATCCCGCGCTTTTTGGCCTCTCACCGGCAGGTGCAAGAAGGTGAAATCCAGCAGCCGCGCCAGCTGGTTGCCAGCCAGGTAGAGTACACGCAGCTGAGCTAGGCCCGCAAAAGCCCCTCCTCGCAAGCCACGTAGCCTGTTGCCCGTGAGCGCCAGTTCCAACAGGCGCGGCTGTGCGCGGAAGGCGCCAGAATCCAGAGCACGCAGGCTGTTGTTGTGCAGGTAGAGATGGCGCAGGGCGGCGAGTGGCGCCAAGGCGCCTGGCTCCAGGCGCGCGATGTTGTTGTCCTGGAGGAACAGCGTCTGCGGGCCGGGGGAGGACGAATCTTACCCCAACGCAGGAGTCTCGCTCCATTGGGGCGCCCCACCGACCCCGCCCGGATGCTCACACAAGGCTTCCCTCCATCCCAAGGGTACTCGCAGCCTGCTCCAACCCGAGGCCCGGTGGCCCCACATGGTGCCCACCTGCGTCCCTGGGGGGATCCCCAGCGGGACGACGCGCAGCCGCAGGGCGCCGCACTCAACCGTGGCGCTGTAGCAGCGGCAGGCGGCGGGGCAGCCCGCAGCGCGAGGCGGGAGCCCGGGCAGTGGCAACAGCAGCAGCCCCAACAGCAGCAGCAGCAGCAGCAGCAGCACAGGAGCCCCCGGGGCCATTTCCCTAGAGAACGGCCTGGGACTGCGAGCCTCCCCAGGGTTGGGCCCAGATGGGATGCACCTCCTGAAACACAGGTTGGCAGGCCACTGCTAACATTACAGAGCCAGCCCAAGAGCACGAGTGGAGGCCCACAACCTGTGTCTAGCTTTCAAAAATTTTTAAATCAGTTCGAGTGCTGACTTACTACTGTAAGTCAGTAGTAGAGCACTTGCCTAGCATACACAAGGCCCTGGGCTACCCTGTCTGCAGACCCCTCCCCCCAATAAAGAAACTGATAAATAAAAATTTCTAGTTTCCTTCCTTGACAAAAACACCAAGACCGAGGGCAGGAGGTTCAAGTTGAGAATTCTTGGTGTTCTGTTTCCCCAGGATGTGGCCACATGGGGAGGGCCACCCATTCTCAGATCCATTTACATGCCTGTCCCGAGGGCCCTCTGCTCATGCATGGCACAGCTGGCTCAAGCTCCCTCTGACGCTGTTGACCCAGAGCTGAGGCCCAGGACTGCTCCACAGCAAAGTCTGGGACCTAATTACCAGAAGGGGAGAACAGGCCCTGGGCAGGCATGTCCCCTTGTCTTTACTCTGTGAAGACTGGTGCAAATCTAAGGCTCAGTCCAAAGCAGAGGTCCCTTAGGTGCCCCTTCAAAGTTTGAAGTGGTCCCAATTCAAACTCCAGAGTTAACTCCTGAAGCAGGTAGGCTCTGGCTCCACCTGGTGGTTTGTCTGTCATGACTTGAAGGGAGACCTAGGCAGAGAGGGAGCCAAGGACAGCTAGAGTTGGAGCCTTTTCTCAGGTAATAGAATTGTAGAGAATTGGGAATGAGGCAAACAATAGAAAGTTAATTCAGGAGCTATGGGCCAGGGCTCCCAAGGCTGGCTCCTGGAAAGAAAGCCCGGACTTTGGGGTAAGTAGAGTTCTGGGAAGGCTGGGGTGTGAAAGAGGGGCCTTAGTTCACCAATCAGGCTTTTGTGTGTTTCTTCTTTGTGGGGGGATTGGCCCCAGGGCCTCACATGCTAAGCACATACACCACCACCGAGCTACACCTCCACCACACCAACTGGGTTTCTAGTGTGGCTTTCTAAGTGGGCCCTAGGAGCAATGACCTCTAAGACCAGGAAGAAGCATGTGGCTTATAGGGGTTATGTGCATGCACCTGTGGCCTTAGGGATGGGAAAGCTGGGGTCTAGCTCCAAGCACAGGAGCCTAGTTTTAAAGGTATGGCTGGGACTGAGAATCCAGCTCCTCTGGAGCCAAGGAAGGCAAAGCCCAGGATGTATTGCTACCCAGGTGTCCCTGCTAAAATGGCTTTGGTGTTTGTTTCAATTCTACCCTAAATTGTAACTCATATGATTATTTAAAATCAGGACAGATGAGTAAGCACAGCAATAAAGTTTTAATGGAACAGCTTTGGCTCAGGCAGAGGCAGTTGCCAGGGGTTTCAGGATGTGTGTGAGCTCCAAGAAACGGGATGGGGGGCGGCATTCTTTGAGCCCATGGCATCAGTCTCCATGAGCACCAAGGGGCGGCCTCCCGCTCCAGGACTCGCCCATCCACCCAGCCCCCAGCAGTAAAGCCTTGGTTTCCTTCTGGCTCGGCGCTGAAGCTCTCCTCTCGCGGACCCGCTAAATACACATCGGTGTGGAAGGACTGCCCGGACAGGGAAGAGGGACCCGGATGAGGGCCCAGAAGTCCTTTTATCAGTGGACAAAACCTAATCCGGCTCAGCAGGGAGTTGGGGACACCCGGTGTCCTCTCTGGGGCACAGTATGAGGCCCGAGTCAGGATCTCCGGTGGTCCTTGCGACCAGGCGCAGCGATCCCGCACGATGTCCCCTGTCGCCCTCCCCACGCAGGTAGGTGCAGGCCTGCGTTTGTGGAGGGCGTGGTGTCCGCGCGCCCTCCCCCGCACCGGGTCGCACACCCTTCTCGGTGCGCGCGGGGGTCCGAGTCGGGAGGTCCCCGATCCCACCCCCAAGCCCGGTGACCTTGGGCCGGGCGCCCCCTCACCTGACGCTCCGGCGGCGAGCGGCTCCCCGCCGAGCCCGCGGCAGCCTGGCTCCAGCAGAGGCGGGGCGCGCACGCGCACCGGAGTCCCGCGCCTCCTGCGCCCGCCGCCCGGGCCTGACGTCGGGAGCGCGGGCCAATCCAGAAGACACCCGGAACGCGAGCGAGGAGCGGCGCCGAGCCCTCGTCGAGCCCCAGGACGGGCAGCAGCACCTCGGACAGTGCCGGCGGGCGGGGCCCCGGCGCACTCCGCGCACGCGTGTTCGGCCGGCGGAGCGGAGGCTCCGTGGGACCTCCCGAACCGCCCGCGGCTCAGGACTGCGGAGTCGCCAGTAGTAGCGGGGCCAGCTCCATAGTGAGGGCGAGGCGACGGCCCTCCCAGCGCACGTGCGAGGGCAGCGCGGGCGCGCCGGACCCGTACTCGAAGCAGGCGCTGAGCTCGTAGGCCAGGGCGGAGCGCACCAGGCCCACGCCGCCCGCACGCTCCGGCGCCGGGTGGTACAGGCGCCCGTTGGCCGCCAGGGGCAGCAAGCGCTCCGGCTCGAAGGGCACTGCCAGGGCCTCGCCGCCGCCGCAGTAGGAGAGGCGCGAGGGCCCGCGGCCCGCGGCCAGCAGGTGCGTGAAGACCACGGGCCGGTCCTCACAGCGCAGGAAGTTGCGCTCTCTGCCGCACAGTGAGAGAAAGGGGAAGGAGGCCTCGTAGCGCCCGCTGCGGTTGGGTCTCAGGCGAGAGAAGAAGGTGACCAGGAACTGCAGGTCTGCGGGAGCAGAGAGTGCGGCTGCTCACCATTCGGCAGGCGCCTCGCCCGGGACCACACCCAAGGCCGGCGCTGGCCGCACTGCGACAGCAGGGCCCCTGGTGCGGGCGGGCCCTGTGTGGGGGTGGGGGCAGAGCCCGTCCTCGGCAGTCCAGAAGGGCGAAGGAAGGGGTGCGGCAGTACCTTTGAAGCAGGTGATGAAGTTCTTCATTTTGGAATCATCCAGGAAAAGCTGCAGAGGGACAGGCCGAGGCCAATGAGTCCCCGCGGGTGTGTGCGGGGGGTCGTGCCCAGGCCTGTTTTCACTCTTTGTTGTTCTCTGCACACGCTGTGCAGGGCGGCGCGTGGAAAGTAAGCCCCCCGCCCTGCTGCCTTTCCGACCTCTACCTGCAACCTGAGTAAGGCTTCCTTGCACTTTCTCTGGCCTTTCCCCTCCTCCTCTAAAGTTTCTCGTCAGTCGTGCCACCTCCTCCGCGTAGGCTACCTGGCTTGCTCCTTCCGGGACATGATGTGCACGCTGTGATCACAAAGCAGGACGAAGCCTCCCCACGCGGGAGCCTGGCCCTGGTCTTCCCAGCTGGTTGTCTGGGCTCTGCAGAGGGGAGCTCACGCACTTTCCAGGTTCCCCTCGCTCCCCAGGCCTACGGGGACTCCAGCTCCTGCCCCGCCCCCACAGAGGCCCTCCCCCAGCCGGGCGCCCTGCCTCGCTCCCCGCACACCTGGCCCTGATGGTCCACGTAGTAGAAATACTCGCGTGTCCGGGGCTCCGGGCTCTGGCCCTGCGTGTAGGAGACGCTTCCGTCTCCGCTGCAGGCCCGGGCTCCCCGCGACCGCGCCAAGGCCAGGGTCGAAACCCTCAGCGCCCCGTAAATTCGCCACATTCTCCCCTTCCGGAAGCCGCCGGCAGGTCAGGCGGGGGACGGTGCAGCGCGAACAGGCGTTCCCCTGGCGCCGTGGCCTCGCTCCTTGGGTTCCGGTCCTGCCCCACCCGCCCCGCGACGACGGAAGGAACCCGAGGCGGCGCGCGAGTGTCCACACGAACTTTATTCACACGAAAAGCTGTCCCTCGGTCCACGCGTCAGAGCACGTCTGTGGCCTGCTCAGGGGCCGGCTCGGCAGGGCTGGCTGTTTTAATAATAAATAAAAACTGAACTCTAAAAAATATATATATAAAAACCGGGAGAAATTAAGTTTGACGACAGTTGGAACTGATCCAGAACGGGAACGCAGGCGCTCCGGCCCAGCCGCCGCGCGGCGCAGGGCTGGGTCGGGGGCCGCGGGTAAGGAAGGAGGGTGCGAGTGCTCTGCACGAGGACGGCGAGGTCGGCTCAGAGATAAATAGCATCTGGTTAGAACTAGGTCCTTAGCAAATGTAGCTCCGGCGTCTGTCGCTCTGTTTAGATCTCTATGCACAGGAGGGCTGGGTGCGGGTGGGATCTGCACTCCTAGGTACACCACCAAAAATACTCTCCCCCGCCCCCAGAGTGCCTGCCCGGGCCTGCCCGCCGCGAGGACTTTGGTTCGGGGCCCTCCACGCGCAGGAGGCGGCCGTGGGCAGCCGGGGCCCTGGAGTCCTGCCGGGGCGGAGAGGCCGCGCGGCGTGTGCTGCGTCCGGCCGGGAGGGCAGTGTCGCTCGGCTCCGGGGAACAGAAGGCACTTCTCAGGGCCGGTTGGCCCGCGGCCGGCGGGGCCTGGCATGCTGCCCCGGCGGGGGCCCCCGCTCCCGCGTGCGCCGCGCAGCCCGCGGTCCGTGGTGCCCGCGTGCTATAGCACGCCCTCCATGAAGCTGGTGTCCAGGTGCTGGATGAGCACGCGCAGGAAGGACATCTCCTTGCGTGTGTTCTCGAAGATGACGCGCGGGTCATCCGACTGGCAGCGCAGACAGTTGGGCGCCATCACCATGGCCAGGTTGCTGACGTCCATCTTGGTGATGGCCACGTTGGCAGGCTGCACGAACACCTGCGGGAGGGGCGGAGCGGAGGGCGTGGCGGGTGGGCCCGCGGCCCGGGGCACAGGCAGGCGTGGGGCGTGGGCGGGAGGGGCAGGACGCGGGTACCTGAAGGAAGCGGATGAGGTAGCACAGCACCATGCGATTGATGCGGGGCAGCGCGTGCACCACGGCCACGGCGGCCTCGGGGCTCTCGTAGTGAGCGATGCACTGCTCGTAGAACTCGTGCGGGATCAGGGGCTCCTCCAGCTCCCGGTACCACAGCTTCAGCAGCGACGCTGCGGACGAGGGCGGCTCAGGTGGGCCTGCTCTGGGAAGGCGTGGGCCTAGCAGCCCGCTCAGACCGCATCAGGGAGCGCAGGGAAAGGGCTGTATGGCCAGGCCTGCAGCTACTGGCACTGCTGCGTCACAGGCTACATCAATCTCCCATGTATTTCCTGGCTGTTCCCTTATAAAAGGCATCCTGGCCCTTCAGGCTTCCCAGGATGGAAATTTGAAACAAGTTTCTTTGATCTTCCTTCAAAGCTGGCTTTGAATAAAACCTAGCGTCCTGCCAATCTGACTCGGTGTCTGTGGACCGAGGAGTGGTGCAGTCCAGCCTCTCCCCCAGTGCGGTAATATTTCCGACTGGTGATGGGCTGGCCCCAGAGGTGCGGAAGGAGGGTCATGAGATAGAGCAAGGAAGGAAGCTGTGGGTGATAGGAGGAGTGAGGGGACAGAGGTTTTGGCCTGAATGGCCATCGACCCTCTGGGCAGTGCATGCACTGGTGTTGGGTGGGTTAGGGGCTTACCTGGGACGTGAGGGTCCTCCAGGCCTGTGGGCACCTTCCATTGATCCACCTGCAGCTTCAGGGCATTGACCTCATCAATGTCTCCAGGCACCCTGCAGAGCACAGGGCAGGTCTCAGGCTGGAGGGTAGGGGTGGTAGTCCCCAAGGGGGCGGGGTGCTGTGACAAAGCCTCATTGCCTGCTTTTGGGCTTCTGCCCCCTGTGCTTGGGTAAGGAATGTGGGGTCTCCCAGACAGTCCCTTCCTGGACCCTCCACAGGCCTTTAAGGCCCAAGCTTGCAAGCCTGTTTCCCGGATTGGGGAGACTTTTCCTTCTGGGGCTTGGCCAACCCTGTTCCTGAGGTCAGTCACAACAAGGGCTTGTGCATCCCTGTTCACAGGTGGGGATGATGAGCTGAACTGCAAAGCTCTGATGGCTAACTGACCTCACCTCTGGGGCTCACATCTCAGGCCAAGCACCCTCTGGACCTGTGGTGGCCATTTCTGCAGAGGCAACTTCCCTGACAGTTGTGCTGCCATATTGAGGACAAACCAGCAGACCTGCCTCTCTTGGCCACATGTCCCTTGGGATCAGCTTCCACAAGGTGGCCCACCCTTCCATCTGCTCTGAGGCAGGGGCATAGAAGCAGGCCTGATGGGCCTCCAGAGATGCACAGTGGACACAAGCCTGTGTCTCCCACATCCAGGAACCGGGGTTGATAAGACACCTGAAGATGCCCTCCGTCTGGTCACCGTTGAGTGCCAGCACCTCCTCGGAGAGCCTCGTCTGTACCCAGGGCAGCTGCCGGTCTGGGTACCGTTCCTTCTGCATGCTCATGACCTCCTGCAGTGCACTGCCAAACATGGATGGGCTGAACACGGCATTCTTGGCGTGCCGGATCTCCTCCACGTTGGGCTTCTTCAGCCCCTGTGAAGACAGCCAGGCTCTTCTGTCCTGGTCTGGCCCAGCCCTTCTCCTGCTTACCCCCTACCCCAAGGATTTTCTCCCTAACCAGAGCCAGGGACAGTCCCAGAACCCTGGCCACCAATTCACCAAGGGGGCCTCTTGCCAGGCCACCTACAATACCCAAAGCTTCAGAGGGCCCACTGGCAATGCAGGAAGGTGGATGGGCCAGTCGGGGCTGTCAGGGACCACAGTGGGGGTCAGGTCCATTTATCTGTGATGCTTCTGGAAGTCTGACTGGCAGGGCTGAGTGCCCTGGTGAGACAGGTTAGAAGGGCTGGAGCAACATATATGAAAAATAGGAATCGGGGAGGGGCCCCGGTCTGGGACAGGTACAGGGCTCAAGAGACTTCCTGGACAAGAGTAGGAGAAAGGACAGAGCCAGAAAACAAAGTCCAGCTGTGTGCTGTAACGGAGGCCTCAATGTTCTTTGGAGCCAGAGGGGCTTTGCAGGGAGGGGCTCAGGCTCCCAGAGAATGCAAAGGTAGGGTCTCTTCCAGGACCACCCTGCAGCCTGATCCTGCCAGGCTGAGTGACTCCTCCAGAGAGTGGTCTCATGGCCTGCCATGGCTATACCCTGCATCTCACCACACCAGCTGGTTTCTTGGGTTGGTGCAACCAGGATGTTGTTCCCTTGCTGTCCCTCCCATGCATGAGGGCAGGCTGGGCACAGCCAGGCAGTTGGCCCACCTCATGCAAAAAGGCCCCTTGATGCCCCGCTGCTACCCAGGACACACCAGTTTGCCTGTACCACTTCTGAATTGGGGTCCAGGCATGGAGAGCCTTGAAGCCTTCCTGGCCAGCTGCCTAGGTGCACCCTCCCTGCCAGTCAGCTCTCCGAAGCCTCGCACCTCCCCACCACACTTGGGCTGGGTTGCTCCTCCCAGCATGCTTGTACCTTCTTGGCCCCAGTCAGGGCTGCCTTCTGCAGCTTGTGGTAGCAATACTTGGCGTAGGTGCTTATCGCCACCCCTGGAAAAGAATGGGTGCCAGTGAGCCTGGGGTAGAGGTGCAGGGGCCCTGGGGCATAGATGGCCTGACTAGGCTCCCACCCACCCCTGACTAGGGTAGCAGACCCCACTCTTAGGTATTGTCCTTTAGAGCAGAGCCCCAAGTGGAGAGGCTTTCCCCACTTCCAATGGCCAGGCTGGGGCAACCCCTCTGCCAGCCCACCCAGAACGGGAAGGCCAGGCTGGGGACCAAGCTGCTTCCCTGTATGAAGACACAGGCAGAATAGAGTGAAACCTGAGCCCCAAGCCCTCCAGACTTCCCCTGCCCTCCCTGGCCCTGGGAAGGAGTGCCTGGATAAGACACCACACTGTGTGGAGGGCGGTGAGCTACTGGAAGGCAGGTAGAGCTCTCCTGCAGCCCTGGTCTCCAGCCAGGGGCCTTGGTCAGTCCAGGGCTGCCTGGTAATGGGGTGGGAGTGAGGGTCAAGGAGAGTAAGGCCCTGGTTCCAGGCCATAGTGAAAGGGAGGATGTGGAGCAGGTGTCAGCACCCTGAACCAGCACACTCTCCCCCATGAGGGCAGGGCGGTGGCAGGAACACCTTCGGGCCCCTTGAGACTGGGAACCAGGCCTCCTTCTTCAAGGGAGGGGCCTTCTGCAACTCAGCCTCCCTGAAGTGGAGGTTCTAGCTGTAAGCCCTGGAGGGTCAGGAAATGGCAGGCAGAAAGACCAAGATAATGCGAGTGGGAGAAAGGGAAGGAGATGGTAACCTCTCCCCTGGGACCTGGGATGTGTGCTGGCCCTCCTGGCCAAAGCAGGAAAAGGGTGGGGAGGCAGGGAAAGATGCCAGAAGCAGGGGACAGGCAGGCAGCCTGAACCATGTGCTTCTGGGCATGGGACCCTGCTCTCAAAGGTGTTGTCCCCACCCCACACCTGCTGCCTGCCAGGGTGTAAGGGAGGCCTCTAGACACAGGCCCTCAACCTTTGCCCTCTTTCAAAGGAAGTAGTTTCTGTGGATGTCGGAGGACACAGGGGTCCTTAGACTCAGTTCAAAAGACACAAATGTCTTAGTTCATGAGGACACGTTTGTTTCTAGTCATCCTAAAATGGCTCTCTCCTTGTGTGTATCTGTGAAAGGGCTTTTTTTTTTTTTTTTTTTTTTTGGTACCGAGGATTGAACTCAGGGGCACCTGACCACTGGGCCACATCCCCAGCCCTCCTCTTCCTTTTTTTTTTTTTTTTGTATTTTTTTTGTATCAGAGTCAGGGTCTCACTGAGTTGCTAAGTGCCTCACCATTGCTGAGGCTGGCTTTGAACTTGCGATCCTCCTGCCTCAGCCTCCAAGTGCTGGGATTACAGGCGTGCGCCACCATGCCCGGCGAAAGGGAATTCTTTCTAACTCAAGATGAAGACAAAAATTTCTCACAGACAACCTGGACAACCTTCTCCGGGTCCCTGGAGGGCCCAAAGGCCCCAGCAGGTATTGGTTCTGGCCTCAGCCAGCTCCGGACAGTGGCTGGATCCTTCTATCACAGGCCATTCTGAGGGCCCCTCGTTTTGTGGGGTCCTTATGTGTTCAATCAGATGGGACTCAGGCCTTACCCACAACGTACAGAGCCTAGAGGGAGCTATGCAGGAAGCAGCAGGTCGAGAAGCTTCCAGGCCCTGGTTCAGCCCAGCAGTGAGGACACCTGCTCACTGGGCAGGAGAGGTCTGAGGGTGGTGGCAGGGCTACTTCCCATCCCTAAACCAAACACCTAGGCCTTGAGCCTGTGCTTGCTTGGACCAGGATGCCATCCTGGGGTTACTACCTCCCAGCTGATGATCTCTGAGCCTCAGTTTCTTGGTATCAGGGATTAAACCCAGGGGCACTTAACCACAGAGCCACATGCCCAACCCCTCACCCCTGACCTTAATTTTTTGAGATAGGGTCTCACTAAGTTGCTGAGGCTGGCTTTGAACTTGTGATCCTCCTGCTTCAGGTTCCAGAGTTGCTGGGATTACAGGTGTGCACTGCTGCTCCTGTGCTTTTCTTGGAGGAAGGGACAGGGGTAGCACAAACTCACAGGTGCCTGTAAAGGGCTGAGCTGAGATTGTACTACCCAGTGCTTAGAAGAGAGCTGCAGGCACCACAGCACCCAGGATGTAATGGGCAGTGCCCATGGCCAGCCTAGGAAGACCCTCACTTGTGTAAGATGCTCTGCTCCTGAATCCCTGATCTGGCCTTGCTTGACCCATCGGCCCCACTTGGACCTCAGCCAGCACCTCCAGGTTAGCTGAATTCAACAGGTGGAGACATCTGCCCACAGAGGGTGGGCAGAAGTAGTGTCCATGCTGCTACACCAGGGGCCCAGATTATAAACTCTCAAAGGCCACAGGTATGGCCAGGGTAGGCCTGCTCCCTTCTCTGTACCTGACACAGTTCAGGTCGCAGTGTCCTCATCAGATCTGCACCCTGGTCCTGAGGCATCTGCTCCCTGCCCTGCCAGCTGCAGCAACAAGATTCTCTTGGTCAGCTGGCATCTGTCCAGTTCCCAGGCCACCAGTGGCTGGCTCAGGCAGGGGCTCAGAGCTCCGTCCACTGCTGTCCGAGAAGAGTGGCTGGATACCCATGGCCTGGAATCTAACCCTGGACTGTAGCTATCCTAGAACAAAACAGCTGGGGGCTTCAGGGTGAGGACAAGTCCCCTGCCCTGCAGATGCCATCCTGGCCTTGCCCACAAGGGCCCCTTCAAGCTCCTGAAGCTTCCTGCTGGCCCTTGAGTTCACTCTACATAGGCCTCACCTGCAGAAAGCTTCTGACCCCTGTGTCCCTGGCGCAGTGTGCAGAGAGGGCTTTTCAGAGGGGAGTGAAGCCAAGAGCAGGAGGCAGGTTCCAGGAGCAGCGTGAGAGGTGCGTGGTGGGGGCCTTGGGTCTTGGAGGCCGAGTGGCTGACTGGCCATGTGCTGACCGCAGGAACCACACACACTTCTGACAGACTGGGCAGCCTGGGTCCTAAGCCAGGGCCCAGGGAGAGGGCAGGGAGACCGGAGCTTGGGTGACTGTGCTAGGGGCTCCTCATGGAAGATGGGAGATTCCCTGCTCACTTCTGGACACCAGGCTCTGCTCCCTGGCCCCAGGGGGACCTTGGGCTGGAGGACAAGGCTGGGAAAGCACTGCCACAGAGTACCCCTGTCCCTCTTTCCGGTGAGCCTCACCTGGCTCAGGCACACTCACTCACCTGGGGGTGCCTCCAGGTCTTGCTGGCTATTCCTCATGCCCCCACCCCATCAGAACCCAGCAAACAAATTTGGAATTGTTCTGGGTACAACCAAGGGAGGTATAGGCAGGCCCAGCCTCTCCAGGATCCTGTCAGCCACCTTGGGCCTCCAGAATGCTGAGGAGGTCCAGGCTTAAGGTTAGTGTCCCTCCCCCAGCCCAGAAGCGGTTTAGAGAAGAGAAGGCCAGGCGGCCGAGGCTGGAGAGCAGAGCTGTGCAGAGGCAGTGCCCGGGGCTGCAGGAGCCCTACCATCCGGCTCTTCAACATAAGGCTTGGGTTTCTTTCTCAATTTGGACTTCTTCTTAGTGTTCCTTTCCAGGAGCTCTCTTATGTGCTGTGTCACTGGGGAGCAAACAGAACCATGAGGACCACAGATCCAAGCCAGGAACCAATGCCCATGTGGTTCCCGCACTTGGTGGCAAGGAGGCCCCTGGGCCTGTTCGGAGCTGTCCCCATCTAGCTGGGGACCAAGTGTGTCTGTGGGTAAGTGCCATGTGCAGGCATATGCACACCCAGGGCTGCATAAGGTGACAGGGCCCTTTTGGCACTGTGTGATCGGAAGGTGGCTCTCTCCACACAGCAGGAAGGCGAGGGGAAGGGAGTGGGAAGCACTGAGGTGGCCCAACTGCTTGCTGTCAGCAAGCCTGGGCTGCCCTGGCTCCTGAGCTGGACGAGATGCTCAGCCATCCTGCCCACCAGCCAGAAAACCCACAGAAACGGGGAGTGGCCACCTGGGTGCTGCACAATAGGCTGTGCTGTCCAGAGGGACCTTAGCCACCAGCCAAGGTCATGCCTATCAGGGTTCTAAACTGTGAAGATACTCCCACCCTTTCAGTGACAAGCTCACTGGAGGGAATCTCTCGCAGGGGCTGGGATAGGGCTGTGGACAGTTGATCTCAGCTTTGGGTCATGATCCTCGTGACAGTTTTGCTGCTCACCTGTTCCAGCTCTGCCACTGTAGCTCTTTCAGTTGGTTTCTGTGTCCCTTTGACAGCCCCCATTACTGATCCACCCTAATTCTTTTTTTAATATTTATTTATTTTAGTTGTACACAATGCCTTTATTTTTACGTGGTGCTGAGGATCGAACCCAGGCTGCGCACGTGCTAGGCGAGTGCTCTACTGCTGAGCCACAACTCCGGCCCCTACTCTGCCCACATCTAGTATATTCCCTGCACCAGCCTAAAATCAAGTCACCTCCTCAAGGAACTACACAGTTTCTCTTCATGGAAAGTGGTATTTAGAAGCCATGATCTAGAGCCGGTGATCCCAGCACTCGGGAGGCTGAGGCAGGAGGATTGCGAGTTCAAAGCCAGCCTCAGCAATGGCGAGGCACTTAGCAACTCAGTGAGACCCTGTCTCTAATAAAATACAGAAAGGGCTGGGGATGTGGCTCAGTGGTCAAGTGCCCTTGATTTCAATCTCCAGTACCCCCCCCCCAAAAAAAAAAAAAAAAAAAAGAAAGAAAGAAAGAAACAAACAAACCATTATCTAGGTGTTAGGCGAGGGTGTTCCAAAGCTAGGTCCCCTCGACTGACAGCAGTGACATCTGTGTCTACTAACCCTGTGTGTACACAGACCTGTAAGTATTTTTGTGTGTATCCATCTGTATCTGTATTAAGCTAAACCTGAGTTCATACTAATGCCTCCAATCCCACGCAGAGCCTCACATACTCCATCACTGAACTATGCTTCCAACCCCTCACTGTCTTTCCCCCTCCCCAGGCACTACAGATTGGACCCAGGGGTGCTCTACCACTGAGCTACACCCCTAGCCCTTGTATAGGTTTTTATTCTGATACAAGATCTCACTAAATTGCTGAGGCTTGCCTTGAACCTATGATCCTCCAGCCTCAGCCTCCTGAGTCCTTGAGATTACAGGTGTGTACCACCATACCTGGTAGAGTTAATCTCAAGAAAATCCAATTTATCGATGTTTTTCTTTTATAGATAGTGCTTTTGGTATTACATAAAAATACTTGCTTAATGCAGGAAAACACAGACTTTTCTACTATGTTAGAAGTTTTATTATTTTAGGTATTATTCATTTAAAAAATTTTATCCGCCGAGCGCGGTGGCACACGCCTGTAATCCCAGCACTTGGGAGGCTGAGGCTGGAGGATTGCAAGTTCAAAGCCAGCCTCAGCAATGGCGAGGCACTTAGCAACTCAGTGAGACCCTGTCTCTAATAAAATACAAAAAAGGGCTGGGGATGTGGCTCAGTGATCGAGTGCCTGCCCGAGTTCAATCCCTGGTACCAAAAAAAATATTTTTAACCATTTTTTGCAGTTACTGGGGATTGAACCGAGGGTCTCACTCATGCTAGGCGAGTGCGCTGCCACTGAACTACATTCCCAGCCCTTCTTTATTTTGAGGTATAGTGTCATTAAATTGCTGAAGCTGCTTTAAACTTGCAGTCCTCAGATCTCAGCCTCCTGAGTTGTTGAGGTCATGGGTGTGTGCCACCACACTCAGTTTTATTTTATATTTTGGTTTATGATCCATTGAGTTATACTTTGTGGACACTGTAAGACATGGTTGAACTCTGTCTTCTTGCATGTACATGTGCAGGTATCCCACACCACTAGGGAAAGCCTGCCCTTTCTTCACTGAGGTGCCCTGCACCTGAGAAAACTGCCCAGTTCTCACATGGGTGTACTTCGGTGACCTGTGTTCTGCCCAAGACCCTTGTTCACCTTGATGCCAATGTTGCCCTCTCCTGACCACTGCAGCTGTAACAACCCAGCAAGTGTGGCTCTGGCAGGCTTGCTGTGCTTTGTCAAAGGGGCTTTGGCTATTTTGGGGCCTTAATATTTCCCATGAACTTTAGAATCAGTCTGTCACTTTTTGTTTTGTTTTGTTGTTGTTGTTGTTACACCAGGGATTGAACCCAGGTGTGCTTTACTACTGAGCTACATCCCCACACCTTTTTGTTTTTTATTTTGAGACAGTCTTGCTAAATTGCTTAGGCTGGGATCAAACTTTTGATCCTCTTGCCTCATCCTCCCAAGCAGCTGGGATGATAGTTATGTGCCACTGCACCCAGTTGAGCCTGTTACTTTCTAAAATTAAAACAATAAAAATTAAATTTTGATTAGAGGGCTGGGGTTGTGGCTCAGCAGTAGAGTGCTCGCCTAGCATGTGCGTGGCCCGGGTTCGATCCTCAGCACCATGTAAAAATAAAAGGCATTGTGTACAACTATAAAACATATATATATATATATATATATATATATATATAAAAACATATATATATATAAAATATAAAACATATATATATATATATAAAATATAAAACATATATATATATATATATATATATATATTTTTTTTTTTTTTTTTTTTTTTTTTTTTGGTACCGGGGATTGAACTCGGGCACTCGACCACTGGGCCACATCCCCAGACCTTTTTTGGATTTTATTAGAGACAGGGTCTCACTGAGTTGCTAAGTGCCTCGCCATTGCTAAGGCTGGCTTTGAACTCACGATCCTCCTGCCTCAGCCTCCCAAGTGCTGGGATTACAGGTGTGCGCGCCACTGCGCCCGGCTACGTAAATATTTAAAAAAATAAAAAGAATTTTAGCCGGGCGCCCACTCATGCTGCAGCACATACTGAATGTCATTCTTCTTAGGGTGAATGATGTCCACTGCATGGCTCTGCCACATGTGCTTCCCATTCCTCAGTGGGTGGACCCTGGGCCACACACTTCCACCTACTGGCCGCTGTGAGCAGTGCTGCTATGAACACATGCAAGTGTGGCTCTGATATAAATATAAAACATATAAATATATATAAAATATAAAACATATATATATATATATATATATATATATATATATTTTTTTTTTTTTTTTTTTTTTTTTTTTTGGTACCGGGGATTGAACTCGGGCACTCGACCACTGGGCCACATCCCCAGACCTTTTTTGGATTTTATTAGAGACAGGGTGGTCTCACTGAGTTGCTAAGTGCCTCACCATTGCTAAGGCTGGCTTTGAACTCACGATCCTCCTGCCTCAGCCTCCCAAGTGCTGGGATTACAGGTGTGCGCGCCACCGCGCCCGGCTACGTAAATATTTAAAAAAATAAAAAGAATTTTAGCCGGGCGCCCACTCATGCTGCAGCACATACTGAATGTCATTCTTCTTAGGGTGAATGATGTCCACTGCATGGCTCTGCCACATGTGCTTCCCATTCCTCAGTGGGTGGACCCTGGGCCACTTCCACCTACTGGCCGCTGTGAGCAGTGCTGCTATGAACACATGCAAGTGTGGCTCTGAAGCCTTCTTTAAATTCCTTTTGGGTACTGTAGTTGTGTTTTGTTTTTTAGTGGCTGAGGATGGAGCCAGGGCCTCTCCATGCTAGGCAAGAACTCCACCACTGAGCCACACACCCTGGCCCACTTAGGTTTTTAATATGTGCCTTTAATCAGGGTGAAGAGGTTCTCTTCTTTTCCCAGTTTGTTCAGTTTTCATCAAGAACGGAAAATGTTGGATTTTGTGAGATGGTATGTTCTTTTTTACTTCATTATGGTGGTTTCCATTTTCCATTGATTGCTCCCCTCCCCCCATACCCAGGGGTGCTCTACCACTGATCTATATCCCCAGTCCTCACTGGGACGGCAGTGTGTGCCACCACCCCTGGCTAAACCAATCTTTCATTCCTTGATTCCTAGGATAAACTCCACTTGGTCAAGATGCATTATTTCCTTTATATACTGTTGTACTCAACCTGCTAAAATATTGCTAAGAATTTTTGTTTCTTTGTTCATGAGGAATTCTTTCTTGTAATGTTCTTCTCTAATTTTAGCATAGAGTGAATTAGGAAACATTCTCTCCACTTCATTTTTCTGGGAGACATTCCACTGAATTGTTGCACAAACAATAAAGTTTTTGGTAGAATTCACCAGTGAAACCATTTAGGCCTGGAATTTTCTTTGTGAGAAGGTTTTTAGGTACAAATGCAATCTCCTTACTGGACATATAACTTTTCAGGGTGTCTATTTCTCTGAGTGACCTCTGGCAGCCTGTGTCACCTGAGGAATCTGTCCATTTTGAATTCCTTAGTAAAAGGCTTACTATACCTCACCTCATCGCCACCCCTTCTGCACCTTCAGAATCTGCAGTGGTGGGACCTCTTGCTCTTGGTTTTGGTGATTCATTTCTTCTCTCATTCTGTCCTCGTCAGTTTGGCTGTAGGTTTACCTGAGAATCAGCTTTTTGTTTCATCAGCCACTGTTCTGTATTCCCTTGCATTGGTTCCTACTACGATCTTCATCATCTTTGCCCTTTTGCTAACTTCTTGATATGCTCTGCCAGAAGTCTTACTGAGAGCACAAGCTTCAGCAGCAGTAGAATCCCTCCGGGCTGCAGTCTCCCATGGCATTTGCAGGACTTCTCCCACAACTTCTTTTTCTTATTTATTTTTTTGGGGGAAGCAGGAGTGTTGGAAATTGAACCAGGAGTGTTTTACCACTGAGCTACATGCCCAGCCCTTCCTCCTGCCTCAGCCTCCAGACTGCTGGATCACAGGTATGCTCCACGCAGCCCGCTCCTGCAGCTTCCTGATCCAGGGCCAAGCACCCTCCATGTCTAGGCTACTCTATCTGAGGGGCTCCTGAGGACAACCAGGACATACCTCCTAGTGCCTGATATGAAGGTGGTACCATGCAAGACAGAGGTTTTAAATGGGGGTCACCTTGTGGTTGCCTTGGTCCTGGGGTGGGGACAACAGAGTGGAGGTTGCACATATGCTGACAGACAAGTTGATCAAGGTTCCTCAGGCCAAGGCAAGAGGTTTGGGGCCAGGGCCAGGGCCGGGGGCCGGGGATGGGGCTGGGGCTGGAGCCAGAGCTAAGGCTGGGGCTGGGTCGGGGCTGGGGCTGGGGCCAGGGCCAGGGCCGGAGCCAGGAGCCAGGAGCCAGGAGCCAGGCTGAGCTCTTCCATTGTCATGGGTCCCTCTGCTGTGGTCTCCTTCTTCTAGGTTCTCTGTGTGGTCAACTGGTTGGTCTTCCAGAGCATGGTCTACATCTTTCTGGGCTGATAAGGCAGCCAGGACCTTTTTTTTTCAAATTCTCAGTACTACAATTGAACCCAGGGACACTCTCCTACATTGAGCTACAGTCCCAACCTTTTTATTTTATTTTGAGACAGGGTCTCAGTAAGTTGTGGAGCCTGGCTTTGAACTTGTGATCTTCCTGCTCCAGCCACCTGAGTAGCTGGGATTATAGGTGTCACCACCTCACCCAGCAGTATGTTTCTGACCAATGTTGCTTACATGTGAAAACTGGCATCTCCCAGGGAACCATGAGCTGGCTCGAGTGAACACAAGGCCTGCTGAAGAAGGGATGGCCATCTTGTGTGTAGAGGTCTCTCCTCTGGGCTCAGGATGGAGTACAACCTTGGACAGGCAAACCTAGGATGGGGTCCCTGGTACTAGAGATGGGGTTTTGGCTGTAAGGGCAGACTGTGCCACAGTCTGGACGCTGGCAGAACCACACGGAGCCCATCCCCCTTTAGCCTACATGGTCCTCTGAGACCTTGTGGTCCTCACATAGGAGTCTTGAAGCTGATGAGCCTGCTTCCCTCTTGCATGCAAGACAGGGCCCTGTGGGTGTGCGGCTCTAGGAGAAAAGCATGCATACCTTGTGTGAGGGGACCCTGGGGGCTCCTCCATGGAGCCTGAAGCACAAACTCCCTTGGGAATCCCAGGATGGTGGGACAGCCCAGCCACACACTTGCTGGTTGGCTGGCCCAGGCTGAGCGAGGAAGCTCAGGTCTCTGACTGCTTGCCAACTACTGCCCCGCTCAGTACGGTTGGTTTCCACTCAGCAGGCTCTAGGAGTCTGTGGGCCCAGTGCCGTGCTGAGCAGCGGAGACACATTTCCATAGTCTCCAGCTCTAGGCACATTTGAAGGCCCCTTCACAAGAAGGCAAGGTGGGTGACCTAGGAAGCCTCAGGACTCCACCAGCTCCTAGAAAGGTCCAAGAAGATCAAGGACTGGAGTCCCTGAGGCCCCACTACAGCCCAGGCCCAGGTCAGTCTCTATCTGTTGGGACGTGTGTTGCAAGTGCACAAATGGGCAGAAATCACATGTTTTCCAGAACCGTTCACAAGTGTCTGAGGTATACTGGTGGTTCCTGTGCCTGACACACCTTCTCCAGGACCCCCGCCCCCCACGTTTACACGTACCCTCAGACCCCATGGCAGCATGAGAGCTGCCTTTCCCATGCCTGGGCTGGGGCAAGGCCTAGAAGGCCCTGGCTGGGAGCAGTTTCCACCTAGGCAGAGGCTGGACGGCCCAGAGGAGCCAACATGTCCGCCCTGACAGGGGTGCGTGTACACGTGTGGCCTGAACCACAGGTGTGTGTGCGTGCACCTGAACACAGGTATGCACGTCTGGCTGTCAATGCCACAGCTGTGTTCTACAGATGCTCATGAGCATCACGTGGGACGCAGCCTGCTGTATGTTGGGCTGCCTATGTACCTGCCTCGTTTCCATCCCAGGGCTTAGGCCAGGCACTAGGTTTATCATGTGGGTGCCGCCCAGCTGACAGACCATGGCCTGGGCCCAACAGACCTAGAGCATCCCATCTGGGACCTTCTACTTGACACCTGGCAGCCACCAGCAAGTGGCCACCTGTGCTGGCCTGAACCATTGGCCCTCAGGGCAGCTCAGCTCACAGTGCCCTGGAGGTGAGCTGGTCTCCACAGACTTGTGTGTGGGAAGCCTGTGATCGAGGTGTGGCAGATGCGCTGTGGCCACCATGCCCCTCACTGCCTAGGACACACAGCTTAAGCCTCACGGCGCGGTTGCCCTCATACTGCAGGATGACGGAAGCCAAACTGGGCAAGCATGAAGTGCTGGTCATGCCTTCCCTCCTCAGGGAGAGCACCCAGCCATGGTGGGCTTGGGGCAGAGTAGACGCCAGCTGGTGGAGACAGGGGGCCACATGCCCTCATCTGCCAGGGCTGCCCAAGGCTCTTCTCAGGGCCAAGGTGGGCCGCCAGGAGGATGTCCATAAACCACCCAAAGCCAGGTGTGGGGTCTCTCAGGGACATGCATCTTCTTAGAAGTGCCATTCCTGTATGATGCCAGGTATGAGGGGGTATGAGAATAGGGGACTGGACAGGTGTTGCCCAGCATGGCTGGGAGCCCTCTCTCCACAGCCCTTACCTCAGCTGCAGCAGACCCTGGGGGTGCCAAGGGTCCTGCACACTGGGCCTTACCTTTGGTGTCATTGACAGGGTCCATGTGCCTGTAGATGTAGCCCTCCAGGTAGGAGTGGAACTTGGGTGTGTGGGCGGGAAGAAGGCCAGGCAGATGGCCATGAGCTCCCAGCCACGGGCCAGGCTCTCAAGGCGGAAGTTCTCGGTGGTCTGCCGGCACAGCTGGATGTAGAGCTCGTCTCGGAGGCCCTGCACGCTCCAGCCTTTGGTGGCAATCTCGAGCGCCACATGCAATGGGTCTGCCTTGGCCCGCCGGTCACCCATGTACATCTGGATCAGCTTGAAGATCTCACAGGCCTCCTTCTTCACGTGCCGGTCGTTGGTCACGATCATGGGCTTCTTGATGGACTCGCTGCTCCAGGCCAACATGTTGGCGATGGACACCTTCCGTCGAAAGAGGCCCTGGGTGTGCTTGTTGAAGTGCTTGGAGGCCCAGTTCTCGATGTCCGTCTCTGAGGAGGGCTTGCGCAGTGTGAAGGTGGGGAAGACACAGCTGGAGTTGGGCATCGCGCTACGGTTCTGCCGGCTGCTCTCAAACTGGGCACAGGCACCTAGGTCCTCAGACTGGGAAGGACAAATGGGCTGGGCCATCAAGGGTGGGGTAAGGTGGGCAGCTGGGCCCACTTGGATCACAGTCCCAAGATGTGTGAGCCAGCCAGGTGTGGAGTGGCCAGCCTAGCAACACAGCCAAGAAGCTGAGCTTCAAAACCCCAGGTGGGATGGCAGCAGGACAGCTGTACTGTCAGGTACCCACAAAGAGCGGGCAGGGACAGGCAGGGGCACCTGACACACCCTGCACCTCTAAGGAACTGCTAGTGTCCCAGCTCCTGCAGGCAAGGCTCTCGAGCCCTGCTCCCATCTCTGCAGAACCCCAGTGCTTGCCCTGGGGCTCAGCCCCTGCAGGACCCTCCCTCTGTGCTGCTCGTGACCTGCCCCGTTCCATTAGAGGTGGCTTTCTGTCTGCTCACTGTTTCCCAGGGTTGCCTCTTCCATCTGTCCTGTCATCCTGCCAGTTTATGAGCAGTGCATGGAAAGTCCGGCTGGATGTGGCTCTGAGCTCACCAGCCTGGAGGGCCCAGGATGCTGGCTACCCCAGGGTCATGGAGTCCTTCCCCAGCAGGGCAGAGGTGGGCCTCCCATACATCTCCAGGAGGCCTTAAGATTCTCACTCTATCCTCTGTGGAACCTGGGCCCACTGGGAAAACCAAACAGATGCCAGGCCACCCTCAGGCTTGGCCTGTGTTTGCAGTCAATCAGTGTGAAAGGTGGAAGCTAGAAGCAGGGATGAGGACATTAGAGCCATCAAATCTGAATGACCTGGTGGTCTCCAAAAGGGAAGACCTGCAGGTGGACACTCAGGTACTGGCTGCTGAACAGAGGTACATGTGGGCTCTGCGGGTCACTGACCGATGTGCTCTGGCACTGTATGGGGAGGGACACCAGCAGGCTGGGCTTGGGCTTGGGCTTGGGCTCCAGCTCTGGCTGCGATGTCTGGGAACCACCCAGTCACTGCCTTACCAGCAGCTCTTCCTGCCTGAGGGAGACTCACTTGGAGATAGTTCCAGAGCCACCAAAGAATGCTGATACCCCACCTGCCCAGCTCCCAAGGAGCACAACAGTCCCAGAGCTGGTTGCCAGCTGGCCCCAGCTGCTGTGTCCTGTAGGCAGAACTTGAAGCTCCCCTGGTGGTCAAGGCCCAGGAAGCCCCATGCCTGGTGGTGGGTGGCCTTAGTGGGGTGTTCCCTGAAGGTGCCCTCCCTGCCAGTGGTGTGCCGGGCATTCAGAGGCCAGGCTTTGGACACGCTCTCAGTGCCATGCTCGCCTCCTGGGTGCCAGGCGCACCCAGCCCCATTCTGCCTGCAGCTTATTCTAGGCTCTGGGTTGGGCCAGGGTCCCCGTCTACCCACCGAGCACTCCTCACCTGTGAGGGGTGGAGGTAAGGTTCTGGTGAGGCCAAGTTGGTCTGCACAGAGACGCTCTTCTCCAGCAGGATCTGGGGGAAGCTGAGCTTCTCGAAGGTACTCCGCTTCCAGTGCTTGCTATCCTGCTGCGCCAGAGCCTCGTCCTCGCTGAAGGCGCGCACCACAGGTCCGGGCATGGGCAGCGGCACAGCGCCATCACTCTCATAGCCAGAGCCGTCCTGCTGGGAGTCCCAGCTGCCCCTCTGCTTCATGTGGAAGTGGGCCTGCTGTGCCTCCCAGGCCAGCCGTGCCTGCGCCAGGAAGGGCTCGGCCACACCCCGTGCTACGTCCACTTCGGCTTCCGCACGCTTCACCTGGGCAAGGCTGGGCCCACATGGAGAGCGCTCCTCAGCCAGAGGCTGCTCCCCCAACAGGTCCCCTGGGCCATCTGTGGAGGGGGCGCCCGGAGTTTTGGCACAGAGAGGGCTTTTCTGCTCTTCCTTTTGCGTGTGCCTGGGGAGTAGCCTGTGGAAGACATGGTGTCCTGCTGGCTGGACCAAGACATGGTGTCCTCCTGGGCTGGGGGCAGTGGTGTGGGTGGCTGGCCAGCCGGGGCTCGGGTCCCTCCATGGTACTGTAGTCTCCAGACCTGACCCCAAGGCGCTGGTCCCTCAGCAGGCAGGGGCTGGGCTGCAGTGAGTAGGAGCCACCGCCAGGGTTGGGAGCATACTTGTGCCGAGGGCCGGCGTGAAGCTTGGGGCTAGAGCCCGCCTGCTCCACGTACACCAGCTGCCTAACATACTCTTTGCCTGCGGGGCTATACTCCAGGCTCAGGAAGCGCTCGGGGGCACTTCTGCTTGGTGCGCACCAGCTGCTGGCAGGGGGAGGCAGGGGTCTGCTTGGCCCCAGGCAGGAAGGGGCGGGGCTTGCGGCTGGGCGACCTCTGTGGGGAGCCAGCCTGGTAGGGGCCACCAGCCTCAAACTGCACATCCATGGGGGGCTCATCATAGATGGGGGCCTGGTACTCCATAGGGGGCTCCTCGTAGAGAGGAGGCTCATAGCCATAGCGTGGGGAGGAGGGCTGTGAGTCACTGGAGGACTTTCGGGGCTGTGTGAGCAGTGGGGAGCAGCTCCCGGAGAGCTCAGCCCTTCTCAGGAAGGGCGAGGGTCGCCTCTCAGGGAAGAAGACAGCGCCTTCCGAGTCCTGGGTGAATGTCTGCAGGTTGGGTGAGTGCTGGCTGCCAGAGGGTCTGCGGGGGCGGCCCCCAGGCTGGCCATCTGAAGAGTAGCCATTGCCCTGGGGGGTGAGGAAGCTGGGCTCCCTGTCAGCGACTTTGATGAGCATGCGCTCCTTGGTGCCTGAGTTCCACCGAAGTGAGGAGGTCCTGCAGGGGAGCAGACCGGCAGTCAGTGGAGGAGGCCAGCCCATCTCACTCCTCAGCATGGTGGTTTCCCAGCAACCTCCCCACTCAAGGGGGGTACTCCCTGTGAACCATGTGGCACCCTTCCCCAGGGCTCTCCTGCCCACACTGCTCTGCACCCTGCCTAGCACCAGGCATAGATTCACAGCTATCGCTGAGAATGAAAGGGGCCTGCCCAGGGACCACTCAACTGAGCACACAGTTGTGGGGGGGTGATCACCAGTGACCCAGGTAAGACCAGCACACTATGCCAGGATCTCAAGGCCCCATTTCTCAACCAAGAGGCTCCTATGAATCCTCCCTTTACCCTACCTACCAACTAATGCCTACATTAGGCCAAGGGTACCCACAGCCTCCTGGGAGTCACACTGTTTAAATCCTGGCCCCTCCCCCAGGGGGTTCATGCTGGACATTTGGTCTCTTAGCTTCATTTGCTCTTTGCCCCAGGGCATTACTGCTGGGTAGATTCGATGTCTGTGCATGCTCTGCCTGCTGTGAGCCCAAGGTTGGCACAGGTCCTGTATCCATGGTGGTACCTGCTGTAACTAGGGGCCAGACCCAGGATACTGTCTAGGGAGAGATGATGGGGGGCAGAACTTGTCCCTGCTTCACGCTCTCTGCCTCAGGATACTTAGGGGTAGCACTTCTTAAATCTGTGGCTCAACATCTTCTATGAATTTTGGTAAAATCCTGACCATTATCTTTTCAAATATTATATTTGTTATATTTCTCCTAGTCTGGGAACTCAATTACAATCCTTTCCATTGTGCATCCTGTGGTTTTCATGCTGTGTTCTGTATTTCCCATCCCTGACTTCTCCATACTTCAGAACAGATATTTTCTTCTGATCCGTCTTCCAATGTACTGATTCTCTACTCAGCTATGTTTAATCTAATTTAAAATCCATTGTTTTGATCCATTCAGGCTGCTATAACAAAATTCCATGGACTGAGTTGTTTAAAAAACAAGATATTTATTTAGTTCTGGAGCTAGAAGTACCCAGTCATGGCACAGACAGATCGGTATCTGATAAGGACTCCTTCCTGGTTCACAGGTGATGCCTGGCTGTGTTTTCTCACACAGGGGAGGTTTGAGCTCTCTTTGACATTTTAGTTGTGGTACTGGGGATTAAATCCAGGAGTACTCTACCACTGAGCTACAATCCTTTTTGCAGGAACCCACCTATGAAATGTGGACCAGATTGGCACTGAAGCTAGGAGTGGGAAGGTCTGGTATCTGGGAACTCATTGCGGCACTCCTGCTGGTGAGATGGCCCAACACATGTAAACTACCACCCAGCTCTGCCAGAAGTTCCGGCATAACACTGGAGATGGTCGTGACTGGTCAAGAGCCAAACAGCCTTCCTATCCCCACCCCTGTCTGTTTTTCGTGAAGAAGCAGCACCCAGACAAGACTCCTCCCACACTAAAACCTTATACCTACCAATCCCCTTTCATCTGTATTGCCATAAATAAAGCAAGTGCAGGCTCCAAATTTGTTAGAAGCCGTACCCCTCAGGTCAGCTTGGCATCACTGCCCCCTCTCTGAAACTCTATTTCTGTGTTCTGTGGTTATTTCATAGTACCGTTTTCTCAGCTTTTATTTTTCAGCCAGCCCATCCCTCCAGAAGGGAACCCCTTCCCTTACCCATGGCAGGAGTCTCAATAAATTGCCTAGGCTGGCCTTGGACTTTCGATTCTCCTACCTCAGCCTCCTGAGTAACTGGGATTACAGGCAGGTGCCACAGTACCCCACTGGGGCCTCCTAAGGACAGTGCCCTCATCTCTGTCCCCTAGTAGGAATTCCTTCATTTACCCCCATGGCCTATCACTTTCAAAGGGCCCCATCTCCTCACGCTTTTCAACAAAGGAGTTTGGGTGGGGGTGTGTAAGGATGGCCTCAGCCTAAGCAACTCCATTTTAAAATAAACATGTAGTCCCAGCAGGCACAGCCTATAGAGCCCTCCAATATGCCAATCAGGCACAGCCTGACAAAGACAAGTCACTTTCTACAACCATGATAAGAGTCAGGGTGAAGTCCCAGGTCATTTGCCTTCACCCTGATAAGAGTCAGAGGTGTGAGATCACCAAACCCTATGGCTTGGCTCTAAAATGTAAGACATCACTAAGAACCTGGTAACAGCTAAGAGGGACTGAAAGGTGAGCAGAAGCCCCCAAAACTAGTATAAATAATAGAGCAAAAGGACAGCCAGCCAGCCGACACTGATGCCCACAGCCCGAGGGCCTGGTGAGGACCTGGACTGGCGTCCCCACTCTTCTCACCATCTGCCTGATCCTCTGCGTCGTCCTCACCGCTCTCAAACTCTACAGCCACATCTTGGCCCTGGTGAGAACAGCAACGTCTCCCTAGACCCTCTCTTCAGCCGGCCGTCAGCTCCTCCCCAGGAGAAGCCTCCACTGGTTCCTGACCTGATCACCGTGGTCTGAGTGAGTGTGCATCTGCTGGACTTAAGGCCCGAGGCTTGAGACTCTAGACCTGGCACTTGAGCTTAGCGTGCAGAGGGAATGTCTGCAACAGGTCTGTCATGACTGAGTGTGTTGCAGTGCTCAGAGTTAACTTAGAATTGTTTGCTTTGAATTGATTTTGTCTAGTGCGGTGCCCAGCATTAAGGATCGTCATTTTCTTGATCAAGAACCTATTGAGTGATTTGAGTGAATAAAACATTGAAATGAGCAGAAGCACGTGGACATTCTTTATTTCTCTCCCCCTCGACTGCATAAGTCGCACCTTTGCCCATGGCAATAGGGGGACACACATTCAGACCTTAGCACCATCTACTGTGTTCTGAGTTTTTGTTTTTCAGTTCTAGAATACATATTTGATTCTTTTAAATTGCCATTTAGTATCCTGCACACTTGGATATTTATTAAAGTCACTTTCTGGTTATCCCCAAAGGTAGATCTGTGGATCTGTTTCTGTTTCTGATCAACTCTGGTACTTCAGACTGGAGTTCTGGTTGTGGCGCATGAAAAGCCACAATGGCAATCTGAGCTCTGGGTTTACTTCAGTTTCTGGCCGGTGTTAGGAGGGCATGTCCTTGAGTCCCACGTGGGCCCAGCTGACTGGAGCTGGGCTCATGCTGAGGGCAGCCTGATCATGGCTCACCCTCCTCCTCTTCCTGAAGCCCTTGAGGAGTCAAGGAAAGCAGGCACTCTTTGCTGGATGTTAACTAGAGGAACCTCCAAGGGTCTGCTTAGCTTCTCAGCCTTGAGGACTGCTGAGAAGGAGCGGCTTCCAGACCTCACTGCTTAGCACATCTCTGAGAACTTCAGAGTGGTTCCATTGCATTTTGTTAGCTTCTCCAGCGGTTAGTGGGCGAAAGTGGGTCTGAGGTCTGACAAAGAAAAGCTCAAAGCATCTCTGCCACCCAGCTGTGAGTCTGGTCTCTAAGTTCTGTCCCTCTGATATGGGGCAAATCTGGACAAGGCCTTGAGGCCCCATTGCCTGGGGCAGGTGAGGTGGGGCTGGGCCTACTCCAGAGTTACAGGTGTGGGACCACTCAGAACAGCCACACTCCAGGCCTGTAGGCTATATGCTCCTTGGTCCTGGGTGAGGAGGCTTTCATTCTGGGGTTTCTGCTCCTGGTTGCTGAGTCAGAGGGAAGTGTCAGGAGAGGCAGAAAGGCATGCTGGTCAGGAATGCCCTCTACTTCAGCCACTGCAGTTGGTTCTGTCCAGTCAGGGCAGAGGTGGGAGAGAACCAGGCAGGTGGCCGCGTGTTTCCTGGGCACCTGCATGAAGCCTCATTTGATTCTCAGAAGAGGCCAAGGCCTGTGGGGGAGCCTGGTCACAGGTGTCATGTCTCAGATGGTGGAACCTCTCTTGGAAGTGCAGCTAAGATGAAGTGCAGCCGAGTGAAGGCCACCCATGGGTGTCCAGCACACCTCTGGCCTGAGGGGCCTCACCCTGCCCACGTCCTAGGCAGCTCCAGCCTCACCACGAGGGCTGGGCGTCTCTGCAGCCCCATATCCTGCACCCCAGTCCACTCTGCTCTCCACAGCCCCCAGCCTCACATGGTAGTTTGCAGGCCCTGCCAACTGGGATTCTGCCTCTGTCCCAGGGCCATGGGCTCTGATGGCTCTGTTGCCTGCAGCCCTGTCAGGCTTCCTCCTGGGTGTGTGTCTGCCTTCCCCTACATTCCCTCCTCCTAAACCCAGACTGTCCCCATATCTGGCACATCCGTGTCCTCAGCTCCCTGGTTCTAATGACAGCTCTGACCGGTGAAGGCACCAGAGAGCAGACAGGGACAGAGAGACCCCATCTCTGTCTCACATGGGTTGGTTTTAATGGTGAGGGAGCAGGAAAACCGGCAGAGCCACTGCTTCTGGAAATGCCAAAAGGCCAGCAAGCCAGGGACAAAGGGCTCATTCTGTTCAGGGCCCTGCAGGGCATTTTCCCCAAGGCTTATTTCAAAGGTAGAATTGAGAGCCCTGCACAAAACCAAACCCAGAACTAGAACCAAAGCTGAATGCTTCTCCACCACCATGATGAGGGAAGAGGCCTGGAAGGGCACAGGCGAGGCCAACAACTGCAGCCCTGAGTCCCCATATTGACGGCACATCTCATGGACAGAGCCCCTTGCCGAACGAGTTGTGCTTGCATGACACAAGAAGAAACAACCCCTGAAAGTGACCATCCAACCATCCACTCCGCAGCTTCCACCACTGTTGGCTCCTCCTGCCTGGGCTGGTGGCCAGGGGTTTCACTTACAACCTTGGGGCTTCCCAGCTCTGGCCCTGCTGAGGGCCCTGCTCTGTGTACAACCTCTGAGGCGGCACAGCCTGCTCCTGGACAGGTCCCTTCCTGCCTCCCCTCCTCACAGGCTCGCTAGTGCCTCAGGGGTGCCTCCTCCTCAGTCCCTCCAGCTGACTCTATACCCGCACCCCCTATACTGGGGACTGAACCCAGGGCCCTGCACATGCAAGGCAAGAGCGCTACCACTGAGCCACATCCCTTTTTTTTCTTTTGAGACAACTAAATGGCTGAGACTGGCCTTGAACTTGGGATCCTCCTGCCTCAGCCTCCTGAGTTGCTGGTGCTGCTTCTGCTCTTCCCACTCTCTCTGGTAAGTGTATCATTTCAAAGGCAGCTGCAGACTGGGGGCTGGAGTTGTGGCTCAGTGGTAAGAGCACTTGCCTAGCACGTGTGAGGCCCTGGGTTCGATTCTCACCAGCACACATAAAAATAAGTGAATAAAATAAAGTTCCATGAACATCTAAAAAAATAAAAAGGCAGCTGTAGGCTGCTCCAAGGTCCCTCTGGAGGCTGAGCTCCAAGTGTGCCCACCCCTCCATCCCACCTGGGGGCTCTCGTGGGACATATCTTCATTCCCTTACATGGTCCCCCACATTCCACCAACTTTACCTTCTAGATCTTTCTTGGACCCACTATTCTTTCTTCCCAAACTGCCCCTACCCCAGGCCTGAGTTGGCTCTGGTAGGACTCTGTCTCTGGAACTTCAGTTCTCCATAAGAAACCCAGAGTTGGTCCCAGCATGGGGATCCACAGACTAACACCTGGCCCAACACAGAGACTCAGGTAGCCAGGAGGCGGCGCTCCTTGAGCCTCAGTGTGGGGTCAGGCTTGCTATCCTTGGCAGTCCTGGGCAGCAGGAACACAAGGGTGCTCCTCCTCGCCAGGCTGAATAGTGGCACAGCTTCAACTGCCTCAGCCTGGGTCGCCCTGGCTTCCTCTCATAATGTGTTCCCTGTGATTCTGATTCCTGCCACCCCACTTTCCATCACGTCATCTGTACCACCGAGGACAGCTTGTGAGAGAAGTGCCAGCTCTGGGGTGGGTGGTGCCAGCACCAAGCTGTGGCCACAGGACTGGCTGCATAGCCAGGCAGCTCCCCCAGCCTCCAGTGTGTCTGTGTCTACAGTAAGGCCTCCTCCTGGAGGGTGCTGGGCAGGTGGGTGAGCGGGTGGTCTCCTCGGGGACACTCCACCTGGGAGATGCTGTCACCTCCAAGGAGCCTTGCTCTGCCCATGCTGTGGGGCACAGCAAGGTGAACTGCAGGGTCAGCATGGGCCTGTGAGTGCCAGTCCCAGTCTGCTCAGGTGACACACAGGACAGACTCTCAGCAGAAGGGATCCTGATGTCTCAGCATGGGGTCTGGCCTCCTCACCTCCACCTCCCTGACAGAGACAACATCTGCTTGCGCACACGCTGGCACCCCCCCTGTGGACCTGCTTCTCCTTCCAGACATCACCAGGGCTCTGTCCCAAGGGCTCAGTAATGGCAGGAGAAGGGGCAGGAGGAAATGGCTCAGCTGCCTGGCATTGAACCGCCCCCAGCAGGTCTCGGATGAGACCAGACTGCAGCTCCACACTGGCCAAAGGCCGGTGCACTCTCAGGGTTTCAGGAGCTGGCCCCCCTAGGCGGACATGCTGGGTTGCCTCTGTGCAGCTAAGTCCAGTGGGTCTCAGGTATACCTCACCAGAGGTCGACACTAGGGATGGGCTGTGCTTCTCCAGTCACTGTTCATTTACTTAAAATGCAACTGCTCGTCCTGTGCTAGATGGTCCAGCCAGCACGTGCACCAAACCAGGGTCTGAGTGGGGTCTCTGATAGGAATGTCGTTATCAGGGTGACAGGCTGGGGGCTGCCAAGATGAGCAAGAAGCACAGGAACAGTGGCCACCAGAGGGCTGAGGGGCTGGGGGCAAGGGCTGAGGGGCTGGTCTGCAAAGACTGGACCCATCAGCTTGTGTGGCTAGGGGAGGTCTCATGGGGCTGAGGGCGGCTCAGCTGCCAGAGAGGTTTGGCAGGTGGGGGAACACTGGGACAGGCTCATCTCTGCCACCTGCCACCCATCTCTGTGACACCTGAAAGGCCCAGAGGATCCTCTTTGTCCTACTTGGGACCCGCCTCCCTTAAGGTTCTGCAGGTACCCACAATGACAATGGGGGTGCTGCCAGTGAGCCAGGCTCTTTTAAGGGACAGTGGCTCCCCAGGGATGGCAGGGTTGTGACAATGCTCAGCCAAAGGCCAGGTGGGCACATGGCCACACAGAGCATGCACCTCAGTCCAGGAAAGCACTGCCAGGGTTGTGGGGAAGCCTTGGCTTGTGCCAGAGCCAAAATCAAATTTGCCACAGTGAGGATGAGCAGCCACCAGGAATGTGCTGAGGTCACAGTGACCAGGAGGCCAGTGCCAGACCCACCTCATGAGGGGGACTGAAGCCCGAGGATTACAGAGCATGCCATAGCTGTGGGCCTCAGTGTGGGTAGGGCAGCTCGAGTCCCTTCTTGATGTTCCACAAATACAAATCTGAGCAACAGATCACTGAATGAGCAGGCGCCTAGGCTCTCAGGCGTCCAGCTCTCTCCAGCACCAATGAGAAGTCACTCCCAGGGACAGCACCTACCCTGGCCCTGAGACCCTACAACCAACCAGTCGCGAGGTAAGGGAAGACCAGCGGGCTGAGAGCTAAACCCCAAGGCCCTCCAGCTCTGCCCGGTGAACCGAGGCCCACTCCCTTGCCAGGACTAACAGGATCTTCCTGACTGGGGTTGAAAAGCACTCTGACACGAGTAGCCAGCGCTGCCCAGGGGTCAACCACATGCCAGGGACCTTCAGACTTCACTCCTCCAATGGGGGCTGAAGGCAGCATCCAGGACCCATAGCTGCCTCTGCTGGGCAATGACAAGGGTCTTCCTAGATGGGCTACCAAGCCATTGTGGCAGCCTCCACAGGGCAGGCACTGCCCCTGCTTCCTGCGGAGCCAGACTCTGCTCCAGGTGCCCCATGCAAGCCCACCCAACAGTCCATCTCGGGCCAGTGGATGAACATGGGGAGGCAGAAGGGTCTACCTGTAGTGAAGCAGCTGGCCATCCACACTGTAATCCCGGTAAACCTCATAGTCCTTCTCGAGGATTACACCTGGTGGTGACGAACTGAAACACAGGAAAATGGAACAGACGTGAACTAAGTGCAGCGATTTAGGTAAGAATGTGGGGGTTGCCCTTCAGCTGACTAGGGAGACACAGCCTGGCTCCTGCTCACAACGCTGCTCCTTCCCCAGTCCAAATGGGTATTTCTTCTGCCCTGCATCCGCCTCCTCTCACAGGGATTGCCCATGGTGGCCCTTCCAAAGGCCACGTGCCAGGAAAGGACACCAGTCCTGTCCAGTGTTTCAGGAACCTGAACCACTGGGATGGGAGCTGCTGCTCTCAGGGTCCAGAGATGAGTCAGTGAGAGTCAGCTTCAACCAGCACTGACCAGACGGCCCGAGGAGGAAGTGTGGCTGGAAGGCTCCTCATGGGGCTGTGGGTGCCTGAGTGCCAGGCTTGGCATAGACACTCAACAGAGCTCTAAGAAGCAGGTGATGGAGTGGGAATTTATCTTGACAGATAGTCAAAAGGCATGTAATCAGACTAATATATATTAATGACTAAAAAGAACCCTTGGGGGGCTGGGGTTGTGGCTCAGCGGTAGAGCGCTCACCTAGCACGTGCGTGGCCCAGGTTTGATCCTTAGCACCACATAAAATTAAAGGAATTGTGTACACCTAAAATAAATAAATATTAAAAAAAAAAAAGAACCCTCGGTGCCACCTATAATACCAACCACTCAGGCAGCACAGGCAGCAGGATCGCAAGTTCAGGGTCAGCCTGAGCAATTTAGCAAGACACCGTCTCAATAAAAAATAAAAAATGGAGGGCTGGGGTTGTGGCTCAGCGGTTAGAGCGCTCGCCTAGCACATGTGCGGCCTGGGTTCGACTCTCAGCACCACGTAAATATAAACATGTAAATGTAAAAGGCATTGTGTACAACTAAAATAAATAAATAAATTAAAAAAAAATAAAAAATAAAAATAAAAAATGGAGCCGGGCGTGGTGGCGCACGCCTGTAATCCCAGCACTTTGGGAGGCTGAGGCAGGAGGATCGCAAGTTCAAAGCCAGCCTCAGCAATGGCGAGGCACTTAGCAACTCAGTGAGACCCTGTCTCTAAATAAAATACAATAAAAGGTTGGGGATGTGACCCAGTGGTCGAGTGCCCCTGAGTTCAATCCCCGTATATCACACACACACACACACAAAAATAAATAAATAAATAAATAAATAAATAAAATAAAATAAAAAATAAATAAAAATGGGGGCTGGGGTTGTGGCTCAGCGGTAGAGCATTCGCCTAGCACGTGTGCAGCCCGGTTCAATCCTCAGCACCACGTAAAAATAAAGGCATTGTGTACAACTAAAGCAAATAAATAAATATTTTAAAAAATAAAAAATAAAAATGGCCAGGCAAGGTGGTGCACGTCTATAATCCTAGCAGCTTGGGAGGCTGAGGCAGGAGGATGACAAATTCAAAGCCAGCCTCAGCAAAAGTGAGGCACTAAGCAACTCAGTGAGAACCTGTCTTTTTTTAAAAAATTAATTAATTTATTTATTTGCTTTAGTTGTACACGACGCGTTTACTTGTACATGGTGCTGAGGATCGAACCCGGGCCATGCACGTGCTAGGCGAGTGCTCTACCGCTGAGCCACAACCCCATCCCCAGAGAACCTGGCTCTTAACTAAATAAATATAAAAAGGGCTGGGGATGTCAGATGTGGTGGCAAGGACTGCAATCGCAGTGACAATGGGAGGTTGAGGCAGGAGGATCATCATAAGTTTGAGGCTAGCCTGGGCAACTTCAGGAGGTCCTGTCTCAAAATTACCTGAGAAAATACTAATTTGGCATAATTGGAGATTAACTGCAGTCTGCTAAGTGGAGTCACAAATTTTCGTGCTGGGAGCATATGTGGCCCAGGCAAAGGCTTGGCTGGACCACTTACAAAGCTTGTGATAACATAAGCCTAGGGTTATTTGTTGTTCATTCATAGGTACTTTACGGAAAACACTTGAATCCATCATAAGCCACTAAACACTGCTGTGTGCACTGACTTCATTCACCCCCTTGGACTTGGCCATCATAAGTACCATGGATATTGTGGTCAGAGATGGCAGCTGAATGTCCTGTCACAGAGAAATTCGGCTGCCAGGGAGCCATAATATTTAGTTGCTAAGTGCCTCACCATTGCTGAGGCTGGCTTTGAACTTATGATCCTCCTGCCTCAGCCTCCGAAGTGCTGGGATTACAGGCGTGTTCCACCAAGCCTGGCTCATTATTAATAATTTTTTTAAAACTCAGGGTTGAGTGAAATTTTCTGAATGCGAAAAACTTTCAATCACTATTAAACACTGTGAGTGGCTTTGAAGATGACTTTTTGTTGTAGACTTGATAATGTTTCTTAATGAATTCAACCTAAAATCACAAGGCAAATGGTGGCTACCTGTGAAACACACCCACAGTGGTCACTGCAAAGACAACTAACGTCTCAGTCACAAGCAACGTTGAGCTGCTTTATCCACTTCCCACTCTGTCAATACTACCAGAGGCATGATCCCATTCCCACACGTATTTTCCAAGCTCAAGCTACAGTTCTAGCAGAATCTTTCAGACTTTGATGCATGTGTAAGCATGAAGGAAACTTCTGTTTCAAGACCTACTTACTGCGGTTAAGGAGCTTTTGCCTAACCTTCAGTCAGGTGTGACCAACCTGCAAGGCACTGCCTGGTAAAAGACCAACACCAGGAGAAGAATCTAACAGGATTTGACAAATGCTAAATGATGAATATGCTCAATTAAAATCATATGTGTGCAAACCAGGTCCAAATCGGGCAGTACCTCTGTCTGTGAAGAGCAGCGATCTCATCACCCTGCCATTCCCTTAGGGTGCCATGTAACCTGCTGGAGCAGCTCACCCTCAAATCTGCTGTTTACCCTCAGGGACCCTGTTCCTGCTCACCACAACAAACAAGGGATAGGCTGAGCCAGCAATGACAAGGACAGTGGAGTCAGCAGTGAAGGGTAGCAGTGAATGGCTGCTGTCCCCGTGTGTTCCTTATGTTCAGACTGAGAAGCTACCCAGCACATCCAGCAGAGGCATGGAATGTGCAGAACCAAATCCAAGCCCTATAGATGGACATCACACCTAAAAGGGATTGATGAAGGGTCAGCCATGAAGAAGGAAAGACCAGCAGCTGGATGCACACCACAAGAAACTGCTCAGGATGAGGCATAAAACAAAGACGTGTGTGACCAGACAGACACACACCTGGTGACCTCTGTAACTGGGGGACCCCGACCACAGGCTCCCATTGCAGACCAATCTGCCTGACCATGCAAACAAGGTCCTCCACCTGAGCCACCATTTCTTCACTTGTACAACGAGAATAACAGCAGCAGCACCCTCCTGGGGATTCAGGACAATCAATCCCGAGTCTATGCCAAGACACCCCTCAGCAAACAGATGGAAGTCAAGTACCAAAGACATGACTCTATTAGCCAGAAAATACCCACTGGAGGCCCCGACAGCTGACTGAGAAACTGACTGCCCAGATTTCCTGGGCCTAGAAGGTTCTGTTCCTCTAATGAGCTTCTGGATCTAGGAATCCAGGTGACTGAGGATAGTGTCAACAAAGGGCAGGTCCAGAGCAAATGGGAAGGAAGGAGCCAACATGTGCATCAGCTGGGTCACAGCTGCCCCTCACGGGCCACAGACCCCAAACCCTCATTACTGTCCACAGGTAGAGCCAGGAGGCAGGAGCACTGTCAGGACACCACATTCAGGCCCCACCCGGCCCCTCCCAGCAACACCACCCCTCCTCTAGCCAGACCCACCCCCTCCTCACCTGCCACTCTCCTCCTTTGGGGTCCCCAGCGCTGCAGGCCTCCCCGCCCTTGTGGGCAGTTCGTGTGCCCTCTCTGTGGCTTCGAGTTCAGGCTCCAGTGAGGAGCCGGTGCTGCCATCGCGGCTGCCACGGCCCGGGCTGCTGTCGGCCGAGGCGCGAGGGGACTCTGTGTTCTGCTTCAGCGTCTGCAGCTTGGCCAGCGGGATGATGTCGCAGTTCTGCGGGCGGTGCCACACAGTGCGCTGCGAGGCGGCACTGTAGTAATAGAAGCGCGACGTGTTGGGGTCGAAGAGCTCCCACCACTGGTCCTCGCTGGTGCGCTTGATGCGCACGCCGGCTGGAGGGTCCCACACGCACTCGCCCGTGACCAGGTTGGCATACATGCGCTCCCGGGTGCGCGGCTCGATGATCTCCACCCACTCCAGCCTGTGGGGACACAGGTGTCGGTGAGGACCCCACCCTCACTGCCATCACAAGCCCACCAGTCCCAGGTGACCTTGCACTGAGCAGGAGCACCACCACTTCCGCGATGTGGGGTGGGGGTGGGGGATTTCTACACGGGCGCTCCAGATATTGGCTTCTGGTGATCCACAGGACTCCAAAAGGGGGCCACAGCCTCCAGTCTTATAATGTTCCCCCCCCCCCCAATTAAAAAGATAACCTGTGAACAGCCGGGCACGGTGGCGCACGCCTGTAATCCCAGCACTTTGGGAGGCTGAGGCAGGAGGATCTCGAGTTCAAAGCCAGCCTCAGCAATGGCGAGGCATTAGCAACTCAGTGAGACCCTGTCTCTAATAAAAATACAAAAAAAAGGGCTGGGGATGTGGCCCAGTGGTCGAGTGCCCCTGAGTTCAATCCCTGGTACCACAAAAAAAAAAAAAAAAAAAAAAAAAAAAAAAAAAAAAAGATAACCTGTGAATAATTAAAATTAAAATTAAAGCATTCAGGACAAGACCATTTAAAAACAGGTATGTTTGAAGTGAGGGTGTGCTTGGGTGACATCTGGCATTTTTAAGCTGCTTCCATTTCTTTCTTTCTTTCTCTTCTTTTCTTTCTTTCTTTTTTTTTTTTTTTTTTTTATTGGTACCTGGGGTTGAACTCAGGGGCACTTGACCACTGGGCCACATCCCCAGCCCTTCTTTGTATTTTTTAGAGACAGGGTCTCACTGAGTTGCTAAGGTCCTCACCATTGCTGAGGCTGGCTTTGAACTCATGATTCTCCTGCCTCAGCCTCCCAAGTTGCTGGGATTACAGGAGTGTGCCACCGCACCCAGCTGCTTCCAAGTTTCTACATGGAAAGACTAACCCTCTGGGGGCTGGGGTTGTGGCTCAGCGGCAGAGCGCTCGCCTCGCACGTGTGCGGGCCGGGTTCGATCCTCAGCACCACATAAACATAAATGCATTGCATTGTGTACAACTAAAGTAAATAAATAAATATTAAAAAAAATAAATGCATTGTGTACAACCAAAATCAAATAAATAAATATTAAAAAAAAAAAAATAAAAAGAATAACCCTCTGCGGTCTTGGAATGCCTCTCTGTGGGGACACTGCCTCCACCTGGCTGGTTCCTATATGATTCCACACTCACTGACCCTATAGTGGCCCAGAGTAGGGGGACCTTCCTCACATCCATGGTCTTTCTCTCATGACCTGTCCTGGCCTGTGGAACCAGGCCAGGGATAGGGCTGCTCAGAAAACAGACAAATGTCTGCAAGCACATCTGCCTTCCTGGGGAGCACTGAGGCTGCGGGCGGATTCTGCACCCATAAGTCCTGATGCCACGTGGGAAGAAGCAAAGGCCAGGACCTAACTGGGGTCAGAAAGCTATGCAGCTGTCACTGCTGCCTGTCCAAGCCTCAGGCACTGAAACATTCCTCTCACATTCGCCAGCCACTTACATTTCTAATTTGCTAGACACAAAAGACTTGCTGTTAAAATTTTTCCTTCGGGCTGGGGTTGTGGCTCAGCGGTAGAGCGCTCGCCTAGCACGTGCGCGGCCCGGGTTCGATCCTCAGCACCACGTACAAATAAAAAACCCATTGTGTACAACTAAAGCAAATAAATAAATATTTAAAAAAATTTTTTTTTCCTTCTTACTGATTGGCAGGAGTTGTGTTTTAAACAAACCTGCCCTCAGTTATACATTAAAATAATTAAAATAATCTACTATGTGCCTTGTCTTTTTACTCACTTTATGACACCTTCGGTCTTTTGATGAAAATGTTTTATTTTTACTTTTAAAAATTATGTTTGTGGTACTGCTTGAACCCCAGGGGGCTCCATCACTGAGCTACATCCCCAGCTCTTTTTACTTTTCATTTTGAGACAGGGTCTTGTTAAATTGCCCACGATGGCCTTGAATTTGTATCCTCCTGCCCTATCCTCCCAAGTCCCTGGGATCACAGGGGTCACCACCACACCCAGCCCTTGGTTATTCATAACCCTTCTCTCTTTCTTATGAATCTTAGAATTGGTCCTCGACTCCCATTCACAACCTTTGGCACCTGTATGGGATCTGCCCTGAGCCCACTGACTGGTGCAGGGAGCGCAGACCTCTCTGTGGTGCGTGAGTCATCCCCGGGTCCCTCCCGTTCGTGGGCTAGGTCCAGGGCGCAAGCACTGAGAGCTGTCAGCACGCCCCATTGCCCTGCCCACCTGCTGGTGCTTGTTCCAGCTCAGGTATTCTGTGCCTGGGGTCTGTCTCTGGGCCCTGTGCTGTCCTGGTCCTGTGGTTTAGTCCCTCAGCCTGCACCCGTCTGCCCCTGCTCTCACAGCACAGCAGGGACCCTCAGCCCTCCTGCCCAGTACCGCATCTCCCTGGCTCCCTTCCTTTTCTGCATCCACAGCCAGTGAACAGCTCCATGGAGTGCCCAAGGTGCCCTGGCACCCAGGGTGAGGTCAGGCACCTGGCTCCACACAGCCACTTGAATGACCCCACTCCCTCTAAAGCCACACTGTAGCTGTGCTCTGTGCGGTCCCGTGCCCACCTGTCCAGTGACCCTCCCTGGGAACCTTCCCCTCAGCTTGCACACAAACGTTGAGTCCTCCCGTGGCTGGAAACGTGGGATGCTGGCATGGGCTCCAGGACCTGCCTTCTCTTCTTCCCCCCGCAGCTCAGCACTGAATGGAGGGAGGAGGCTGGGGCTTCAGGTGGCGCCAGCCCAAGCCTCCCAAGGACATTGCTGGCTGTGCCTACCCCAGGGACACATCTCGCTTCTAAATCTGCATTCTCTTGGGCCCCTACACAGCCCACTTTACTCGGGAAAGAAGATCCAAGCATCACACAAATAAAGAAAAATGGCCACGGTCAGTGTGTTTTGGAAGAAGGCTCCTCTTCCTGGAGCCTGTACCCCACAGCCCAGCCATGCCCCTGTGGTTGTAACCTTGACCCCAGAGCAACCCTGGCACCCAATGGGACTACAGAGGGTCTTCCTTCCTCCAACCCCTCCAGCCGACGCGGTGCCTCTCACTCTGCTGAAAACTCACACTGGCCCTGCCCACTGCTCAGAATCACTCCTGCCTCCCCAACATCCTGGCTGATGGACTGCCTGTCCCCCCCCGCAGGGCACAATGATGTCTTCAGCCACCCCTCCTGGGCCACTCAGAGCGCACACAGTGGGCCCAGCCCCACCTTGGTAACCAAGCTCAAGGCCATCTCAAAGCTTTCCTTGCAGATTGTGGCTGTGGGGACCCTTACCCTAGGGTACAGGGGCAGGGGCTTTCCAGGCCACAAGCATTGCTTCATCAACAGGGGGCAGTGGCCAGAAAACTCTCATTATGTGGATGCTGCTGATACTCCAGTGACAAAAACTCCCTCACACTAAGCTTGCTCCAGAAGCCCAGCACTGCCCTGACCTGCAGGCTGGAAGGGGCCTGCCATGGGAAGGAGCCCAGATAAAACCCACTGAAAGAGCCGGGCACGGTGGCGCACGCCTGTAATCCCAGCACTTGGGAGGCTGACGCAGGAGGATCGTGAGTTCAAAGCCAGCCTAAGCCATGGTGAGGACCTTAGCAACTCAGTGAGACCCTGTCTCTAATAAAATACAAAAAATGGGGGGCTGGGGATGTGGCCCAGTGGCCGAGTGCCCCTGAGTTCAATCCCCAGTACCAAAAAAAAAAAAAAACCACTGAAAGAACCAGGGAAAGAGTCTATCTCAAAGATGGTACACGTCAGCCCCCGACAGGGTCCCCTACAAGGACCACAGTGGCTGGCACCTCCGCTCACTTTGACCAGGATTGAAATACAATAAAAATCATAGCCAGGCATGCAGAAGGTAGAGCTGACCAAAAGCCAGGCAAACTGGCGCTGTGGCACATGCTTCTAATCCCAGTGACTCAGGAGGTGGGTCAGGATTGCAAGCTCAAGGCCAGCCTGGGTAACTTAACAAAAACCCCCAGCAACTTAGTAACTTCCCAGAACAGTAAAGAAGCACCACAAACTGCACGCACGTCACGGTCCCTTTAGGTAGAAGGCACTTGTCACCATCAGGGAATGATAGAGCTCAGGAAAATGCAGACCCCTAATAGAAGGGCACTGTAAACACAAGGACAGCCCCACCCAAGAAGCCCCACCACCCATGGTGCAAGGACCAGGAGAGAGCTGCTGCTCCGTGCTCCAGGGGAAGGTGAACAGGCACAGGTGGCCCTGCTCCTCAAGCTGAAGCCCTGGCAGAAACCCCCAGACACCGCACTCATGCTCACAGCAGCAAAACACCTGGGACAAGCAGGGGCCACCCAGGCGCCCATACCCAGCACATCAGCCCACAACATGCCATCTGAGGAACTGGGCACGGCATGAGGTGGGGCTCCCTGTGAGGTCCATGTGCAAACAAAGCTGACAATGATGCCGGCAGGTCCCTGCTGGTGGGGCTAGTCCACAAAGTCGACCATAGGACAGAGGAACAAGCCCTGACCCTCCCCCAGCAGCCAAGAGGAGGGCCTGCATGGACCAGGGATGGAGGAGCCACAGGAGGCCTGCGTGGCTGCTGGGCTGTGTGGGGGCAGAGCAGAAGTGCTCGGAAGCCCACGGGTGAACTCTGTCCTAGCGTGAGTGCACCAGCCAGCAAGGACGGCACTCAGGTTGGTGGCAGCACCCAAGCCTAGCTGTGTGCCCTGAGGAGACTCCACGGGCAGGAGGTGCCACTCTCGGCAAAGAGCAGGTTAGCCCCTAGGAACACTCACATCTCACTCGCCTGTGACAAAACCCAGGCTGCTCTGCCAGGCGCTCTGGGATGCACACCGAACCCTGCAAGCCTCACACCAGAAAGGCCTCTGAGGGCACAGTCAAGGAAATGGATGGTTCCAGGCATCAGAGGCTTGAGCAAGGAGACTGGACCACAGCCCAGAGTCCAGATTCCTTCTATGAAGGGCCAGGGCTCCTCAGAGAAGTGGCAGACTCAGGGCCTGGGGCAGGGAATACAAATGGACCCAGACCCCAAAGAAGGGGTATGTCCCAGGTCACGGGAGCCCCAGCGATCAGAGCCAGGACACACGGCAGTTCGCGGAATGGAAGAGTTGGAGCAGTGTGAGGGACCAGGTGGAGGCACAACTCCCCACAGAGCAGTCTTGGTAAAGCGCACACAGGGCCTGTCCCCCCTCAGGGAGCCCACAGACAGTCCCTACCTGAGCTGTGGGCTCCCTCTGAGGAGCATCATAGAGAGGGGAAGGGGCCTCACAGAGGACCTCAGACAGCACAACCTCACCAGCACGTTAACAATGGTGTCCACAGTGACAGGCCTGTTGACAGCTGAGCTTTTGACACAGTGGGGTCATCTTCCCAAAGGAAAACAGCCCACCCCTGTAATCCAGCGACTTGGGAGGCTGAGGCAGGAGTATCTCAAGTTGGAGGCCAGCCTCTGCAACTTAGTGGGACTCCGTCTCAAAAAGAAAAAAATAAAAAGGGCAGGGGGTGTTGCTCAGTGGTAGAGAGCCCCTGGATTCAATCCCCAGTATTAAAACAAAAACAAAACCCAGGAAAGTCTGAGGGATCATCACAGTCCAGCAAAGATCAAGGAGACATGATAAGCACATGCCAGATGGGATCTGAAGACAGAAGGGACATTAGGTGAGACCAGGAAGGAATACGAATAGAGCGCAGATTTCGGATAAAGATGACAGACCAGTGTGGGCTGTTAGTCTGCCACACACCCACAAAGTCACAGCCATTAGAGCTGGTGCAGGGGGCCAAAAGGCCCCTGGCACTACCTTGGGAAATGTCACTCAACCTAAAACTCCTCAAATAAAAAGGACAATTTTTAAAAAGTAAGCAATCTCCATACCTTAAAATATGAATTTTACATCCTGCAGATTACACAACGAGGACAGTCTGCCTCATGTCATAGCTGGGGCGGGGCTGCATGGGCTGCATCCCCTTGCTGTGGGGACAGAGACCAGAAGCAGGGTTGTGGGAGCCTCCCAGGAAGACCCCCCTCTCCTGACAGGCACCTGAGGCACCTGCACTTCCCCAGGCCAGGCGGGACTCTGGAGCCAGGACAGCCCACAGGGTTCCTGTGCACCAGAGGCAGGGAGGACCCTGGGAGCAGCGAGAGCACAAAGCCAGGACAGCATGCACACACGCGTGTGAGGGCCGGGACTGTGGCTTTGCAGTCCTAAAGCCGTGTCCTCCCCTGTGGCCAGCACCAGAGACATCCAAGACGAACTCAGACCTGCTGACGCCGCTGAGGGTGAATCAAGAACCCCAGGTGCATCCAGGTGTCTGTGGGGTAGGGCTATCAAGCCCACTCCTCCAAAATACTTGGGAGGCTGACAGAGACACGTACTGCAGGCAGGGGAGCAGGAGCAGCCCTCAGAGGCCGAGACACACTGAAGCTCCACATATGTGAAGCACAGATGTGGCACCCTTGCCTCAGAGCCTGGCCTCCACTGCTGGCTACCTGGCCGCTGACTGAATTTGCAGCACGTCCCCCTTCCTAGGTCCTGATCCACACACCGAGTGCTGCATGGGGAGGCAACTGTGGGCCACTCTCACTGGCCATGCTGCAGAATGCAGAGCAGTGTGGGCTGGGAGAGGGCTTCCTGACTGTGAAGACAGGTCAATGGCTAAAGATACCACCAAGCTAGGCTGCTAAGCGACTCAGTGAGACCCCGTCTCTAAATAAAATACAAAATAGGGCTAGGGATTTGGCTCAGTGGCCAAGTGCCTTTGAGTTCAATCCCCGGTACCAAAAATAAATAAATAAATAAAGCCACCAAAAGCGTGTGGAGATCGGCCATCTCCTGTGCCCTTCACAGTAACCTGAGTGGCCTTTGTAGGTCACTGAGTTTCTGTCCACTAGCAACCACGAGGCCAGCTTTTGCCAACGGCTGGGGCAGAAGCGATCATCGTGCAGTCTCAGGGTGCACTGAGGGGTCCTCTTCAGCTCCAGGAACGTCTGTGGGCTGTCATGACTACAGCCCTGCCGCTCCAGCACTGAGTGCCCAGGAGCGGGGACAGCAAGGCCTGTGCTGCTCTCCTGAATCGCCCTCAGGTGTGCCCTGCTGTTCTCCACACTGAAAGAGACTCACTTGCTCCGGGGCCGGTGCTGACGCAGAGTGAACTCCAGGCGAGCTCTTTCCCATGCCACTGCTCTGTCCAGCTGCACTCTGCAGCTGTGGCCAGAGACTTATGGTCTCAAGCCTCCCTGTAGACGCTGCATCCTAGAAGACAGTCGCCACCTGTCCCTGTCAGCACAGACCCGGATGGGCAGTGACAATTGTGACCAAAGAACACCCAGCAGGTTTGCTGGGGCTTCCAAGAAGACAGATTCACTGACAGATTGATGTAAAGACAGATGAGGTGGAGGCTTGGGTGCCTGCGGTAGAGACCTGAAGGAAGCCCCTGCTGCCCAACCAGACTTGGTAACCAGGTTCTCCTGGCTAGTTTGAAAGGAGCAAGGCGGAAGCTTCCAGATAGATGGGTGGAGCATTTCCAGGAAAGAAGCCAACAAGAGAGGTTGGGGGAGGGGAGGCAAGGTTTTTGGCAGGACTGTGTGGGGCCTGGGGCCAGAACTTGGGGAGCACACCAATGACAGATTAAGGGTGAATGTGACAAGAACCAGTGCCACGGCCTGGGCTCAGCCTCCCTCGGCCCTGGGATGCTGGCAGGGTCTGCCCACAGGGTCCCACCTCACTCCCTGGGGCTGCTACTCTCACTTTCTCTCCTCGCCAATGGTAGATTTTACCAGAACAAAGTCGGGATACTCCCCAGAGAATCTGAGCACAGAGAAGCTCACAAAGCACACTACTGGCATTCTGAGTCTTAAAAGCAGCAATAACAATTCTTATATTTTTTTAAAATGTGAATATAATGCACTAACCCTGACTTGACAGAAAACAGGTTTTGTTCCCTTTTTAGCGCACTCCTGTGCACAAGTGGCAGGAGCCGGCCTTTCAAAGGCATGTTCTTGGTACCTCCTGGGGATGGCATTCAGCCAGGACCCTCAGAACACAGAGGCAGGCAAAGGTGTAGAGAACACTGGGCCCCAGGGAGCCACTGCCCAGACAGGTGTGGGCGGGACCCACAGGTGTCCAAGGCGAGGGGCTTCGGAACACAGACGGCACCCAGTCTGGGGAGGCCCCAGGAACTCTGGCTGGAGCTGGACCTTAAGGACAGGGAGGGAGACAGCTGGTGGCTGTGGTCATGTGCAGGTTGGGAGGTATCAGCACTATGGACTGAAGAACACATATCCTGTCCTGGGGCTGGAGTCTGGTCCAGTTGAGCATCTGGTCCATGGGGGCTGCTAGTCCCCCAGGCCAAGGGGGCTGCACAGAGCAAGGGCATTGTCACTAGGTGGTGACAGATAAGCCATGCCAAATTAAGCAGGTGAGGAGAGCGTGACTGGCAGCTGTAGAACTGCCCAAGGAGTTTCAGGGCTTCACCACCAGTGGGGACTAAACCCTGTGGGCAGTGAGAAATGGCTGATGTTTGGTAGCCACCTGCTGCCCTGATCTGAGCAGTGTTTGGGAAGACTTATTTGGTGAGACTATTTACAATGAACTGCAAAGAGAAAACAACCATTTGGTGATGAAGGTGGAAGGGTGAGAGAAGCAGCAATCCCTGGGCTGGGTGAAGCCATGGCCACACAAAGGCCCCTACAGGAGAGCATGAAACAGGTCCCTGCTCAGCAATCCCTGGGGTGCTGATGCCAAAGCACCCTTCACACTGCTCCTGTTCCAGAGATGTCTACTTTCAGACAATGATCTGTCTAGACAAATGTTTCCAAATGACTACAGTGAGTGCCAAATACACATCAGGCAAAATTTACCAGGTGAGAGAGGCGCAACTCCCTGCTCCCCAGACTCCAACAATGCAGTGTCAAGGCCCTTCGACAGGGGAAAGGACAGTCTCAACAACAATGCTGGGACAGGCAGACACCACTGGAAGAAGAGTGAAGGTAACCCCACCTTAGGCCACACACAAAACAGTGCAGACTGGGTCAAGGACTCAACAGAACAGCTAAAATCATAAAACTTAGAAGAAAAGAGGGTACATTTTCACAACTTTGGGGTTGGTATTGGATTCTTAGACCGTGACACCAAAAGCACGAGCAGCAATAGAAGCAACAGGTGTGCTGGACTCAACAGACATGAGCCTCTGGCACAGACCACCATCACCACTACGTGAATACAGCCATGCAACAGGAGTGCGCATGTGCTACCATCTGTAACAAGGACTCAAATCCAGACCATCAAAATCAAATGCGCAGCCAGGCCTGGTGGTGCACATCTGTAGTCCCAGCAACTCAGGAGGCTGAGGAGGATTGCAAGTTCAAGGCCAGCCTCAGCAAATTAGCAAGGTCCTGTCCAAAATGAAAAAAAAAAAAAAAAAAAAAAATCAAAAGAGCTAGGGATGTGGCTTAGTAGAGCTCTCCTGGGTTTGAGCCCCAGTACCAAAATAAACAAACAACATAACAAAAAAGAACTCTTACAATGCAATAATAAAGAGATACATAACCCTTGGGGCTGGGGTGTGGCTCTGTGATAGAAGGCATGCTTATCGCGTGTGAGGCCCTCAGTTCATCCACAGCACAAACACACACAAAAAAACGTACAAATAGCCAAAACACCATCAGCCACCGCTGACCTGCCTGGCACTCTGCAGCACAATGAGGGATGTGGGGTCCCACCACACAGGCATGGGTGGAGGACCAGCTCACTGAGGACCTGTGCCAGACCCCACTATGCTATAGGGAACTGCCTCCACCAGGTAGTGGAGCCTGCACATGACAGAGGTCAAGATTCAAACAGGAGCCGAAGCAGCCCCAGCTCCTCAGAGACTCCCAGGAAGTGGCCAGAGGATGTGGAGGTCTCAGGCCAGGGAAAGGCAGTCTTTAATAATGACGCTGGGGATAGCTGTAGCAGTTTGGAAAACAAAGAGCCAGGTCCACACCTCACTCAAGGTTAAACCCAAGTGGATTTGAGACCTAAGGGCAAAAATGGAACTCTGGGGTCAGGGCGCAGCTCAGTGTGGAGTACATGCCTCCTTGGACCACAGGGCCCTGGGTTCAACCCTAGGACCCCACACACAGAACTGCCAGCACCACCACCAAACACAACAACCCAAAGTCCAGACGGAGGGGACTAAAACTTCAGACACACTGGAAGATGAGACTCACAAGGAAAAAATGGCATGAGTGAAGCAGAAAAGATTCTGGCTTTTTGGACAAATCAGTAGAAACATATGCAATATGAATTATAAAAGGCTCTTATCCTTGATACACAGAATAGAGCACAAATAAAAACTCCATAGGAAAAGGAGAAAAAGAGTATGTCGCAGGGTAAAGCATGATACACAGTACATCTCTGCCAGCCTGGCCAGTCACGAGATGCGGCCAGCATAGGCCCCAGCCCGAGCTGCCCACGGGAGGCATGGTGGACTGGCAGGTGCAGTGCGCAGGCCCTGTGCAGGCTGTGGCAGCACCACACTCCACTGGTGTTCCTCATCACAAGTTCACCTGAAGATCCATCTCCAAAGGAGCAACGTTACACAGGCACAAGCTGCTTCTGCAGCAGCGCTTATAACTACACAGGACCAGCTGAACAAATTCTGAGAAACACACAACACTGGTCTGGGAAGCTGCAACAATAGAGGATAGTTGCAATGGTGAGAGGCAATGACTTCCAGGAAGTTGCTAAGGACTGTGTAGGGAACACAGAGATACCCTTTATTTGGGGGGGGGGGCGGGGGTACTTGGGATTGAATTGAACCCAGAGGTGCTTATCCACTGACATCCACAGCCCTTTTTATTTTTTTATTTTGAGACAGGGTCTTGCTAAGTTGCTGAAGCTGGCCTTGAACTGCCATCCTCCTGCCTCAGCCTCTCTTATGCAAATGCTGGGATTGCATTTGTATAGGAATGAGGAGAAAGTTGGAAACCACAACAACAGTTCTTCTTCTTCTTTTTAAAATTTATTTATTTATTTAATTGTACACAATGCCTTTATTTATTTTTACGTGGTGCAACCCGGGCCACGCACCTGCTAGGTGAGCACTCTGCTGCTGAGCCACAACCCCAGCTCCCTTCTTTTTTTTCAAGGTGAACACAATATCTTTATTTTATTTGATTTTATTTTTTTATGTGGTGCTGAGGATAGAACCCTGTGCCTCATGCAAGCTAGGCGAGCACTCTCCCACTTGAGCCATAACCCCAGCCCGCCAACAGTTCTTCTTACAAACAGAAACCAAGTAAGTACACGAGGTACTGCTGAGTATACCTTACAGATAAATTTGTAACCCCACCTCTCTCATTGAATATTCTATTGAAGAATGGATGACAATCATGTTTAAAAGGTCTGGCTCACAAAAGACAAGGAAAGGCTGTAGAAGTCATGCAGATTAGAAAAGTCTAAAGACATAGAAGCCAGAGGCACAATCAGTCAAGAAACCCTCCGCTGCGCAGGGTCAGCAAGTGCTGCCAAGGACAGCAGGGAATTGGCTGGCACGGGGCAGGTGGCAGGGAAATCAAAGCCCGTGTCAACACCATATCTGCTCATCGTGGCAAGCGTCCCAGCTCAAGGACAGGTTACCTGGGGGACACACACTCAAGGGTCAGGGGCCTAAGAAATGGACCTGCTCCAGAATTGACTCAGAAAAAAGGACTGAGCAATTAACACTAAGAGCAGGTGGTGCTGGGCCAGGGCACATGAGTGTTCCCCGGATTGTTCTTATTTTTGTAACTTTTCTATAGCGTGCACCATTTCCAAATAAAAAGTTGAAAATTAGGAAAATGAAAACAATGAACAAGGGCTATTGCATTTACGTGGACCAATGCCTACAGAAAGGCCTGGGGAACCACGTCCAGTACATGGTACCCCAGGTGGGGCACATGGCCTCTGTAGTGGGCAAGGCTGCTGTGGGGCTGTGGTGGGTAAAGCAGGACTCCCGGAGGCAGGCACAGCTCAGCACTGGCAAAGCCTTGTAAGGAGCTGTGCGCCAGTGCCTAGAACCCGGGCAACAAGTATGACCCACCCCTGGAGTCCTGAAGCCACCTCCCCAAGAACCCTTCCTTCCCACTTACCTGAGGCCAGGCACGCTCAGGTGTGCACAGTGTTTCCTTACCTGGTGCTGGATCCTGGGATCCTGGACTCCTGCCCATCAACATGATGGCTTCTACATTCGTAGTCCTGGGTCTGGGACATTGCGCTCGGTTCCTGAGCACCAAGGTGCACAGATGTCACAGGGTCATCAGGACGCCTTCTCCAGCATCAGACAGGAAGGGGTCGCACTAAAAGACAGAAGTGTCTAAGCACCCATGTGGAAAATACAACCAACCTAGCTCCTCAAGGCCAAGTCCCAGGCCTGGAGCTCCCTGACCAGCCAAACCCCTAGGAGCCTCCTGTGCCCAGCCCTCCTTGGCAATGGGATGACCTTCTGCCAGCTGCCCACTAGAGGGGCTGCAGGACTTGAGGGCGCAGGACCACTGGTCTGCTGGCTCCCACTGGCAACTGACATCTGAACCTTCACGTCCTCAGCTGTGAACACAGACACCGCCACTCAGCTGGCAGCCATGGTGAGGACAGCACAGCAGACACGTGCAATGCACAGCATGGCTCTGCACAGGCAGCACCCAAGAACACACCATGTGCATATGGATCACACAGATCTGGCTTGTGATGGAGGATGGCCTCTCACACAGGGCTGTACTGGCCAGAGGCACACGTGAAAAAACGGGCCTGGACCCCACACTCAGCCCAGATACAAAGTCCAACTATAGAAACACTGTAAATCTGAATGCTAGACGTGAAATGACTGGCTTTTAGGGGCAGGAGGAATACTAGTGTTTGAACCCAGGGGTACTAAGTCACTTCCTCAGACCAGGTCTTGCTAAGTGGCCCAGACTGGCCTAGAGCTAGGATCCTCCTGCCTCAACCTCCTCAGCAGCTGGATCATGGGCTGCGCCACTGCATGCAGGCTAACAATACGGCTTTTAGAGAACAGAGAAAACGTTCCGGCCCTGCAGTGGGTGCAGATGTCTGAATCACACAGGAACCCCATGGACTGCCTGCAATCCAGTAGAATAGCTATTACAAAAAACCCCAAGTCCGTGATGAGTGCACCAACGACCAAATCTAGAACACACAAAAGTTCCTAGTGATAAGCAAGACAAAAGGCAGAGGGGCCAATAGGAAATGTGCACAGGGCTAGGGTTGTGGCTCAGCGGTAGAGCGCTCGCCTAGCATGTGCGCGACCTGGGTTCAATCCTCAGCACCACGTAAAGACAAATGCATTGTGCACAACTAAAGCAAATAAATAAATATTAAAAAAAAAAAGAAAGGAAATGTGCACAATTCTGCCGTCAGGGAAATGCTAACTGAAAGCACACGAGCCACTAATGCTGGAGTGGCAGCGTCTCCTAAGCTGAACACACCTGCCCACCTGTCCCCTGGCTCTGCCTCCTCCCTGGAGCCTGCAGAGGCGCATGCAGGGCTCACGGCAGCTGGCCTGCCGTTACCAGCAGCACTCTGCCTGACAGCCAAGGTGCCCCATAAGCAGGGCCCTCAGAGCACACAGCCTGCCACCCCCACCCCGCCATGGCAGCCATGAGCCTCCCAGGCCTGAGAGCCAGAGAAGGGAGCCACACACACTGGACACACACCTGATTCCCTTCCACAAAGTTCAGAACCCAGCAAGAGCAAACACTGCTGCCAGAAATCAGGCAGTGACAGGGACCTCTGCATTGTCGGCTCGAGCCAGGGCTGCTATGTGGGGCACAGAGCTGTTTGCCCCTCACGCTTTCCCACAGGTGTGCCCCACAGGAACAAAGCCTGCGGCAGTGCGGGGCAGGGACGGCACTGTGGGGCTTACTGCCTTGCTCCCTGCACGCCTGGGCTGGTGTGAGGGCTGGGAGAGGGCAGAGCCAGCATGCAGAACCTTTATGCCCCCCATACTCTGTGCAGCAGAGACCCAGGCTAGGCCCACTCAGTCACAGGTGGAGAATCCCTCTCCAGCCTTCTTGCACGACTGGAATAACACACCATTCATTCAAATTCGGAGGACTAGGAACGCTATTTCTAAACATGAAACTTCAAGTTTTCCTAATTTCTTGAGAGAAAATAGGAGAACTTGTATGGTTTGCACATTTTAAGAGTAAATTGGCAGTGTTAGTGAAAATTTGAAACACTGCCAATTATTTGCCACAGCCCAAAGCACTTCAGATTCGCCCCTTCCACCTACCCCTCCTTTCCTCCTTCAAGCCTGGCCCACAGTGTGACAGGGGATGACCAGAGCACCACCGCTTGTCCTTCTACACGGTGCCCAGCATCCTCTCCAGACAGCACTCTCCCAACTGGCGCAGCTGGCACTGGTGACCCCAAATGCCACAGGCAGTCAGTCCTCAAAATGCGCCCTTAGCTCAAGGGTGTTTGTCTTTGCATTTTCACATGAATTTCAGGAATAGCTTCTCAGTCTGCATCACAGCCGGTGGACAGAAATTCAAGCAGTCTTCTGAGGCCATGCAGGGCCTCTTTCCCCAGCTGGCAAGGTCTGCTTCCTTCCAGCAATGTTCTGTAGTTTCCACACATACCTAGTAAATGTACTCCTAAGTCTGTCATTCCTGCCTGACTGCCTTCTCCCCTCCTTCCTTCCTTCCTTTAAGATGGGTTCTTGCTGTGTTGCTCAGGCTGATCTTGAACTGGGCTCAAGTGATCTTCCTGCCTCAGCTTTCTGAGTAGCTGGGACAACAGGCACCACCACCAGGCCTGGCACACCTGTTCTTCTTTTCCTTTGTGGTGCTGGAGATCTAACCCAGGCCTCACACATAAGAGGCAAGTTCTCTACCACTGAGCTACATTCCCAGCCTTCCTATTTTTTTTTTTTTTTTTTTTGTACCAGGGATTGAACTCAGGGGCACTTGACCACTGGGCCACATCCCCAGCCCTTTATTTTTTTGTATTTTATTAGAGACAGGGTCTCACTGAGTTGCTAAGTGCCTCGCCATTGCTGAGGCTGGCTTTGAACTCGTGATCCTCCTGCCTCAGCCTCCCAAGTGCTGGGATTACAGGCGTGCGCCACCGTGCCTGGCTCAGCCTCCCTATTTTTAAAAAATATTTATTTATTTGTTCTTTTTAGTTGTACACAATGTATTTATTCTTTACGTGGTGCTGAGGATCGAACCCAGGCCGCACACGTGCTAGGTGAGTGCTCTACCGCTGAGCCACAACCCCAGGCCCCCTTCCTATTTTTATGCTAAAAATTTAAAAACAACTTCCAGTTGTTTGCTGCTAGTACAGAAAGATGCTATTTATTATTGTACTTTGATGGTGTACCTACAACTTGCAAAACTCACCAGTCTAGTTGCTATTTTGCGGTTTCAGTTTTCTGCACAGATGATCATGTCAACAGAGAACCAAGACACTTTCACTTCAAGCCCAGATCCTTCTCCTTTGTTCCTGTTGTATCACACTAGCAAGAACCTCTAGCATGATGCTGAACGGAACTGGTGAGGGTGGGCACTGGTAGCCTGCCCTGGCACAGGAGAAGTGTCCAGTCCTCCCCACTGAGAATGTGAGTGCAGCTTCTCGTAAATGCCTTTAGCCAGGTTCGGGGAGCTCCCTTGTGTTCCTGGTTTGTCAAGTTATTATTAACTCAGGAAAGGCTGGTGGATTTTGCAAAATATTTTTCTCTACTGAAATGATCACATGGCTTTCCTTTTCTAATTTGATAAATTGAATTCTATGGATTAGTTTTCTTTTTTCCCCCCACAGATTAGTTTTCTAATGTTAAACCAATTGTACATTCCTTGGACGAAAACAGTCACGATGCAATTATCATTTTCATATGTTCTTGGATTCAAATGGCAAAAAAATTTTTTTTTTGGTACCGGGGATTGAACTCAGCGGCACTAGACCACTGGGCCACATCCCCAGCCCTTTTTTTTGTATTTTATTAGAGACAGGGTCTCACTGAGTTGCTAAGTGCCTCGCCATTGCTGAGGCTGGCTTTGAACTCGCGATCCTCCTGACTCAGCCTCCCAAAGTGCTGGGATTACAGGCGTGCGCCACCGCGCCCGGCTGGCAAAAAATTTTGACAAGAATTTCTACATCTGGGGCTCAATGGTAGAGGCTTGCCTAGCACATATGAGGCACGAGGTTCAATCCTCAGTATCACATAAAAATAAATATTGTGTCCATCTACAACTAAAAAAAAGTCTCTGCACCTACATTCAAGTGGGAGATTGGTCTTTTTGTTCCTCTTGCAGTGACTCTGGCAGTGTCAGGACAACACTGGCATGATCAAATGGGTGAAGAAGTATTCCCTCCTGTGGGTTTTCTTGGGGACTTCCATGGAGTTGCTGTTTCTTCCCCCAGGTGTTTGGCAGAGCGCAGTGAAGTCACCGAGGCATGCAGAGTTCTGTGTGGGAAGGCTTCTGGCTGGGAACCAACGTGCTCAACACACAGGGCTGAGTGGTGCTCACGCGTCCTTTCAGGGAGCTGCAGGGCGCATGGCCTTCTCTGCCACTTCGCGGTCAGCCTTCCGCGGGGATGCGGCATCCTTCCCCACGTTTTCTTACTTTTCCCTAACCTGTCTGGCTAGAACCTTCTTAAGTTTTGTTGATCTCAAAAAGATAGCTTTTGGCTTTAATATTTTGTATTTCTAATTTGATTTCTACTTTGATCTTTATTTCATTTCCCTGCTTCTTTTGGATTTAACTTATTCTCCTTTTCCTAGTTTCTTTTTTTTTTTTTTTTTTTTATTGTGTTCTCACAAATTGCATTTAGTTTTTTATTTTTTGTGTGTGTGGTACCGGGGATTGAACTCAAGGGCACTCGACCACTGGGTCACATCCCCAGCCCTTTTTGTATTTTATTTAGAGGCAGGGTCTCACTGAGTTGCTAAGTGCCTCACCATTGCCGAGGCTGGCTTTGAACTCGTGATCCTCCTGCCTCAGCCTCCCAAGTGCTGGGATTACAGGCGTGCGCCACTGCACCCGGCTAAGTTTTTTTTAATATTTATTTATTGGCCTTAGTTGTACACAATGCATTTATTTATTTATTTATTGTTTTTTTGTGGTGCTGGGATTGAACTCAGGGCCTTGTGCATGCGAGGTAAGCACTCTACCAACTGAGCTATATCCCCAGACCCTAATGCATTTATTTTTACGTGGTGCTGAGGATCGAACCCAGGCCACTCACGTGTTAGGCGAGCACTCTACCACTGAGCCACAATCCCAGTCCCCTTTTCCTAGTTTCTTAAGGTGTAAGTAGAATTCAATGTTTCACACCCTTTACAAGAAAAATCCAGCTTAGGTGTTCAGTCTTAAAATCTTCCTCTGTGCTGTGTGAAGTGGTGCACACCTGTAATCCCAGTGGCTCAGAAGGCTGAGGCAGGAGGATTGCAAGTTCAAAGCCAGCCTCAGTAACTTAGCAAGACCCTGTCTCAAAATACTCAAATTAAAAAGTAAACAGGGCTGGGGATGTGGCTCAGCAATTAAGCACCCCTGGGTTCAATCCTTAGTACCCTCTCCCCCTCAAAAAAAAAAAAAAAAAAAGAAAAGAAAAGAAAAGAAAAAAGAAAAAAATCTTCCTCTGCTCCAGCTTTCAGGATGCCCTACTAGTTTTGATGAGCTACTTTTCATCTTCATCTGGTTCGGAAAACTTTCTTTGAGTTGCTTCTTTGACTTGTGGATTACACAGAAGTATGTCACCTAATAACTCCCAACTTTCCAGACATTTTTATTTTATTTTATTTTGGTACTGAGGATTGAAATCAGGGGCACTCGACCACTGAGCCACATCCCCAGCCCTATTTTGTATTTTATTTAGAGACAGGGCCTCACTGAGTTGCTTAGCGCCTTGCCATTGCTGAATTGTCTTTGAACTCTCGGTTCTCCTGTCTCAGTTTCCCAAGCCACTGGGATTACAAGCGTGCACCACGGCGCTCAGCTTGTTTTTTTTGTTTGTTTGTTTTTTTTTTTTTTTTTTTTGGTACCAGGGATTGAACTCAGGGGCACTTGACCACTGGGCCACATCCCCAGCCCTTTTTTGTATTTTTAAAAAATATTTATTTATTTGTTTTAGTCGTACACAATGCCTTTATTTTTACGTGGCACTGAGGATCGAACCCAGGCCACGTGCTAGGCGAGTGCTCTACAGCTGAGCCACAACCCCAGTCCCCTTTTTTGTATTTTATTAGAGACAGGGTCTGAGTTGCTAAGAGCCTCACCATTGCTGAGGATGTCTTTTTTTTTTTTTTTTTTTTTTTTTTTTTTTTGTGGTACCAGGGATTGAACTCAGGAGCACTTGACCTCTGGGCCACATCCCCAGCCCTTTTTTGTATTTTTTATTTAGAGACTGGGTCTCACTGAGTTGCTAAGTGCCTCGCCATTGCTGAGGCTGGCTTTGAACTCGCGCTCCTCCTGCCTCAGCCTCCCAAAGTGCTGGGATTACAGGCGTGTGCCACCGCACCCGGCTGGCTTCTTTTTTTTTTAAGTACTCAATACATACACTTTATGTCTGGAAGAACATGAAAGTGTGTCTGTTACTTGAAGAAAGCTCTATAAATAAAAAGCACATGAGAATAATGGATGGCGCAGTCTTTCCTTTTTTGCCATTTAAAGTCCATACAACCTTTATCTTTAATGTGCATCTCTATAGGCTCTCCCTAACTTTCTCTTCTTCCAATGACCTTGGTTTCTTTAGCCTTCCTCTTCAGACGTTTTAACTATTGGCCGATACAGTTATCCATCTTTCTTTTCAGCCATCTTAGAATAGATGCTTCATTTTCCTCCTTGTAATAAGAATGCCCATTATGAATTCATATTTGTGGCATGTAAGATCCTCTTCTTATCAGAGAGCTTTTTGCACAGGACATCAGCTATCAGCAAAAATCAGACAGCTAAGGGTGTCCTGAATTTACTGAGTTCCGTTTCCTTCTTCTCAAAGTGGATCAAGATGGAGAAATCTCTCTCCCCAGAAAATGGCTCTCAACAAGCTCCCCAGGCACATTGCATCCTCAGCATAGAAGCAGGGTTCCTTGGAGAGCCAGGCCTTTTCAAGAAAGCTGGAGTAAGGGCTGCTCTCAGGTCCCATCTGTGGTACCAAGTTTGTTAGCAAAAGTTTAGTCCTTGTCCCTAATTCCAATCCAATAACAAGCACATGGTTTTGAGAAAAAGAAAAAAGAAGGTTCATTGCTTTGCTAGCACAGGAGAAGCACGGGGACTCCTGCCTGAGAGCCTGTGATTCTCCCCATCCTAGGGAACAGGGGATTTTTTTCCTGAGGCTGGCTTTGAACTCGCAATCCTCCTGCCTCGGCCTCCCAAGTTCTGGGATTACAGGTGTGTGCCACCATACCTGGCTCAGCTTGGTTTTTAACTTAATTCCATTTTTTGGTCAGAAACTTATTTCAAATGATTTGGAGTTAAGTTTAGTAAGACATTTTATGGCCCTGAAAAGGCCTATTTTGGTGAATATTCACTGAATATCCATATTGACAAGAATACCCACCCTCTTTCCCATCCATGTGCACTGGAAGAGTATGCTGCTGGGTTGGAGAGCACTGCAAAGCCAGTGGCATCACGCTGGCTGACAGCTGCCGTGAGCGTCTTTCTGGCTCTTCCACCACTGGCAGGTGTTGCCAGTCCCTCTGACAGAACCATGGGCTTGTTTCTCCTTGCAGTTCTGCTGGGTTTTGCTTCACAGGTTTATATTTCTGCTAACCCCTTTATCGTTATGAAATATCTTTATCCTGGTAGTTTTCTTGGCTCTGAAATCAGCATATTGGATGCTGCTACAGTAATTCCAACACACTTTCCACCAGTGCTAGTCCCATGCACCTTTTTTAGATTTTTTTTTATTCAATGTTGTTGTATATACAACAGTAGCATGCTGTACAATTTGTATTACACATAACCCATGCACCTTTTATCCTTCTCTCACTTCAGCCTATTTGTCTTGAAAGTGGCTCACATATCTGAGTGCTGATTTTCACACCACCTGACAGTCTGCTTACTCCAGTGATGAGCCAGCTGCACTGGGGACTGGACACAGAACCCAACACCTTGCTGTTGGTGTTCTGCTCTTCTTGTCCTGCCTTCCTTTGGATTGTCATGTGGTTCAATTTTATCCCCATTGTTGACTTAGCAGGAATTCATTACTATCTTAGTAAATACCCTTGGGTTTATAGTACTCATATCTATCATGGACTTCAAGTCAAATAATATCACTTCAAATATATGAGTCTATTATTTCTCTTCTCCTGGACTTTTTTTCCCCTTCTGGTCCTATACTCTATTGCTACACATTAAGCACCCCTCATTCTGCCACAATACTATTCATCTTATTATAAGTCAAGCATCCCGCATTCACCTGGGGTCATCACCCCATGTCCTCTGCTCCCGTGTGTACGACCCACCTCCACTTGGTCTCCTCCTGAGCCTCAGTTTTCCTGCTCTGCGGGCGTGCCAGTGCCTCACCCCACCTTCACACGGGAGGCTTGTGCCTGGCTTTTCTTTGGGGCTTTAGACACCAGTCTTCTCATGCCTTATTTCTGACAGAAAGGCTTGTTGCCACATTTTCTCTCTTGGCCATGTGATATCTTCTCTGTCCGCTCCCAAGCCATCTCTGTGACCAACCAATTCTGAGCAACTTGGTCCAGATGCTCTGTTGCTTCTGCACTTCAGTGTTGAGACATCAGATCTGGGTTTAGGGTCTCCATCGAGCTTGGTGCTTTGTGCCTCCTCCTGAGCTCCCCCCCACACAGGGTCTGGACGCCAGGGCAGCTCAGGCACGCTTGCTGTTTCCTCAGTGCCTGTTCCATGTGGACGGTGTCTCCACTCGTCTTCAGGCTTATTCCTCTTCCCTTCCACAATGTCTACCACCAACCCCACTAGGGTGCTCCATGCTTGGACATTCTGGGTCTGGGTCTAGTTTTATCTGGTGTCTCTGGACATCTTCTTTGTCTGTATGTAACATGTCCAGTCTTTCTTCCAGAGGATCTTGTCCAAACTATGACATCTATGTCAGTTTTGATTGACTTTTCACTACAGCATGGGTCTGTTTTCCTGAAAAATGCAATTCTGTTGGGTTCAAAGAGGGTAAAACTTGTCTCCCTGGATGGTTTTCTTTTTGCAGGAGAGATTTATCTGTTCTTCCCCTTTCTTGTTTTTTGGGGTCATTAATTCATGTCAGCTTGCACTTATGGGTACTCATTTCACACTCTGGGTTGTACTCCAGGGTGACTTGGGCTTCTGCTCCAAGTGCTAGCTTGTTGGTTGGGAGCTCCTTTCGCTGTTGGGGTCCCTTCACAAACTACTGCCAATGTGGTATTCTGTGTGTGTTTTAGCTCTTCCTGACTTTCTGCCTCTGTAAGATGTTCCAGGCTCATCCTGTACTTCCTGACTCCATCATTTCAGCCATTTCTCCGAGGACTGCTGGCTCCCTTTATTCAGGGGTGGTATTAGAACCAACATCTGATCTCTAGGCATGTTTGTTCCAAGGGCTATTGCCTCTAGACCCTCTCAGCTCACACACCAGAGCCAGGCTTGCTTATGCTCACTTGTGTGTATGTACATATTCGCAGCTATTTCTACACACATCCACTTGTAGCTATACAATGCCACATGTGAATTCACAATGTCTCCAATTCTGACCTACCACCACCCAGACAGATACAGTCTCCTCCCCTTGCAGGCTTACCCCACTCTCAAGGACCAATCCAGTCTCCTCCCCTTGGAGGTTGACCCTACTCCCAAGGGACTCTTTACCAATTTAAGTTTAATATATACAGTTTATTTTGCCAAGAAATTTTTCTCACATTTATAAACATTATTGCCATTTCATATCTTACTGCACTGACAAAAAAAATGTTCAGAATGATGGTAAAATCAAAATATTATAGCTGGGCGCGGTGGTGCACCCCTATAATCCCAGCACTTTGGGAGGCTGAGGCAAGAGGATCGCGAGTTCAAAGCCAGCCTCAGCAATGGCGAGGCACTTAGCAACTCAGTGAGACCCTGTCTCTAATAAAATACAAAAAAAAAAAAAAAAAGGGCTGGAGATGTGGCCCAGTGGTCGAGTGCCCCTGAGTTCAATCCCCGGTACCACCAAAAAAAAAAAAAAAAAAAAAAATTAATTAAGCATTTTTGTTTTGTTCTCAATTTCAGTCAAAATGATTAAAGCCCAGCCTTTTCATTTCTCTTCACTTTATTCACTTTAAACATTTATCTACTAATGCGCAGCTTTCAGAATTATGGGCAGTAGACTTACCCTTCTATTTATCTCTAAACACAATTTTAAATTTACATTATCAGTGTCTTAAATCATCACATTCTCTTCTGTAACCACAGCTTTCAGGTGTTCCTTACATACTGGCATCTTTGAGGAGGTTTTCCCCAGGAGTCTGCAGGCCCCTGCTGAAGCTTTCCTGTCACACCATGCGTTCACGACAACTTGGCTCTGTGTGAATTCTGGGATGACAATTTCCTCTCCCCCTTTCAGAACCACAAGGCTCTGCTCTGCTGCCTTCTGAAGCAGACTGATGCTGTGAGCCAGATGGCTGAGTTTATATGAAGAACATTTCCCAAATGCTCAGGAACACTGGTCTCTTTGTTGTTGTTGTTTTGTTTGTACTGGTTATTAAACACAGGGGTGTGCCGCTACTAAGCTGCATCCTCGGCCCTTTATTATTTTGGAACAGGTCTTGCTAAATTGCCCAAGCTGGCCTCAAACTTAAATCCTCCCGCCTTAGCCCAGCTGAGATCACAGGTGTGTGCCACAGGCCCAGCACCGTTGGTCACTGTGCAGCCAGTTTTTCCAGGAGTAAGACCACTCAAGGCACACTCAGCTTCCTTCACCCAGAGGGCTCCTGTTTGGCATCCTCTCACACTGCTGGGTGCTACAGTCGCCATGCTGGCCCTCCTGCTTCCATTCTCCTCCCCAACAGCCTGGCCCCTTGCTCCTGCTAAGGGGGCCTCACGCTGTAGTGGTCTCGCTGTTCTTCCGAGCTCCGCCAGCTAACTGTTTGGAACTCTCTCCTCCCTACTTAGGCAGTTTGAATCGTGTGCTTCACATACAGAAGGTCCCCTTCTGCTTCCTGGGCTGTGACTATCTCTCTTTTTCAGCTGTGCTCTTTCCCTTTACTCTTCCCTCACACCCTGTCCACATGAGGGTGCCTGAGGCCTCTAGATCATCACTCTTCTTTCATTCTTTATTTTGCAGTGCTAGGGATGGAGCACAGGGCTTTGCACATCCTAGGTAGGTGCTCTCCTGCTGAGCTGTCCCACCCCTAAGCCTTTAAATAAGGAAAGGGCAATGCCCTCAAATTGGGCATCATCCCAGACTGCTCCTCTACCAAAATTTCTTCCTGGTCTCTCTGGAGGCAAGTTTCTGGTCTTAGCAGGTGCTCTCATTGTGGAGACAGGAGCCACAGCAGCTGCCTGGGCCCCACACCATGCATGGCCCTCAGAGGCTCAGGCCTCTCCGTGTTCTGAGTAGCTGCCCTGGCAGGCAGGCTCTGCAAGACCCCAAACCTGCCAAGCAGCACTGACCCCCCAAGAAGCTTCTCTCCCAGTGGTTCAGGTGAAGCCCAAGAAGGCATCCAGGGCCCTGCTATGGCCCGTGTCCCTATCTTCCTCCTCTGGGTGGGCCACCCCTTCACTGGACACTTGTGAGGGCTGCAGCCACACCCAGGGACCCAAGCTCCTCAGCCAGGGACTGTTGGTCTACTGCAGTGGTTCAGTGGAGCCAAGGGTCAGAAGAGGCCTCTTCTTGGTCCATACACCAGGGGGGCCAAATCTAAGGAACTGCTAAGATGGCTACTTAGTGGCAGTTGGAGACTCCTCCTTTTTCCCCTTCCCCATTTCACCCTAGTTTGTTTGCTTGTTTTTTTTTTTTTTTTGTTTTTTTTTTTTTTTTTTTTTTTTGTTTTTTGTTTTGTAACAGGAATTGAAACCAGCAGAGCTTAAACACTGAGCCACAACCCCAGCCCTTTTTATTTTATTATTTGGGTCTAGGTTGCTGAGGCTGGCTTTGAATTTGTGATCCTCCTGCCTCAGCCTCCAGAACCTCTGGGATGACAGGAGAGAGCCACAGCATCTGTCTCATTCCACCCTGTTAGGAGTCTGGATCTTGCTGAAAACATAGGTGAAGCACCTACTTGGGCCTGCCTTGCTCACAAATACCCAGCCTAGGCCACACACAGCTGCCCCTGAACCACAGGCCCGTCTGTTAGCAGAGGCTAACCAGCACTGAGACCAGGTACTCACCAGCACTGTGCTTTGCAACCCTTCCTGCTCAACACAAGCCCAGTCCTGCGACCCCCGGCTCACCATGGCTGCTCTTCCCCATCCATCTGGCTGGCATCCTTGGCTGTGGCTGCTTCAAACTACTGTGAATGATAACTTGTTTCCTGCTCCTCATGTTTTGTTTGTTTCAGTGAGTTTCAAGGAGGAATTAGGATGAACAAGTCTTTGCTCAGCCAGCATTTCCAGAGGCCTATGTTCCATTCTTAAGATTGTCTGTAAGCAGCTTTCCAAGTCCTGCACAATGAGCTGGTTCACGTCCTGAAAGCCTGACTGTGCACAGGGCACAATGGCCCATTCTTTCAGCCCTGAGCCTGCAACTGGCTCAGCGCAGCGTAGGCTCAGAGAGCAGCTGGGCACTCCTAGTGTCCACCGCCTTGGGAGGCTGCTTTCCCCAGCCTCTTCCCTGGAGGGCCACACTGTGTCTAACTCTAGGATCCAGCAGGTTGGCAAGTTGTGACATCAACACTGTAAGGACCAGCTTTGGAAATGCTTCCGGGAAGGAGAAAGGAAGACGTCCCACAAACCCCATAGAGAAAGAGTGTGGTTGGGAGCCACCTCATGGCAGTGTGTGAGGATTCCTAACTGTGGTGTCATTGCCTAAACACCAGCTAAGCCTCTGGACTTGGCCTGCACCTGTCAAGTCCTGGAGATGGGCATCAGGACACAGACCCGCCTCACAGCACAGCCCCCCTGCTCCTAGGTGCCAATGGCAGAAGAGAAGCCTGGCCTGGGATCAGGACCCAGCACCAGAGAAGACCCAGGCCCTATGAAGGAGGGGAGCAACACGCGGCACCATGTGGAGCAGGGCATTGCTCTTGCTAAGACTCTTTACAATCGACTATTTAAAAACCCTCCAAAGAACAAGGTCTCTGTTCATTACTGTCTCCAGGGCCAAGCAGCTGGCTTCATGAGTCCACATGGTTGTAGAATGAAACGACTGCTTGATGTCTTCACAGAAGCACTTTCACATCATGATCCTGGTCTTCCTTCTCACCTGTCACTCACTCCTGACAATCAGGACACACCTGCCCAGTGCTGCTGAGTGCCAGGACAGAAGCCCGAGGACAGCAGGCCCTTGGAGCTCCAGGATCCTGACTGCCTCGCTCCACTCCTGGTGGGCTATGTCAGAGCCCTGGGAAAGAAGGTGTCATCTTAAAAGTATGAATGAACTAAAAAAACAAAAAGGGGCAGAAATAGGAACACTCTGGTTTTGTAATCTAATATAAGCTCCCATTTTATGTTTTATTTGTGGTACTGGGAATCAAACCCAGGGGTACTCTACTATGGAACACCCCAGCCCCAGCCCTGCTGCTTCTGCTTTTTTTTTTTTTGGTACGGGAGATTGAACCCAAGGGTGCTGAGTCACAGCCCCAGCACCCCCCCACCTTTTTTTTGTGGTGCTGGGGATTGAACCCAGGGACCTGTGCATGCTAGGCAAGCACTCTACCAACTGAGCTATGTCCCCAGCCTCCCAGCACCCTTTTAAAATATTTTTTATATTAAGACAGGGTCTTACCAAGTTGCTTAGGGCCCCTATGCTGCTTAGGCTGGCCTCAGACTTGTGATCCTCCTGCCTCAGCCTTCAGAGCTTCTGGGATTACAGGCATGGACCACTGTGCCTGGTCCAAGCCCTGCTTCTTAATGGTAGACTTTGAAGCACTTCTCTCACATACAAATCTCACTGGGCTGTTCATTCCTGTCTGTAGTCTTGTCCTGGGCTTTTGTCTTGTGTGTTGATTTTAAGACTATTTCCAACAGGATGGAATGTTTTGATCTTTATTAGTGGTTACACATTTCTCAAGATATCCTGATCCCTGCACTTGGCTCCTGCTCACCTGCCCTCTAGGGAGCTTCTCACCCACTGTCTGGGCACTGATGCTCAGCGTCCAGCCTCCCCTGTTCCTCCTCCCACCTGGCTGTAGCACCTGTACTGAAGGCTTTTCTTATCACAAGGTGTGGTGTGAAAATGGCTAGTGCTCAATCTCTAGTACCCCCCCCCCCCCCAAAAAAAAAAGTTTCTACTTCAGTTACTCATGTGAATTTGGCCTGTTTTCATGGCAACTGTGCTAGGAGAGGGAAAAGGTCACACTGTACCCTATGGGAAATACCCCTGACTGTCATACTGGATGTCCACCAAAATGCCCTACCCTGTCCCAGCCTCTGAGGGGACATCACAAGTGTTACCACAGGTGCACCTCAGCCCAGCATAGGCCAACATACTATCTGTTGATGTCCAAGCTGTCTTCAGCACAAGCTAAGGCCTCCCTGGGCCTGGCTATTCGGTGGGCCAGCCTGACCAAGGCCAGGCAGCACCTCCTGCTGTCGGCACTACCTGAAGACTGGCCCTACTGCCTCAGCAGAGACAAGAGCTGCTGTGGTCAGCATCCTCAGGGTGCAGTGGTCCCATAGCACAGGAGCTATTTTACCTTAGGAGGGAACGGGCACTTGCTCAGAGGTGCCAGGGCTTGACACTCTGGTGCCTGGGATTTCCCAGGTCCCAGTGCCCAGCATGCTCTGTCCTGGCACACAGCAGGACCAGCCAACGCACTGATGTGGGTCCCAAAGACCCACATCAGTGTGACAGTAGCTGCCCTTTGATGGCACCTGCCATGTTGTACACAACTGTACAAGGCACGGTCCTAGAGCAGGCCCTTCAGTCCCCATCTAACAGGTGAGCAAAAAGAGCAGCCAGAGCCACTGGCCTGAGCAATGCCAATACCACCAGCAGAGCAAGGCCGGGATGTAGTTCAGTGGTAGAATGCTTGCCGAATATGCATGAGGCCCTACATTCAATTCCCAGCACTGCGAAAGCGGGGGGGGGGGGGGGGGGGGGGGGCAGCAAGGGGCCAGGTCTGTCCCAGGAGGGTGCAGAGCAGGCCTGGCCACTGACCACAGTGCAGAGCAAAGTCACAGACACACAGGAGCAGGACAGAAGCCACTCACACAGCAGCACCAGGCTTTCCTGCCATCCCCCATAGCTGTTCCTCACCCCACTCCTCAGTGCAGCTAAGCTCTGGTCATGAGTGGGCGAGAAGGTTCTTGATTCCAACCTCCTACACAGAGTTCTAGAACAGAGGATGCTCTGTGCCGGCCCCTGATGGGGTATGTTCAGAGAATGAGCCCCCGGAAACAGAAATCTGCTTCTGGGACTGGCAGCACCTCAAGCAGAGCAGGTCCCTCGCCCATTTCTCCCAACACACGTCTAGGGCTGGTGGGCCATGTGTGAGCACATGTGCATGTGTGTGCACACATGTGCAAGCACGAGACTGCAGTACCTGTGTGGAGGAGCCTACCATCAGATGTGCTGTGTGCCTTGTACCCCTGACTATGGTCCAGGCTGCCCCCGGGCTGCACTGGCACCTCCTGTGCCTGTACCATCCTCCCAAACACCAATTCCTGCATGTGGACACCAGGTGCTGGACTTGATGGTGACTGTCAGGACAGGAAAGGAGTCCTGCCATTGACCAGCAGGAGTCCCTGTGGTTTCATTCACTGGGGTCGCTCCTATGCCCCAGGCTGGGCTAGGAAGTAAAAGGCCAAGACCATCTCTGTGGCCCTTCCCACTCTCCAGGGGAAGACCTGGGAAACTGAACAGTACCTGAAAATACCAGGGATAGGAGAAACCTGCAGAACATGGGGTCACTACCTGGCACCTCAAGGCCTCCTCTGTAGAGGTGCAGTCATGGGAGGAGCTGCCTGCCCAGAGGTACACGGGTTTGTCTTTCTTCCACACTGCCCTGGCTCCTATCACAATGTGGCCCTGGGCCACCTGCCCTGTGGTACAATTGGCCGTCTTCCTGTGTTCAAGTAGCATCCCAGGTCACATGTGCACATCCTCTCTGAACTGTCCATGTGGCCTAGGAGGGCCACATCCAGAGGTCTTCCTAGTGAGCCTCTCCACACATGCCAACAAAAACCTACAAGTGCCTCCACAGCCCCAGGGTTTGCAGTCAACACTTTCTCAGATCAGAGTTCTCCAATTCCCAGGAGCAGGAAGATTCATGTAGTCCTCCCCATGGAGGACACCTAGAGAAAAGCACCAGGGAAAGAGACGGGAGTTAGGAATCCAAGGAGAGCCAGAAAAGGGAGAGGAAAGCCCTCTTTGGGCGTGAGCAACGGTAAGCTTCCTGCTACAGGTCCCTGCTGCTAGAGGTTCTTGAGCACAGGTGACCGACCAGGGGCTGAGCCCTAGTTTCTAGCTTGCATAAGGGATAAAATAACAACTGTTTTAGGCAAAAACATGCCAGGGTCAGTTCAGTGGTGGCCAAGTGTGCTGGTATGCTTCTCAGAAGTCCTGAGCAAGGACAACTTGGTCAAGAAGACCAAAAGGTAACGTATGATACAATGTTAAGGGCCAGCACAATAATAATCAATTCCATGGGAGAAATAAAAGGAAGCAACACTTATCCTACAGAATGCAGGGGAATACTGGTGCCCCTGAGGGAATCGCTTCATGTTACTTGATGGCAGTTCCAGAATACTGCTGGTGAACTTGAGAAGCGTGTTCTTCTAGGAGATGCACCTGCCAGAGTCTCCTCCCTGAAGTCTTCAGGCTAGTCCAAGGTTGAACCCCAGCAAGAGGAAGAAGCTGAGGAGACTTTCAGAGCTGCCGGCCTTCTGCAACTACCGACTGGGGGGAACGAGAAAGGGCTGTGCCCAGGGACATTTCCTCCAGGAGAGAAGACAGCCCTGGCTGGAGCCACGCTCCAAGTTTTTGGAGAAAACCTTGCCTTATGTCCGAATGATGAACTGCATGGCTTCAACTCAACCTCTGATGACGAACAGACGAGGACGGCTGCTGAGGCAGGACAGAGGGCCTGAAGATAGGCACAGCAGAAACGGGGAGGGAAGAAGACTTGTGAGGCCCTATAAGCCCATGATTGTCTGACTTCAAAGACTGGAATTTTCCTCTGGTCCTGTCACTCCCAAATTCTTGGAAAATCTACAAACCTTATAGTTACTTATAAAAGCTGCCTATTTTGATTAAAGCTTAAGTACACTGCTAGTCTACAAAACTATATGTTCAAAGGGACATGCATTTTAAGAAACCTATAATGTAGGGACACTGCATCTAGACAGAGGGACCATGTCATCCTCAAGATCCTAGAGAGCATGTGACACTATAGCATTTGTGATCCAGAACAGGAACTGCCATGCCGCCCCTCAAAACTCCCTGTAAAAGAGGAGCCCAAGACCCCAAAAGCAGATCTCCCTCTCCCACACCCACACTCCCTCTTGCTAAGTGTATACACTGTCCCACTGCTTTCTTTTGCTGAACTCTAATGTGCCCAAAATCATTTTTCGTGACAATTCAAGAGCCCACCCAGGCCAAGTTGATGTCCCTCTTTCCCTTTGGGGGACCTCCTTGGATGTTCCTCCAGTGTCACAGAAAATCCACTGGTAAGTTACCAAGAATGTTCAGAACCCAAGAGAGCAAAGATTAAGGAAACAGGAACCTGGAGAAAGGGAGAAACCAGAATGGTCTGGCCTCTGAGGGTCCGGACCAGCAGCTGACCTGGAGCTGTGTTGACAGCATGCAAGAAAGCAGGGGGGAAAAAGAAATCCACAGAGGAACCCCCAGAAGCCAGACCCCAAAGGGGCTATGTGGGCTGGAAGGAGAGCCACCATCTGGCCCTCAGGACTCCTGAAAGTCAGGCAGGTGCAACACGGTGACGGCTAGAGCTGGGACAAGCAGGACCTGCAGGGGATGCACACAGCCAGACACAAGGGTTCTAAAGGCTCAGGTATTTGGGGAGGGCAAAAATGTAGATGAATTTTAGATTTCGATAAATGGGTTCTGCATGTTAAAACATCCACTGTAGGGGCTGGGGTTGTGGCTCAGCGGTGGAGCGCTCGCCTAGCACGTGCACAGCCCGGGTTCGATCCTCAGCACCATGTAATGAATAAAGGCATTGTGTACAACCAAAACAAATAAATAAATATTTAAAAAAAAAAATCCAGCCGGGCGTGGTGGCGCACGCCTGTAATCCCAGCACTTTGGGAGGCTGAGGCAGGAAGATCACGAGTTCAAAGCCAGCCTCAGCAGTGGTGAGGCACTTAGCAACTCAGTGAGACCCTGTCTCTAAATACAAAAAGGGCTGGGGATGTGACCCAGTGGACGAGTGCCCCTGAGTTCAATCCCTGGTACCACCAAAAAAAAAAAAAAAAAAAAAAAATCCACTGTAACCACACTGAAAATGAGTGAGTAAATTCTAATACACAGCAGAGATAAAATTAACAAAAAATAATTGAAAGGCCAAGAAAGGAAGTGAACTGTCCCCAAAATACAGGACAGAACACAGTAAGATAGGGGTTGTAGTTGTGTGGCTCAGTGGTAGAGCACGTGCCTGTCATGTGTGAGGCCCTGGGTTTGATCCTTAGCACTACAAATAAATAAATAAATGACCCATTGACAACTAACTAAACAAATTCAAGCACAGCATTACAATCATGGTAAGTGTAAATGGACCAGTGGTCTGGTAAAGACAGAGTCTGTCAGTGAGACCTTCCAGACCCAGATGCAAGGGGACAGGAAAGATGATGGAATCACTACCTAGATACACACATGACTGCACATATGGTGCAGCACTGCCTCATGTACAACCAGAGAAAGGAAGAGTTGTGCTACAATTGTGCACAACGAATCAAAATGCATTCTGCTATCCTCTATACCTAATTAAAACAAATAAATTGATTGACTTTAAAAAAAAAAAAAGATCCAGATGCAGTCATATGCTGCACAACACCCAGAACAGCAGTCCCACAGGGCTCATCGCTTCGTGACTCTGCAGCCATCCACCTTGTCTAGGTTCACTTTTTTTTTTTTTTTTTTTTTTTTTTGGTACCAGGGATTGAACTCAAGGGCACTTGACCACTGGGCCACATCCCCAGCTCTTTCTTGTAGTTTATTAGAGACAGGGTCTTACTGAGTTGCTAAGTGCCTCGCCATTGCTGAGGCTGGCTTTGAACTCAAGATTCTCCTGCCTCAGCCTCCCAAGTGCTGTGATTACAGGCGTGCGCCACCACGCCTGGCTTCACTCTATTTTTTTTAATGTTATTATATTAATTAATTATTTTGTATGTGGTGCTGAGGATCGAACCTAGTGCCTCATATGTGTTAGGCAAGTGCTCTACCACTGAGCCACAACCCCAGCCCCTAGGTTCACTCCTGATGTCCACATAACAAGATCACTTCACAGAAAACTCCTCAGAATGTCCTCCCCCGTAAATGATGTAAGACTTTGTGTTCTTAGAGGAGACACAACTAAAACGTAGGTTATGAACTGGGCATGGCAGTGCATGCCTGTAATCCCAGCTGCTCAGGAGGTTAAGCCAGGAGGATCACAAGTTCAAAGCCAGCCTCAGCAACTTAGAAAGGCCCTTAGAAACTTAGTGAGAGCCTGCCTCAACATAAAAAACAAAAGGGGCTGGGGATGTGACTCAGTGGCAGAGTGCCCCTGGGTTCTATCCCCACTACCAAAACTAAACAAACAATGGTGCTTGGGTCATAGTGCAGTGGTAGAGAATTTGCCTAGCATAGGTAAGGCACTACATATAAATAAAAGATTCATTGACAACTAAAAACAAAACAACAACAAAAAAAGAACAAATAAGGGGCTGGGGTTGTGGCTCAGTGGTAGAGCGCTCACCTAACACATGAGAGGCCCTGGGTTCTATCCTCAGCACCACATAAAAATGAAAGAAAGAAAGAGAGAGAGAGAGAGAGAGAGAGAGAGAGAGAGAGAGAGAGAGAGGTATTGGGTCCAACGAAAAAATAAATACTAAAAAAATAAATTTTTAAAAATAATAACACATAAGGGCATGAAATCCAGAAATCCAGGAGTGGAACTGCTGTGTGGCTCCATCAGTGCTGACAGAAGACTTCAGCAACACAGTGGACAGGCACCTCTGGACCTGGTGCACAGCTTCATAGCACAGAAGGCAACATGGACAGAGGAGGAGGCATGGAGAGCTAACATCTGCAACAGCAGGAGACAACACACCTAGCCAGGCTTTATCAGGTGGGCGTACAGAATACTGCACCAGAGGCAGGAAACACTGATTCCTTCCACTGTCCATGGGACATTTCTGAAACTGTTCAACTGACCATACCCCAAGGCATGAAGCAAGCTCTCAACAAATGTCAAAGGGCTGAAGCCACCCCCCAGCCAGGCTCTCAACCCAAGTGCCTGAGCCAGGCTCGGGAACAAAGAGTGAACCAGGTAAGTGGGCAGACAGGACAGAAAAAACACCTTCCAATAAATGGACTGATAGCAATGAGAGGACCAGGGCCCTAAATAAGCCACCTACTGTCATGAGAACATTGCCAAATGGAAAAGGAAGACAGGCAGTACCATGCAAGAAGCAGCAGTAGTCTCAGGTGAACCAAGCAGCTGTGTTCCCAACAAAGGCATAAGGCAGTTGGGCACAATGGCGCATGCCTATAAACTCAGCGGCTCGGGAGGCTGAGGCAGGAGGATCACAAGTTCAAAGCCAGCCTCAGAAAAAGTGAGGCCCTAAGCAACTCAGTGAGACCCTGTCTCTAAATAAAATACAAAATAGGGCTGGGGATGTGGCTCGGTGGTTGAGTGCCCCTGAGTTCAATTCCTGGTATCCCCCGCACCTCCAGAAAAGGCATAGGGATTCTCAGACCTGAGTGCTGCCTTAAGAGCTAACAGAATACCTCCCACTGAAGGGCAGCTGCCAGCTGAGAGGAAGGTTATCTTCTCTTCTTTCCTCAATAAACCTGTAGGTATTGCATCCTCCAAAATCCACATGCTAGAACCTAAAACCAACATGGTAGTGCACAGAGGTGGGCCCTTAGACCCTGATTAAGTCCCAAGGGCTCTGCCCTCCACTTCTCTGCCACCCAAAGACATGGAAGGCAGCATTCAGGACAGGGCCTATACTGTGGACTTCCAGCTCCCAGACTGTGAGGGACACCTACTGTACTCCAATCACTGGGGCTGAGGTCTTCATTCCAGAAGCAGGGATGGATCAACACTACTTTCCATCTGTGTTTCTGCAAGGGCCCATCTTCCTGGGAGGTGTTCCATCAGCTCTTAGGGCTTCTCAGACCTGAGTGCTGCCTTATGCCTTTTCTGGAGGGGCGGGGGTACCAGGAATTGAACTCCTGTTCTCACGCCTGAGACTGCAAAGCACTCCTTTTCACAACACTCCTGCTCATTTCATGGGTGGATGGGCTCTCACCCCGAGGACTCTTCTGTGACTTTTGACGTTCATCTCCCTGAACAGTCCACCTCTGGGAAGTAGGCCTGTCTGTTCTGCTGGAAGCCTGATTTCACATCTCTGAGATGTGGTGTGTCTGGTCCTTGCAGTGTGGCTACACCATCTCTTGGGCCTGCTGGTTAAGACCTCTGGTTCTTTCTGGGATAAATGGATGATTCCAGAAACCAGTACAGAGAGAAAGGCCTGGCTGCCAGGGTTCTGGGCACAGGATTTCACCCCTCAAGTGGGCCAGAGACCACTACCAACACCTCCCTTTTCCCTGGAACCTCTCTGAAGAAAAGACTCATATGGGGGACAGCTGTCAACACAAGAATGTCAGAGGAGGATTCAGGTTTCCAATCACTGACAGCCTTTGATCAACCCTGTCTTCCAGCCTCCACTTTGGGGAACAGAAGCCACTGATCCAGAGCCCTGGATGATGACTTGAACTGTGCAGGCTGGCTCTTGTCCTTCCCCTGCACGATTCTGCCTCCTGGGCATCTGGTCTCCAGAGAGCTGATGCTGTTCCCCTGATGTCCAACCCAGTTGTCGTTTTTGTTGTTTGTTTTTGTTTTTTTTTTGTTTTTTTGGTACCGGGGATTAAACTCAGGGGCACTCAACCACTGGGCCACATCCCCAGCCCTTTTTTGTATTTTATTAGAGACAGGGTCTCACTGAGTTGCTAAGTGCCTCGCCATTGCTGAGGCTGGCTTTGAACTCACGATCCTCCTGCCTCAGCCTCCAAAGTGCTGGGAGTACAGGCGTGTACCACCATGCCCAGCTTCATCTTTTTTTTTTTTTTAAATCTTTTTTAAAAAATATTTATTTATTTGTTTTAGTTGCACACAATGCCTTTATTCTTACGTGGCGCTGAGGATCAAACCCGGACCGCCCACGTGCCCGGCAAGTGCTCTACTGCTGAGCCACAATCGCAGCCCCTAATATCTTTATTTTTATTTATTAATTTTTATGTGGTGCTGAGGATCGAACCCAGGGCCTCATTCATGCAAGGCAAGTGCTCTACCACTAAGCTACAACCCCAGCCCCAGACGTCTTTTTTTTTTTTTTTTTTTTGGTACTGGGGATTGAACCCAAGGGCACTCGACCACTGGGCCACATCCCCAGCCCTTTTTTGTATTTTATTAGAGACAGGGTCTCACTGAGTTACTAAGTGCCTCGCCATTGCTGAGGCTGGCTTTGAACTTGAGATCTTCCTGCCTCAGCCTCCCAAAGTGCTGGGATTACAGGCTCCCAGACGTCTTTATAAAAATGCCTGCAGCCCTAGCTGGCCCTGGCCCAGGCCTCTTCTGGCTGCAGCAACCCACCTTACTCCACAGCACCCTCAGCACTCACCTGTGCCTGCACTGCCTCTGTCCAGCAGCCTGAGCACATACAGGGCTACAAATTCTAGTGAGGGCAGGGCTTGTCCCTCAGAGCCAGCAAAGTGAGGCATCTGGGCCTGGGGCACAGCAGAGCCCAGCCTAGGCCCAGGTCCATCAGCCATGTCACCCACTCTCATGGACACCAGAGAACTCTGGTGGCAGGTACCTCTGACTCTCACAGATAGGTGGCAGGACCACTGCCCTCCAGCTGGACATGCTCTACAGAGGACCATCTCCTCAGGGGGCACCTATGTGCTAGACGAGGACCTCAGTGCTGGGCTACATGTGGGAAGGCCAAATGACAGCCCAGACTTATCAGTGCTGAGCCCAGGGGTGTGTGGCCTGGGGAGCTGAAAGAAGAGCCACTGATGCTTGTGTAACCCTTGGGCACATTGATCCCAAGTCTAATCCCAAGTATTAGAAATTCAAAGAGAAAAGCAAGGAACAACAATACTCTAGCAATCATGTTTCCTAATGACAATATTTTTTTTTTACTTACCTTTTTTTATATACCTTTGTTTTATTTATTTATTTATTTTTATGTGGTGTGGAGAATCAAACCCTCACACATGCTAGGCAAGCACCCTACCACTGAGCTATAACTCCATCCCTTTTTACTTACTTTAAAATATATATATATATATATATATATATATTACATATGCAATATAATATATATATATGTTTTAGTTGTACACAATGCCTTTATTCTTACATGGTGCTGAGGATCGAACCCGGGCCGCACATGTGCTAGGTGAGTGGTCTGCTGCTTTTCATTTAAGACGTGAACTATGTATCTAACCTAGGACGTCCTTTGTGAAGCTCACCATTTCAAAAACCAGCCACTTCTGATTTGAGGCTTAAAAGCTTTTTCAGTGAATTATGAATATCATCAAGTTCATGTTCAAGTCATGCTTTGGTTGGAGTACTCCTTCATACCGTGAAATAGTATAACAGAAAAATCTGAATCATTGAGTCTTAAATTGAATCTGGAATCAGCTCGCAACAGAAGCAGCTGCTTCTCCACAGGAAATGAAAAGAAGGTACATTTTGTGCTGAGGTTTCTTTTTTTTTTTTAATATTTATTTATTTATTTTAGTTATAGGTGGACTCAATACCTTTATTTATTTATTTATTTATTTTGGTACCGGGGATTGAACTCAGGGGCACTCGACCACTGAGCCACATCCCTAGCCCTTTTTTGTATTTTATTAGACACAGGGTCTCAACTGAGTTGCTAAGTGCCTCACCATTGCTGAGGCTGGCTTTGAACTCACAATCCTCCTGTCTCAGCCTCCCAAGTGCTGGGATTACAGGCGTGTGCCACCGCGCCCAGCTCCTTTATTTTATTTTTATGTGGTGCTGAGGATCGAACCCAGTGCCTCATGCATGCTAGGCAAGCACTCTACCACTGAGCCACAGCCACAGCCCTGTGCTGAGAGGATTCTAAGGGAAGAAGCCCAGAGAAGGGAAAGCAAAATATCTCATCCAACTGAAGGAGAGAAGAAACAAAACATAAAGATGTCTTGGGCCAGAGCAGCCAGACCACAAATCTATCTAGGACTTATGCTCAGGTGTGGCCTTGCAAACATTTCTGTGATCTAGCTTAAGAGCAGTTTGGTCACCATTAATGTCCACTAGCCAAGGCAATGATCATTTCTATCTTGCTTAAGAGAACATGCAGCTTCCTTCTACACTGCCCAGGGCTGTGTCCTCCTCCAGGAGACCAGATCCTTCCCCACAGATCCTCCCACTGCCTTGGAGCCTGGTCCTGGTGGTCACCACAGGTTCCACCCAACAACACTGGACTAGTGCCCTTATGAGCTCATCCCTCACATTCAGCCCAACCCAGCCCTGCTGCCTCCCACAGCCCCCACAGCTGGCTCTCCCCAGCATACCCACCAGAACAGAGATAGGACCCCAACGTGGTCATAGGGATACCCATCATTCTTACTCTGTTATCTGTCCTGAATGCCACAGCATTTGGAAAACTAACTCAAGTCTCAAGATCATTTTTCTTACCTTCATTTTTTCAATAATCAAAAACAGGCAGGTGTGAAGTCAGCACAACAACTCTCAGCTGCCTCTAGTAGTTCCTGCCCACCTTAACCTTCAGTGGTAGATTCACCTTTCAACGTTCAGCTTGATTTTTTTTTTTGAGGGGCTGGAGCTTGAACCAACACCTCAGGCATACTAGGCCAGTGCTGTACCACTGAGCTGCATCCCCAGCCCTTAAAAGTTCAACTTCATTACAGAGCTCCCTGTGGGAATGTAATGGCTGCCCTCATTGCTACTCTAGGCCTAATCTTCTATGCAGACTCTGGTTTGTCAGATTCTGGTCCCAAATAAATTGTCCTAGTGCCTGTCACAACAGGGTGCGCACAGGCCTGGGGTGAACAGGCATCATTAGAACTGCCCCATGGCACTAGCCATGGGGTCAATGAGCCATTCTACCTACCTCAACAGTTAAGGGTTGCCGGTGGAGCTGAGCAAGGCCCTGGTGGCTGGCAATTATTAGCTAAGTGCACTCACACCCATAACATCTGAGCACAAGGCCTAAAACTCAAGGACGGACCAGGAGCTCACCCTGCCCGTAAAACCTGCCCATCCTATGGTGTTGCCTTGGCTCCACCTCTCCCATGGTCCTTCTCTGGAATGCACATAGGCTTATCACCTCTGAACTTTCACTGAATCCTGACTTGTGGTGACGATGCCACCAAGGTTGACAACACTGTGTGAGCAGCCCAGAGAACTTGCCAGGTAACTGTGGCCCATGAGCTCTACAGGGTACCCCAGACAACACATGGGCCATCAGTTAGCTCCACAGTCATGGGCAAAGTACTGGGAAGGCAGACTCCATGGTGCACTGCCAGGAGTCTTTCAGATATTGGAACATATATATGAGTTTAATTGGTTCCTTTTGGGTGGTGTAATAACTGCCAGTGTTCAAATGTTTGTACAGTTTGCTAGTAGAATAATACAAAATTTGTATTATTACATATTACAGCATTTAAGTGCAGTAACCATAAAAGTGTATGCCTGCAGTGTGGCATGAACTGACTCCCCTGCAGAGGCTCTGGGAAGCAACTACTGCTGCTCCCACCCCCACAAGTGCCCAAAGGCCACCGGCTTCACCCTCTGGCATAATTAAAAAGGGTGTTAGTTCAGGCAAGTTGTAAAGATCAGTCAGTAAACACAGCTCACCCAGAGACCTCAGTAGTCAGCTCTGGTGAGGCTGTGCTGCAGTAAGAACCATGTTAATGGCCCCCAAAGCAGGAGCAGTGACACTGGTGATTCAGTTGAGCCAAACAGAAGTTGTAAGTGCTTCCTTTAAGTGAAAAGGTGCAAGTTCATGAGATAAGGAAAGAGAGAAAATTGTGTGCTGAGTTTGCTAACATCTATAGTACAAATAAATGTACCTAGCCGGGCGCGGTGGCGCACGCCTGTAATCCCAGCACTTTGGGAGGCTGAGGCAGGAGGATCGCGAGTTCAAAGCCAGCCTCAGCAATGGCGAGGCACTTAGTAACTCAGTGAGACCCTGCTTCTAATAAAATACAAAAAAAAAGGGCTGGGGATGTGGTCCAGTGGTCGAGTACCCCTGAGTTCAATCTCCGGTACCAAAAACAAACAAACAAATAAATGTACCTGAGGAATTGTGGTGAAGGAAAAATAAATTTATGCTAGTTTTGCTGTTGCACCTCAAACTGTAAAGGCAATGGCCTTGGTGAGTGATACAAGCTTAGTCAGAGGGACGGGTACTAGACTGTGTATGTAGGTACAGGAGAGAGCACAGCATATAGATAAGGTGTGGCGCTTTCAGCATCCATGGGGGCCTTGGACAGAATCCCCACGGACAAGGGGGATAACTGTAAGCTATAATTCCATCACCCATGGATTCAGATCTCTTACCAGTTCTATAATACTCTGAAGCTGACAGCTCTTCAAATATTACCTCTTTTCCATTCTATTTTTCCCTTATGGGGCTGAAATCAAATGTATCATAAAATTGTACACCCAATCTTCCACATCTCAACCAATTTCACTGTCATTTTCCCATCTTATCAACCATCTTTGCTGTGTTCTTGATAAATGTCTTCTAGTTCACAGAGTCTCTCAACTATGAGCAACTGGACACTAAGCCTGTTGGTGGAACTTTGTTTTCTGCAGTGCTGGATGGAACGAACCCAGGGCCTTACGGGCACTAGGCAAGTGTTCTACCACTGATTATACCCCAGCCTTATTGGTGGGAAGTTTTTAAAGTTTCAACTATTGTTTGTTTCTAGAGGTTCTCTGAGGTCATCTCAAACCCTCTTGATTGCTCTTGTTAACATCCTGTCTTCACTTTACCATTGTGGTTTTTACATTCCTTGTACCTCCCATGTTTGTGACTTTTGTGTGTGTGTGTGGCGGGGGTGGGGGGCGGGATACTGGGGATTGAACCTAGGAGCACTGAGCCACATCCCCAGCCCCAGCAAATCTTACTAAGTTACTGAGGCTGGCCTGCAACTTTTAGCCCTCCTGCCTCAGCCTCCCCAGCCACTGGGAACACACGCGTGCACCACTGCACCTGGCTTGATGCTGGAGAATTCTGACGGTTCTGCAGCACAGGTGGAACCCATCATCTGCTTCCCTCAGTGCCAGCACAGGATCTGGCTTCCTCAGTCTGCTAAGTGAACTTGCCTGTCCGCATTCTAGCTTCCAGAACTCCATCATTCTGGTCTCTTCTCCCACTTTGACCATCCATGTGAAGTTTTAAAACATCAATTTAGGGCTGGGATTGTGGCTCAGCGGCAGAGCGCTCGCCTAGCACGTGCGCGGCCCAGGTTCGATCCTCAGCACCACATACAAATAAACGCATTGTGTACAACTACAGCAAATAAAAAAAAAAAAAAAAACGGCAGGCAGAAGGAAAGCCTCAAGCTACACTCGAGGTACAACCAAAAAGGTTACAGTCACAAATGAGCGCACACAGAGGCAGCCAGTGTTGTCCCGCTAGCACAGGACGAGCAGCAGCCAGTGCCATGCTGCTTGTCTGGCCACCAGGAGGCCCTGACAGACAGCCTGCTTCTTCCTTGAAGGCGCTTCACCACTGTTTGGTTGCACGTGAGGACACTGACTGGATGGATATGATTATTAACCTTCCCCACTTAACATGAAGACAACGGCATTTCATGCAGAATGTCTGACAATCTACCTTAAGCAAGAAACACGTGAACACTCCCTCTCTTGAGACTATGTTACAAGTGCTGCACATGAAACGCTGCAAAACATTGGGAAAAACCAAGACAGCATCAGAGGGTCTCTGCAGTCAAGGTCTACCAAACACAGACAAGCTCGAAGGGCCACCAGGGACCGCTGCTCTCCTGAGACCACTGCCCTTCTCAGGCACTCACAGAGCACCACTCCACCATGACTGGTAGGACAGACAGGGCAGCAAGGAGGTGTAGAGACAAGCACCCTCAAAACGCTGTTGCAACCAGCCACCTTTTTTCTTCAGACATCACCAACTTCCAGGTGGCTGTCTGTTTCCATCAGGCCTGAGGAGGTGGGCAGAGACGCTGTGGCACCCTCACTCTTCATCTGCACTGACCTGCAGTTCGTCTTTCTCATATTTTTTATGTTATGTTTTATTTAGAGATTACTGAGTTGCTTAGGGCCTCACTAAGTTGCTCACGCTGGTTCTGAATTCGCGATCCTCCTGCCTCAGCCTCCTGAATTGTTGATTACAAGCGTGCACTACAATACCCAGCTAGTCTTTAGGTGAGATTACTCAGTATCAGACGGAGGCATGGGCTCTGAAGACTCCTTCCTCACCCAGCAAGGAAGCCAGTTCCCAGACCACAGTGCCTAGGTGTGGGTACCTCTCTGGGAGCAGCTTTTCAAACTTGTCTTGAAGGGTTAGTCTCTGCCACAGGGTCACAGGCACAAAGACTACACAGGCTGCTGAGCCCTAAGCACAGTATCTGGCCTCGTGGGGGCAGAAATTTGGGGGTGGGGGGACCACAGCTACTCCTTCCCCTGCCGTGGTTTACGTCCCCAGGAGCTCATCCTAGGCTGAAATATTGGTAAGTGGGAAATGCACTAAGTGCATCTGAAAACACGTCTGCCTGGACACTACTTGAGGCCACTGGCATGTCCAGGTCTGCTGAGGAGGACCACCAGGACCTGGTACCTTGCTGCTTAGGCCCAGCCTTCATAGGGCTCTTCCAAAAGCAGAGTCCAAGACTCAGGAGGCTGAGACAGAAGGATTCCAGGTTTGAGGCAAGCCTCAGTGATTCAGCAAGGCCAAGCGATTTGGCAAGACCCTGTCTTCAAATAAAAAATAAAAAAGGGGTTGGGGCTGTAGCTCAGTGATAAAGCACTTGCCTGGGGCACTGGGTTCAATTCTCAGCACCACATGAAAACAAATAAAGATACTATGTGTTCATCTACAACTAAATGTTTTTTAAAAAAATAAAAATAATAAGGCATGGGGATGTAGCTCAGTGGTTAAGCACCTCTGGGTTCAATTCCCAGTATCAAAAAGAAAAAAAGCAGAGCCCAAGATGAGAGCCAAGGTTCTGGGTTTGTGCTTGGGAAGTGAACTAGAGAAAAGCTGGCTTGGGATGCACCCCAGCTCCTGCCACAGATGGCTGGCTCTACAGGGACCCAAAGGCATACAGGCGTCAAGCACGTGTCCCAGGTGCACTGAGCACAGTCACATCCTGCTGGCAACCCCGCGGGCACACATCGTGTGGTCACCACTGCAGCCTTCAGGGAGGACGGCATAGGCCTTCTCACCGTTGGTTCACAGCATCTGTACACCTAAACCCACAGGCAGAGAACTCCCTCAGAGCCACCCTGCCTTCAGAACATGCAGGACAGGGCTGTGCCGACTGAAGCTGCTAGATTTGTGATAACTTGTTATGGAAGCAATAGAAAACTAACACAAATGACTTCCTCCTTCCTGGAAAGCTTATGCTATCTGTTATTCCTTGCCTCTCCCTTCCTGTCAGAATTTAAAAAGACATTCCTGTCTCCTCCATCTTAAAGACATTAATCCAGACACAGGGCTCCCTCACTCTCTGCCCAGGTGTCCTTGCACTCGCCACCACAGGGTTCCGTCTCACCTTTCACTGACGCTGCGACCCAACACTATGGACCATGTCCCTGCACTGCTGGCATCACCAGCAACTTCCATGTTGCTAAGCTGAGGACAGAAACTGGCTCTGGCTCTCGGTACTCTGAAGGACCAAGACTTCTCATGTGCAACACCCAAGGCAGATGTGATACGGGGTGCAATTGATAAAGTAGGTGTTGTTGGTTTTGCTTGTTTTTTGTTTGTTTTTTTCTGGTGCTGGGGATTGAACCTTGAGCATGTGAGGCAAGCAGTCTACCACCTGAGCCATATCCCCAGCCCCATAAAGGGTTTTGTTGTTGTTGTTGTTTTTTTATTTGTTTGTTTGTCTATTTTTGGATCTGGGGGTCAAACCCAGGGCTTTGCAAATGCAAGGCAGATACTGCAGATACTTTGCCACAGAGCTACATCCCAGCCCCAAACAGATAAAATGGACTTTACCAAAACTCAAAAACTTTTGTGCCTTAAAATGGCTGGGGTTGGGCTGGGATTGTGGCTCAGCGGTAGAGCGCTCGCCTAGCGTGCGTGCGGCCTGGGTTCGATCCTCAGCACCACGTAAAAATAAACCGCATTGTGTACAACTAAAGCAAATAAATAAATATTAAAAAAAAAAAAATGGCTGGGTTTGTCAGGCTCAGCGGTAGAGCACTCGCCTAGCGCATGCACTGCCCGGGTTCGATCCTCAGCACCACGTAAAAATAAAGGCATTGTGTACAACTAAAATAAATGAATAAATATTTTTTAAAAAATGTACCATTAAGCCGGGCGCGGTGGCGCATGCCTGTAATCCCAGCACCTGGGAGGCTGAGGCAGGAGGATCGCGAGTTCAAAGCCAGCCTCAGCAATGGCGAGGCACTTAGCAACTCAGTGAGACCCTGTCTCTAATAAAATACAAAAAAGGGCTGGGGATGTGGCCCAGTGGTCGAATGCCCCTGAGTTCAATCCCCGGTACCAAAAAAAAAAAAAAAAAGTACCATTAAGAAAACAAAAAACTGGGGCTGGGGCTCAGTGGTGGAACACTTGCCTAGCATGTGTGAGGCACTGGATTCGATCCTCAGCACCACATAAAAATAAATAAATAAAGGTATTTTTAAAAAAAGAAAGAAAGAAAACAAAAAACCTGGGAGTCTGAGGCAGGAGGACTGCAAGCTCAAGGTCAGTCTCAGCAATACACAGTGAGACCCCGTCTCAAAAATTAAAAAATAAGCCAGGCGCGGTGGCGCACGCCTCTAATCCCAGCACTTGGGAGGCTGAGGCAGGAGGATCGCGAGTTCAAAGCCAGCCTCAGCGGTGGTGAGGCACTTAGCAACTCAGTGAGACCCTGCCTCTAATAAAATACAAAAAAGGGCTGGGGATGTGGCCCAGTGGTCGAGTGCCCCTGAGTTCAATCCCCAGTACCCAAAAAAAATAAATAAATACATAAAAATAAAAAATAAAAAGACCTGGGGATGTGGCTCAGTGGTTAAGCACCCCTGAGTTCCATGCCTGGTACAAAGAAAGAAAGAAAAATAAAATGAAAAGAAGACAGATGCAATGATGCAACGCAGCCTGTAATCCCTGCTACTTAAGAGGCTGAGGCAGGAAGATCACAAACTCAAAGCCAGTCTGGACAACTTAGCACAGATCTGTCTCAAAATAAAAAGGGCTGAGAGTAGATCAGAGGCAGAATCCCTGGGTAATCCCCAGTACCATTAAAAAAAAAAAAAAAAAAAAAAAAAAAAGAGGAAAGGAAAAGATAAGCTGCAAACAGAAAAAAAATTCTACAAATCATACATGTGACAAAGAACTTGCATTTACAACATATAAAAAACTGTTACAACTCAATAACAGAAAAAAAAAAAAAAAACTTAAAAGATTGAGCAAAGGATCTCAATCGACATCTCTCCAAAGAAGATATATGAATCAACAATAGGTGAATGAAGAGATGCTCAATATCACTGGTCATCAGGAAAATCCAAGTCAAACCCATACCCAGACACCCACCCCCTCACACCCACTAAGAGGGCTGGAATCCCAGCTCAGGTGAGCAGTGATGGGGTGAGGGAACAGGCGCTGGGACCTGCTGAGAGCAAGATGGGGAAGCAGTTCAGTGGTTTCTTCAGAGGTTAGACATGCATTTTCCATTCAGCTTGCAGTTCTACTCCTTGGAACCTACCCAAGAGAAATGAGAACACATTTGTTCTGTCCTATGTGCAGACCTGTACATGCACAGTTCTCATGAAGCAACCCATGCACATCAACCAGACCATAGGTACAAAACATGGTGAACATGCTCACCAGACACTTCAGCAGTACAACAGAATGAACACCAAAGCAAAAGAGTCGGACAACAAAAGATCAATCTTATAGGATTCCACTCGCAGAAAAGGCAAACCAGAAGTAGTTTTGTGGTTGCCTGCACTGGGCTGGAAATGAACACACAGAATCTCTCTGGGATTATGAAAATGCTCTCAAATTGTACAGTGGTAATGGTTGCACAACTCTGTAAATTTTCTAAAAAGCATCAAATTCTTGGTTAGGTGAATTTTTGGCATACATATTGTATCTCAATAAAACCATTTAAGACATCACAGAATGAATGCTGACTCTGGCTACAATTCCTCCTTGTTCCTGCCCTGCGTTTCCAGCTCCAAAGCCCTCTGTGTTCTCATCAAGGCCTTGTCTCTACACACTGCCTTCTCAGGGGTATCATCTCCAGGGCTTCCGCCATAGCCCAGTGCCAAGCATGACGCAGTCTGTAGCTGCACTCCCGGCCTTCTTGGGGCCAGGAGCATGCTCACCTCTCAGCTGGTGTCTCCCTAGGCACAGAACTCTAGCTTAGTGCCTTCGCCCTATGTGTGCCCCTTTCTCAAGGGCCTCACCACCACCTCAGAACTCAGCTTAGTCAGATCTGTTCATCAAGTAGAGGCACTTGCAGGTAAATGGATGGAGTTGGGGAAAATAATGCTAAGTGAAGTCAGCCAATCCCAGAAAACCTCAGGGTTTTCTCACTAGCAATCAAGTGGCAGTTCTTCCCTCTTCTGCCCCACACCCATTCTGAATGATTCACACATCTCTCTGGGTAATTCACACAGAAGGAAGAAGAAAATGCAAATAGCCCTTCATCAAACAGAGCAGATAAGTCATAACAGGGATGAAGTTCCAACAGAGAAACCACTGTTAACTGTTTTGTTTCCTCCAGAAGAATTCTATGTATGTAGCAGTAAGTGTAGGACTACCATTCCTTGGATTCACAACAACTGATAAGAAAAAGTACTTTTCTCTCCAGATCCCCTTCTCTCACAGCACATTAAGGCAGCCTCTGTCTACTCCTGCACATGCACACATGTGAGCACACACATCCACACGTGGGCAGACAGTGGCCGCACTCTTGAGAACACAGGGTCCCACTGTGCAACCCCACCAGGACGCAGTTCCCGGCGGTTCTCACTCTGGGTTCCACATCCCCAAACATGTCTGTGTCCAGCCACAGCAGTGCTTAAGTCCATTCTCCAGCCCTGGAGTCTAGGGACTGGCAGCTTTTCTTGCCAGCACCACCTCAAGGAGGAGATTCTCCATTCCTCAGAGACACTGGGGTGACACTGGTCCACTGCACCGTAGCATTAGGCCAACATCACAGTCCTTCAGCAAGCCCTCCCAGCGCCACCTTCAAAATATACATCTGTTAGACAGCTGTCCACTGCTATAACAAAATACCCAGGATCACCGGGTGTGGTGGTGCATGCCTGTAATCCCAGCACTTGGGAGGCTGAGGCAGGAGGATCGCGAGTTCAAAGCCAGCCTCAGCAATGGCGAGGCACTTAGCAACTCAGTGAGACCCTGTGTGGCTCAGTGGTCGAGTGACCCTGAGTCCAATCCCCGGTACCAAAAACAACAACAACAAAAAACGAACAAACAAACAAAAACCCCCAGGATCATTAATTTATAAGAAAAAAAGTTTATTTAGCTCATGGTTCTGGAGGTTCTAGTCTAAGGAGGCAGACCCACAGCTCTGGGTCTCTGGCGGGGGTGCTGGAGTGGCATGACTATGTGAAAGACTGAATTGCTCATGGCAGGAACCAGGAACCAAAAGAGAAAGCCTGGATGGGGTTCCACGATCCCCTTTGGGAACAACCCCCAATGACCTAAGTACCTCCCACAAGGACAGATACTAAAGTTCCACCATCTCCCAGTAGTGCCACTGGGGAGACCAAGCCTTTAACACACAGGACTCTGGAGACACTTAAAATCTAAACTACAGGACTGGGGATAGAGCTCAGTTGGTAGAGTGCTTGCCTTGCATGCACATGGCCCTGGGTTCAATCCCCAGCAACACACACACACACACACACACACACACACACACACACACACACACGAATGGATAAAATCTAAACAACAGAACTCCTGGACCGCCATGGCCCCATCACACAGGCTTACGCTGTCTCCCCACAGGAATGATCAGATGGGGTCGCCCCACATGTACCACTTAAGGCTCTCAAAGCTCTAATGGTGAAATCCCACCCTCTCCCTAGCTCTTCCTCACCCTGACCCTCCAGCCAGGCCAGCAGAAATGTAGGCCCCTTTACAGGACTCTGGGTCTTTACTTCTCACTCCCTGACGTTCCAGATCCCTCAGCCAGGTTTACTTGGCAAACCCAGAGCTCCCCTTTTCCATGCCTGCAGCTAAATACCCGAAGGAAAACACAGCTGGCCAGTCTCTCCTTAATCCCCACCAAGTCCTACATCATCAGCTCATGGGGTTCACACCCTTCCTGGCCCTTTTCTGTCTGCTGCTCCTTGCTCAGTCTGCTTCCTTCTCTGAGAAAAACACCACAGGACTCCCACAGATGGCTGTGGACTAACACATGACCTGCCTGCCTCCTCCTTTACCACTTCGTCCTCTCTCCAGGATTGGTCCCATCAGCACATGACCAGCTAACATTTCTTGCATCTTAAAAAAATATATGTGAAGAAATACTCTGGTGACTTCTACTGCCCTTCAAAAAGGAGTGTGTCCTAACACTTCTGATTTCTTCTGTCACATTTTCTCTTAACACCACTGCAAAAGTACTTTTGTTCCCCTCACTCCCTTATACCTCCCACATCTCTTCCAGATCACCGGATGATCTACAAGTCCAATGGCAGTTCCCCATCCTGCTTCTCTGACCTCATAGTGATCAGACCACTCCCTTCTTCCCATTACTTGCCTCAGGTTACTCCTTCTTCTCCATTATCCTCCTTATCCATCATGCACTGCTCTCTCCTCCCTTGATTGACCTTCCTCACTTGGCCTCTGAATACTGTGGCCTCCTTCCCTGCTCCTGGACCTGAAGGAGGCCCACATCTAGGTGGACCCCCTTCTCCACCTACATCCCTGCCCTGGAGGTCTCCTTCAGGCCCACAGCTTGCTCCTGTCTCTATGACAATGACTCCCTTACTTAGAGGTCTGACCACGACACACCCCAACAACTCCTCACTGTCTTGTAAGTCAGTCCACCTGCAATTCTACCAGGAAATCTCAACATGTCCACAAAACTCAATAAAAAATAAAACTAATGAAGAAAAAGTTAGAAATGGTCTCTGGGTTCCAACATCCTATTAGCCCATTACCACTTTGGTGGGGCCTCCCCACCTGGGTCACTGTCTCCACTCCCATGATGCCCACAGGCCCTCCTGCTCACCCTACACACACACACTTTGCCCAAGCCTACACACTCAGCTGCTGCACAGCTCCAGCTGGATGGTTTGTACTGCTGTCCCCTCAGCCTGGATTCCCCTCTCCACAGGTGGTTTCCCTCCTCTATGGCTCATCTCCTCTATGGCTCACCTCCATTCAAATTCATGGACTTTGTGAACAAGGCCCACCTGACCCTAGCTGCCTCCATGTGGCTACAGCACTGACCTCTGAGCACCGTGAGAGCAAGGCTGGCCTGCCCTCCTCACTGCACTGTCTCAGCACTTCACTGTATGTCCATGTGGACACACTAAGCATTGACAACTATGTGTTTATACCCTGAGGTCAGGGAGGTGACAACACATGTGAGAAGGTGCGACTGAGTGGACATGGATCAGGTTCTGCCACCAGCTAAGTGCCTGCATGGGTCACAGCCCTCTCCAGCCTCACATGCTCCATCTGTGAATAGGACCAAGAAGATCCACCATGTGGACAGGTAGTCATAGATTTCCTAAAACCAGGAAGTGCTTAGAATGGTGTCTGAACACACACACAGCAGATCACAACAAGCCAGCCGCCACAGTGGGCAACATTTATCTTCAAGACAGTTTTTCTAGACTTCATGTCATCTTCTGGTGAGGCAATGCTCAAACCACAGATGGGCTGAAGATGCCAGCCGTGTGCTTCAGAGAATAATGTTCACAGCTCTTCTCAACCACCTCTCATGTTTCTAAAATGCCAGGGATTCCTGGATCCCTTAAGACTGGCAAACCTAGAGGATGGGGTAGAAGTGGAATTTCTGTGTTCCTCATCTCTGCAGATAGGACTTTTTTTGTTTGTTTTTTTGTTTTCTTAATGCATGCACTGTAAATTCTTAAATGCAATTTTTAAAATTTTAAAGATAGGGCTGGGGTTGTGGCTTACTGATAGAGCACTTGCCTAGCAAGTGTGAGGCACTGGGTTTGATCCTGTGCACCACATAAAGATAAATAAATAAAATATTGTGTCCATCTACTATATACACACACACACACACACACACACACACACATATATATATATATAAAGATGATTTTTATTGCTCATTTGGAACTATCAACCAAATGGGAGGAAAAGAACATATATATACATTTACTTATAAATACATTAAATATCCCTATTAAGATAAACAAGAGGGGCTGGGGATATAGCTCAGTTGGTAGAGTGCTTGCCTCGCATGCACAAAGCCCTGGGTTCAATCCCCAGCACGACAAAAAATTAAAAAATTAATAAACAAGAATCTAATGCTGCTAGCTGCCCCAAGAGGAAACTTGAACAGCCGAAGAGTGAAGATAGAATTTTTCTCACAGTTTGCCCTTAGTATTAAATTTTGAACATCTGCTCAAATATTTAGGATAAAAAAGGAAAAGCTTTTAAAAGATTCATCAGTAGTGAAAAACCTGAAAATAAAATTAGAAAAACAGCCAGGCGTGGTGGTGCACACCTGTAATCCCAGCACTTGGGAGGCTGAGACAGTAGGATCACGAGTTCAAAGCCAGCCTCGGCAATGGCAAGGCACTTAGTAACTCTGTTGAGACCCTGTCTCTAATAAAATACAAAAAAGGGCTGGGGATGTGGCCCAGTGGTCAAGTGCCCCTGAGTTCAATCCCTAGTACCAAAAAATAAATAAATAAATAAATCAGAAAAACAATTCCATTTCTAATAACTTCAACAGGAATAAAATATTTGGGAATGAATTTAACATAACAAAAGAAGTATGGACCTTGTACAATAAAAACTAAAACATTGTTAGAAGAAAGTAAAGACTTAAATAAACAGTACAATAGTATCCCATGTTCACTTAAGACTTAACATTCTTTTTTTTTTTTTTTTGGTACTGGGGATTGAACTCAGGGGCACTCAACCACTGGGTCACATCCCCAGCCCTTTTTTGTATTTTATTAGAAACAAGGTCTCACTGAATTACTAAGTGCCTTGCCATTGCTGAGGCTGGCTTTGAACTCACGATCCTCCTGCCTCAGCCTCCCAAAGTGCTGGGATTACAGGCGTGCGCCACTGCGCCCAGCTAAGACTTAACATTCTTAAGATGGAAAATACTCCATGTTAATCAACAGATTCAACAAATCCCTATCAAAATTGAGATTGCTTTTTTTAGAAACCCAATAGACTGATTCTAAAATTTAAATGGAAATTCTAGAACCTAGAATAACCAAAATAGTCTTCAAAAAGAGGAACAAAGCAATGAACTTACAGTTTCTGACTTGGAAATGCACTATAAAAGCTATTGTCCTTGGGCTAGGGTTGTGGCTCAGTGGTAGACTGCTCACCTAGCATGGGTGAGACACTGGGTTCGATCTCCAGCACCACATAAAAATAAAATAAAGGTATCGTGTCCACCTAAAACTAAAAAATAAATATTAAAAAAAAAAAATCTACAGCCGGGCGCGGTGGCGCACGCCTGTAATCCCAGCACTTTGGGAGGCTGAGACAGGAGGATCGCGAGTTCAAAGCCAGCCTCAGCAATGGCGAGGCACTTAGCAACTCAGTGAGACCCTGTCTCTAATAAAATACAAAATAGGGCTGGGGGTGTGGCCCAGTGGTCGAGTAGCCCCGAGTTCAATCCCCAGTACCACCAAAAAAAAAAAAAAAAAAAAAAAATCTACAGTCCTCAAAATGATGTGGCTATAGCCTAGGGTCAGACATACACACCAAGATGCAGACTGACCAGACAAGAAGTGAGCTCAAGTTCAGAGTCAATGACTTTCCACAAGGGCACAAAACAATTCATTAGAGGAAGGAAAGAAGGGTCTTTCCATCAAATGTGCTCAGACTGATCAATAGCCACCTGCAAAAGAACAAGGTGGACTGCTTGTTGTATAAAATTACCAAATCATCCAGCAATTCTAATTCTAGGTAATATACCTGAGAGAACTAAAAACATATCTGCATAAACATTTAAAAACATAAATATATCCGAGTAGCAGCAGCATTTTCTTTCTTCTTCTTTTTTTAAATATTTATTTGTTTTAGTTGTACACAATACATTTATTTATGTGGTGCTGAGGATCGAACCCGGGCTGCGCAAGTGCTAGGCGAGTACTCTACTGCTAAGCCACAACCCAGCCCCAGCATTTTCTTAATAGCCAGTAAGTAGGGGCAACTCAAATGTCCATCAATGGATGAATTTAAATGAACTGTGGTTGGTCAGTACAGTGGGCATGACTTGGCAGTAAAAACAAACAGCACTCTGATAGCTGCAAAGCAAAACCAACACCTGAGACCAGGAGCCATGCCAGCCCTCCCATCACACCTGATCCTCAACAGTCTCTGCTTCCACCTCCCTCGCCGGCACCCAGAAGCACAGCTGAACTGTTTCTGTGCTTCCTGGAGGCCTCCAAACTAACTCCCAACACAAGGGTTCGGCTGATGCTTCAAAAAGAGCCTTGGAGGCGGGGGTCGGGGGTGGGGGTGAGGGGGGGTTGTGGCTCAGCGGTAGATCGCTCGACTAGCACGTGCGCGGCCCGGGTTCAATCCTCAGCACTACGTAAACATAAATGCATTGCATTGTGTACAACTAAAGCAAATGAATAAATATATTAAAAAAAAAAAAAAAAAAAGAGCCTTGGGTCAGACCTTGGCATGGTCTGGTTAGCCTTACCTGCCCCACCTCTTGCCTTTCCCTGGATTCTTGCCCAGGCTGCCACATGCATCAGCCCCCTCTCCTCTCCTGCAAGCCCAGGAGGCTTGCCCTGGTCCCTCATCTACACAGGGTTCCCTACATTTGCTCTCACAGCCCCATCCCTGGCCTTCGGAGCACGTGCCACAGTAAACTGTGTCCCTGCAGTAGACACTGAGCTTCAGAGGCAGGAGCCTCACCCTGCACTGCTAGTTCCCCCGACTAGCTCTCAGGGATTCACAGGATGGATGACTGGAAAGGCATGAGCCACACCCACAGTGTTACCTAGGAGTGTCCCCTCCTCCAGATCTGAAGAACCCTGCCACCCACATGTGCTCACACTCAGGAAGAAACCAGCAGTTTCAAGCCTACCCCGAGATGCCGACCAGGGCCCTCTGTACAGTAAACCCGGGCCATCTCTAGTCCATGAACCCTAGTGCTGGTTCTCATGAGGTCCTCACCCAGTCAACATGAAATGCAGCCCGTGCTGTGTCTCGTTCTCCATGAGGGCCGTGGCCAATAGGTCTGCCACACCAGGCTCGGAGGGACAAATGGAGGCCCTGCCCAGTGGCATTTCCCAGTCAGCTGTGCTGTCATTGGAGGGCATCTACTTCAGATTTTGCAAACGATTTATTTCACCATTTAAAATATGTCAGATACAACTGGGATGGATGACTTCACCACACTCTGATGGATCCCGAAAAGGAAGCTGATGGAAACAGCTGGGGCTAGAAAGCTGCCAATCCCCTCACCCCCACAACTGCACTGTGACCCCACGGTGTGTCGAGGTGACAAAGGCCTCCCCAGGAGACAGCCCTACTCTACATGCTGAAAACAGCCTACCTGATCCCCTGGGTGCCTGCCCATCCTCTCCTCACACTGGACCTCGGTCACAAAAGCCTCTGGCAGCGGCCCACAGCTGCCTCTTCTGGGCCTGGTGAACAGCTTTATTCCTCAACAAGATGTCCCCTCTCTAGAAGACCAGCTGAGGCTCCTCAACCTCTGCCTTATGCAATTGCCCCCAGGGCTTGCTGTCCTAGATCCCGGGATGGTGCCATGGGGTGTGAGCACTCGCTCCTGTGTCCCCCAACAGAGGCATTGTCTGTCCCCTCCATGTCAGGAGCACACAGCAGGACAGGATATCATGAGAGTAGGTGAGAAAGGGTGGGCCTGGCAAGTACAGAACCAGCTAGGCAGTGGAGCCCTGCCAAACCAATGGAGAAGGTAGTTCTGGGTTCCCAGGGCCTTGGGCAGGAACCCCCACTCTGTTCCCAGAAGCCATTTGTGGTTCCTACGCCTCCCTGGGAAGGTCCCACATGAGGGTCTCTGGGACCCATAGAATTATCCCTCCCAGCTTTAGGCTGCTTCTAGTACTTCTAGTCAGAAAAAGTAGGAAACACCAGGGTGCAGCTGGATTCCAAACGCACGGTAAAAGACCAGTACCACTGTTACGAACTCTCTGGTTTTAGAAGCTGCTTCGCCATGATTAGTGAAGCCATTACAATGAGAGTGAGCAGGAGGCCAGGCGCAGTGGTGCACGCCTATAATCCCAGCACTTGGGAGGCTGAGGCAGGAGGATCTCAAGTTCAAAGCCAGCCTCAGCAATGGCGAGGCGCTTAGCAACTCAGTTGAGACCCTGTCTCTAATAAAATACAAAAAGAGCTGGGGATGTGGCCCAGGGGTCGAGTGCCCCTGAGTTCAATCCCTGGTACCAAAAAAAAAAAAAAATAAATAAAGAGAGAGAGAGAGAGAGAGAGAGAGAGAGCGAGCGCAGGAGCTCCAGAAGGGAACATTCCAGTGCCAGGCATAACATGGGGCCTGTCGAGTGGAGAGATGCACCCGTGCAGGTTTCAGCACAATCTCGATGTCTGGAAAGAATATGCTGGCCACCAAGACGTCCCAGAGAATGGTGAAGGGGACTGCAAAAGGAAACATTTCTGTGAAACTAATGCACAAAGGAAGCACCAGCCACACTGTCTGATTAGTGCTGGGGCCTCCCGCAGCTTAAAGAAACAGTCCAAAGAAAAAGCAGAAAAGGGGAAAAGGAGCATGGCAAAAAAAGGAAAAAGAACTGAATGCTCAGCCAGGCAGGGGCTCTGTGCCCATGCCCAGGACCTGGGCTTTAGCTGTCCCTGCCACACCTCACTACACCTGGTGTTTGTCTTATCTCAAACCAGCCTGCAAGAGGACAGAAAAAGTGCTATTGGCTCATCACCCTCTTACTAGTAAAACTAATATTTTAACTCTTAAAACATTATACATGGCTGGGCACGGTGGCGCACACCTGTAATCCCAGCACTTTGGGAGACTGAGGCAGGAGGATCGCGAGTTCAAAGCCAGCCTCAGCAATGGCGAGGCACTTAGCAACTCAGTGAGACCCTGTCTCTAAATAAAATACAAAAAAGGGCTGGGGATGTGGCCCAGTGGTCGAGTGCCCCTGAGTTCAATCCCTGGTACCAAAAACAAAAAAAACAAACACATTATACATGGGGCTGGGATTGTGGCTCAGCGGTGGAGCGCTCGCCTCGGGCGAGCGCGGCCCAGGTTCGATCCTCAGCACCACATAAACATAAATGCATTGCATTGTGTACAACTAAAGCAAATAAATAAATATTTTTTAAAAAAATTATACATAACCCCCCGTAATTTACAGAGTCCTCTGAAACTTGGTCAAGCTTCAGCTTCCCAATGACCCTGGAGAGAAGACAGCACAGATGGTTAGTCTGCAGATGACAGCCAGGACACGGTCAGTTATTGATGCATCTACGATCAACACACAACCAGCCCGTGACAGAGTCCAAGTGTAACTCAAGGCTCTGTCCCACCTGCATAGCAGCTGCTGCAGTGCCTGCTGGCCTGGGTCTCAGCACCCAGGAGTGGGTTCACATCACAGCCCCCCACCACAGCCCTCTGTGGGCCCCACCCAGTCTTTGACTCCCACTATGGAACACTCCCTTCTGAAAAATCCTGCTTACTCTTGGTTTTTTGTTTTTGTTTTGTGGTGCTGGGTATCAACCCAGGGCCTTGTGCAAGCAAGACAAGCACTCTATCAACTGAGCTATATATCCCCAGCCCCTACTCTTGTTTTTAACAGCTTCACTGAGATGTAACTCACACACCACACAATTCACCCATTTAAAGTGTACAGTTTTGTTCTATTCACAGACGTGGGCAAGCTGTATCATGCCAATTCCAGGACATTTTCAATACCCTAAAACTCTACTCCTCTTTAACTATAATACCCACAGCTTGTGGCAACCACTAATCTACTATTTTTTCCTATGAATCTATTCTGGAAATTTTATATAAATGTAATGATACAACATGTCTGGTTGTTTGGGGTTTTTTGTTTGTTTTGGTATTGGGAATTGAACCCAGGACCACTGTACCTACCAGTGAGCCACATCCCCAGCCCTTTTTATGTTTTTTTTTTTTTTTTTTTTTGGTGGCACCGGGGATTGAGCTCAGGGGCACTCGTCCACTGGGCCACATCCCCAGCCCTTTTTTGTATTTTATTTAGAGACAGGGTCTCACTGAGTTGCTAAGTGCCTCGCCATTGCTGAGGCTGGCTTTGAACTCGTGATCCTCCTGCCTCAGCCTCCCAAAGTGCTGGGATTACAGGCGTGCGCCACCACGCCCGGCTTATGTTTTATTTTGAGACAGGTTTCAATAAGTTGCTTAGGATCTAAGTTGCTGAGGCTGACCTCAAACTTGCAATCCTCTTGCCTAAGCCTCCTGAGTCACTAGGATTACAGGTATATGCCACTATGCCTAGATGTGCGCCACCATGCCCAGCTGTGTCTGGTTTTTCTTTTTGACTCAGCATAGTATTTTCAAGGTTCATCCATGATGAAAACAAACCAGTAATTCATTTCTTTTATTGCCAAGTAATATTGCTTTCTATGGATATATCACATGTTGTACTGGTGACATTTGTGTTGTTTTGTGGTGGATGCTGCCTGCACAGCTGCTATGGAGTATGAGCACTGCCCACTGTGTACCCTAACAGAGGTTTGGCCTTGTCTACTTCATCTTGGGAGCTTTTGGGCTCCTGGGCGTGGTGGTGGATACCTATAATCCTAGTTTGTTCTATTTGGGTTTTTTTGGGTTGTTATTTTGGGGGGGGGGTGTACCAGAGATTGAACTTAGGGGTACTCGACCACTGAGCCACATCCCCAGCCCTATTTTGTATTTTATTTAGAGACAGGGTCTCACTGAGTTGCTTAGTGCCTCGCTTTTGCTGAGGCTGACTGTGAACTCCTGATCCTCCTGTCTCAGCCTCCTGAGCTGCTGGGATTACAGGCGTGTGCCAGTGCACCCCACTTGTTTTCTGTTTTTTTGTTTGTTTGTTTGTTTGGTACGGGGATTGAACTCGGGCACTTGTCCACTGGGCCACATCCCCAGCCCTTTTTTGTATTTTATTAGAGACAGGGTCTCACTGAGTTGCTAAGTGCCTCGCCATTGCTGAGGCTGGCTTTGAACTCGTGATCCTCCTGCCTCAGCCTCCCATGTGCTGGGATTACAGGCGTGCGCCACCTTTTCTGTTTTTTGATATGGGGTCTCACTGTGTTGCCCAGGCTAGTTCAAACTCATGGGCTCCAGCATCCTCCCACTTCAGTTTCCCAAGTAGCTGGGGTGATAGTTGTGTACCAGTTGTGTACACGCTATCACCCACTGGGCCTTTGGATAATACCTGGGTGGTTTCCACTTGTTGGCTGTTGTTTCTATGAAGACGCATGGACAAGTTTCTGGGTGGACATATGTTTTTCTGACTCTTAACCATAAGAACACATAAAAGGTGACTGATTTCCAACAGAGAAACTCATTTGTTTAGACCTACTTTAGTATTTAAAATTCAGAGATAGATAATTGGAAGAAATAAATGACCAAAAGAAGTACAGAGTTAAAGACATTCAGGGACAAGAGCAAACCTGATGTCATTAAACAAACGACTGAAGACATAAGTAATATTTCTAGGAGTGCATCAAGAGGCACATCCACACACTTGAAATGCTGTACCTTGCAGCCTCATTTCTATCTGCACAAAACATAATGTTCACAAGCAGGATCTGGTTAGATAAATTACAGCATGTCCACACTGAAGAAGGCACAGCCATGAAAAAGAAAGTACTGGAAAATGACCTCTCAAACATAGTTGAAAAAGGCAAAGGTCATAAAGATTTTTAAAAGGATAGGAAAAAAGAACACATGCTTGCCTATACAGTTACAAAGTATCTCCAGAAGGAGATAGGAGAAGCTGGTCCCGCCAGGCCTCCAGGGAACCAGGCTCTGGGGAGAAAGGAAGGAAGCTCTGCTGAGCACCCTTTGTGCTTTTGCACCATGTGAACATATCATCTGTTCAAAAAGATATAAAATTAAAACTTTCAGGGGCTGGGATTGTGGCTCAGTGGTAGAACGCTCGCCTACCGGGTTCGATCCTCAGCACCATGTAAAAATAAACGCATTGTGTACAACTAAAGCAAATAAATATTTAAAAAAAAAAAAAAAAAAACTTTCAGGAATCAAGAATAAAGTGAGGGCTGGGATTGTGGCTCAGCGGTAGAGCACTTGCCTAGCATGTGTGCAGCCCGGGTTCAATCCTCAGCACCACGTAAAAATAAAGGCATTGTACACAACTAAAATAAATAAATAAATATTTTTTAGAAAAAGAATAAAGTAAATCTATTGAGAATCAAACAATTTATACTTAAGAAAACATGAGATGAGAGAAGCCCTAGTCAGTTGGATATAGCCAAAATGGAGGAAATAACTCCTGGGCTTGTGGACCATTCTTTCTGGGCACTCATCAGCCCAAACCCACCCATCTGTTTTTTGCTTTGTTTTGTTTTTTTTGGTACCGGGTATTGAACCCAGGGAACCAAGCCTGAAGATATGGCTTAACCACTGAGCCATATCCCCAGCCCTTTTCTATATTTTATTTAGAGACAGAGTCTCACTGAGTTGCTTTAGGCCTCACTAAATTGTTGAGGCTCGCTTTGAACTCACAATCCTCCTGCCTCTGTCTCCAGAGCCCTTGAGATTACAGGCATGCACCACAGCACCCAGCTCAAACCCACCCATCTTTACTGATGTTAAAGGCAACACACAACAAGACATCAAGAATATGGGGGGGGGGAATATATATATATATATATACATACATATATATATATATTTGGTATCCCATATATATATATTAGTATCCCATATATATATATGAGATACCCTCAAGGAATTCCCAGACCAGGCAGAGACAGGTGTGGCTGTGAAAGAATCAAAACCACCACCCAGAGCCCACAGGAGATGGGAGGGAAAGAAATGGGTGGGAAGAACCCCTGCTAAGGCTGCCTCAGCCAGGGTCAAGACCTGAAGGAGCTACATGAGCTTCGCTTGTTTTGAAGGAGGAAACACCAAGCCCAGTGACCCAACAAAGCTGCATCACTGAAGGTAGTGCAGCTCAAGAACACATGGGGCTCTGGAGTACAATCTAGGAGGCTCTGGGGAAGCTAGGTGCCACCCTGGGCTGTAGGAGTTATCAGCATCCCTGGCCTCCCCCTCCTAGTAGAGGAAACCAAAACCATCTCTAGACATTGCCAAATGCCTGCATGAGACCATGGTTCAGCACACATCATCTGAGCAACTATATGGAAAAGAAAGGGAGGGGAGCTGGGGTTGTGGCTCAGCAGTAGAGCGCTCACCTAACACGTGCGCGGCCCAGGTTCGATCCTCAGCATCACGAAAAAATAAAGGCATTGTGTACAACTAAAACAAATAATACTAAAAAAAAAAAAAAAAAAAAAAAGAAAGAAAGAAAGAAAGAAAGAAAGGGAGGGGTTCAGGGTCAAGGGGAGAACTCAGGTAAGGAAGCCAGGCTTCCAGCAGCCTCAAACAAACTGAAGTTCCAGAGGGTAAGGCCTAAAGAGCAGGTACTGAGTCTGAGAACCCTTAGGGACTCCTGTGTACAGCTGGCTCCTGTGTCCCAAGCTGAGGAGAGCTATTTAACTGCACCTTAACTCCCATCCATATGAGGCCACCCAGGTGGCAGGGAGCAGTCTCAATCATTTTTGTGGAGGGCTGGAGGGTAGGGCAAGGATCACGGTATTATTCCCAGTATGCATTAACCCCTTGCCTGCAAGAGGGCTGTGCATTCTGTGGCTGGTGGAAGCTAAGCTGCCAATTCAAGATGAAGCCTGATGAGACACTGAGTTTCTGCTATCCTCGTGCCATAAAAACAATCATGTCCCACATAAGCACTGGTCCTGGGTCTGGAAGCAAAATCACAAGCAAATGGAATATATGCAGTAAATAAGATGAAGCCACAGAAAACACAGTGGCTATGTGCTACTGCTGTCCAGAGAAACCTGTCCCAAAACCCTGATCTGAACTGATTCCTCTCCAGACCACCCCACCTGTCACTGCTCATCAGGACAGTCCCTGTTCACATCCCTGTGGTGGTTCTTTATTAGCTAGAAAATTAAAATCTGAAGTCGTCAACCTAAATGCAGAGATCTTTCTATCATCATCCTCATCTCCCATTATTTCTTATACAAACTTTAAGCCCCCACAAACTACATAAACCACCTTCTTCCCTTTGCTCCTAAATAAATTTAACATCTTCTGCCTGTGGTGCCTTCTTGCAGCCAAAGCCTAGCAGCCACCTCCCCCCAGAATCTCTGAAGCACAGCCTGTCGCAACTATTCAATCTCCAGAGCAGCCTCCGACAATGCAAAAACAAGCAAGTGTGGCTGTTTCAATGAACTTTACTGACAAAATAGGGAGGCAGTTTCCTTGTGGGCTGTAACTAACTGACCTGGTCTGCAGACTAGTTTGAACCTCAAACACAAGAAGGCTCCTGTCTTCTGTGGATTTTTTTTCTTTCTAAACACAATGATTCTGTAGCACTGCAATGCATGCACAACTAACTAAATGTAGACTACCTGTTCTATTGTAAAAGTACTGAAAAAACAATACTTGGGAAACACTTGTACAGAATATTGAAAAATTATTATTAATGCTATTATGGTCTTGCCACAGAATTCCAAAGACTTAAGAGAAAAGATGCACCAAATCTGAACCAAGAAAACTCCACCCAGTGTAGCAAAACAGGCCACCAAGCTCCTCTCAGCACACACATCATCAAAGGCTGGGAGCAGAGAGGCGCAATCCCACATCATCAAAGCTCACAGACTGATGGCAATAATGTTCATTTATGTCACCATCACATTTCAGGGGGTAAACAGGATGGCAGGCACAGCTAACCCATTCAAGTTTAGAAAAACCATGGTGTCTCCATGTGGTGCGCAGCTTCTAATGCACAGCCTTCTGCCCCAGGACACATGGGAGAGAGGCCAGGATTGGCATTTTAAAATCTTTCTTACCATTTTTTCTAAGCAATGAACATTCTCACCTTCAATGCCACAAATCTCAAAGGAGGAGATGAGATATAGTTCTCAAGAATGTATTTAGGGGGCTGGGGTTGCACGTGCACGGCCCGGGTTCAATCCTCAGCACCACGTAAAAATAAACGCATTGTGTACAACTAAAGCAAATAAATAAATATTAAAAAAAAAAAAAAAGAATGTATCTGAAGCCAGGTACAGTGGTGCAGGCCTATAATCCCAGTGTCTCAGAAGGCTGTGGCAGGAGGATCACAAGTTGTAGGCCAGCCTCAGCAACTTAGCAAGGCCCCAAGTAACTCAGTGAGGCCCTGTCTCAAAATTTAAAAAAGTTGGGGATGTAGCTCAGTGGTAAAGTAGCCCTGGGGTCAATCCCTGTACCAAGAAGAAAAATGAATATCTAAGATATGGAGGGAAGAGATAATCAAATCTAAGGACAGTCATCTCCTTGGAAAACATGTGGCTTTTCTCCACTTTGCTCTAAAGCAATCTCAACTTATTCCAACAGTTTGAGCAAGGAAGAACATCACTGTGCTAGTAATTCCAGTTCTTATTATGTTACACGTCCTCATGGTCACCTAGGGTTTATTTTAAGGAGTTACCCTAAAGCAACTCTGTGGAGAGCAACATGGCTTTGGAGGTTTGACTCAGAGGGTGGACCTTCCCCAGGAACAATCCTACCTAACCAAGGACAGAAAGTTCCATGGTATTCCAAGATAGTTCATCAGAAGATATTTCTAAAAACAGTTCTATATAATAACTTACCTAGGGCTGGGGTTGTGGCTCAGTGGCAGAGCGCTCGCCTCGCACATGCGTGGCCCGGGTTCGATCCTCAGCACCACGTAAACATAAATGCATTGCATTGTGTACAACTAAAGTAAATAAATAAATTTTTTTTTTCGGTACCAGGGATTGAACTCAGGGGCACTCGACCACTGGGCCACATCCCCAGCTCTTTTTTGTATTTTATTAGAGACAGGGTCTCACTGAGTTGCTAAGTGCCTTGCCATTGCTGAGGCTGGCTTTGAACTCACGATCCTCCTGCCTCAGCCTCCCAAGTGCTGAGATTACAAGCGTGCGCCACCACGTCCAGCTAATAAATATTAAAAAAAAAAAATAAATAACTTACCTAAGTACACAAGGTTTCTTCTTTTACTTTTATAAAAATCTGTTTTTCCTAATATAGCCTCAGCTTGTTTGTGGAAGAAGCAATAGACACAGATTTCAAACTCATATAATACTACAATGCAGTGCTGGTGAATAACTGAAGAGCCCATAAGGCAGCACATGCCCCCATGTAGCACCCAATCCCATCCACACCTATCCCTGTCAGGCCAGAACCTTGGCTGTAAGATCAATTCCTAGCTTTTTAAAGTACAAGTGCCATGGGCAACGGGTTTTGCAAGTTTTAGTTCACTCACAACAAGTCTCTGGAGCCAGTACTATTTAGCATGCCCATTTTACAGCTGAGGAACCAAAGTCAAAGAGTCCTTGTGTAAGACCACAAAGCCAGTAAAGGAAGAGTCACAACTCAAAGGTGGTCAGTCTGGCTCCAGAACAACCTCTTGTCCCTTCTTCCCCAGCTCACTAGACCAAGTGCAGGAGGGAGGCGCCTCTCCATTCCTTCCAGCAGTCAGGCATCCAGGATGGCTTAAGGAATGAATGGGTCCTGGGCTGTCCCGTCAAACCTCCATCACTCTTCCTCTCCTCCCCAGACTCATTGTGAAAGGGAAGCCGCAGACAGAACCACCTGCTGTTTCCAGAAGGCACTCAGGACGCAATGCTCAATTCCCCTCCCTGGCTTTCAAAGACAAACGTCCGTATTGTCTGCACCAGGGGAGGAACCGAAGCCTTGCAACTGTAGGTTTTTCTGCAGAGGTCACTGGAGGCTTGGTCAAACCCCCGCAACACTGAAGGGGGAGGGGGTCCAGCCGCATTTTTGCCGCTGAAGGCTGCGCAGCGCCCACAGCAGCTGCGGTGAGCAGCAGCATGGAACACACCCACAGCTGCCGCGCCTGAAGCCGGCTGCACGTTTTAAAATAAAGATGTCCAGGCCCCGACGACAGCCTGCCGGCCCCCGTGATGTGCCGAGACAGCTCCAGCTTCAGAGACCCTGGGAAGGGCAAGCCGCGCCTGCCGCAGAGGCCGGCCGCGGTGCCCAGGCACGCCACGCGCAGGCAGCCATGACCCGGCCTGGAGACGCCCACCGACTCCCCGGGCACCGCGGACAAAGCCCGCTCGGGGTCGCAGCCGACGCCCGCTCAAACCCCGCCCGGCGGCCACCAACTGGTCCCCACCCGACCTCACCCCGAAATGGGACGTCGCCCCGCTCAGGAAGAGCTCCTGCACACTCACACCTGTCCTCGGGCCGGGCACACACGCACTCACACCTGTCCTCAGGCCGGGCACACATGCATTCACACCTGTCCCTGAGCCTGGCACACAGGCACTCAAACGGTCCCCGGGCGGGGCGCACACACACTCACACCTGTCCTCGTGCTGGGCACACTCACACTCATCCTGAGGCCAGGGACACACGCACTCACACCTGTCCCAGGGCCAGGCACACATGTGCTCATACCTGTCCTGCTGGGCACACACGCATTCACACCTGTCCTCAGGCACACACACACCCGCCCTCAAGCCGGGCACAATCACAACCACCCTCCGGCCGTGCATTCTCACATTCACCGCTGTCCTCGAACAGGGGCACACAAGCACTCACGCCCACCCCTAGGTCGGGCCCACTCACAACTACATTCCCTCCCCTCACATTTAGAAAGCCCACCCTCGAGCAGGGGCACACTCACGCACCCCCGGGCCGGGCACGTTCGCGGACTCACACCCCACCCTCACGCCCCCGCGGCGTGCGCCTCGTACCCTCGCGGCCAGACCCGCGGCCCCAGCTCTTCCCGCCCGGCCTCTCCCGCCCCTTTGGTCTCTGCTGGACCGAATTCCTTATGCCGGCCGGCCTGCCGGGGCCTCCGCCCGGGCCCGGCCGCCGGGCCGCAGCGCAGCCTCTCCGCCATCTTTCCGGCCGCGCCGCCCACCGCCCGCGTTCTCACCGGCCGACTGCACGCGGGCCGCGCAGCCACAGCCCTTCATCCTGGGCCACGCGCCGCGCCCAATCTGCCCGCGGCTCTCTGGCCGCCGCCGCCGCCGCTGCCGCCGCCGCCGCCGCCCGCGCGGCCCGAGTCCTCCTCCGCTGCCGCCGGCCCCGTGCGCTACGGCCGCGCGTCCCCCGTCACCAAGCGCAACCCCCCGCCTCCGGCTCCGCCCCCGCGCCGCCGCGGTCACCAGGGGGCGCCCCGTCGGGCAGCACCGCGCTTGCGCCGGCGCGTGGCACGCCGGGAGTTGGTTCTGGCCCCGCCCCGCCCCACGCCCTGCAGCCAGTGCCGCCAGCGCCGCGCGGCTCCTGCTGCACCTGCGCTTACTTGCCCGCACCATAGTGGGCTTCCTGCATCTAAAATTTCCCCCTTCCTCGACTCTGGAAAGGTAGTGGTGTCTAAAATATCTTGCGTCCTACAAATCAAACTGCTCCTTATCATTTTCTTTTTGTCTATCATTTTTTCTCAGTTACAGCCTTTCTAATAATGCTCCCTTTTGCTACATTCATTTATAGAAATTGTGTTTAACTTGCATTTCTGGCATTAAGGATATGAAACCGCAGAAGCTCTCCACGACAGCACAGCATTCCATCTTCGGCCAGACCCATTCCAACACCGAGAAAAAATGCGCGGCGCCGAGACCCCCTACCCTGCTTCGGCTGACCGCACCTCTCCTTGCCGCCCGCGGGTCAGCATCAGACTCACAGTCCGCACTTCCCCTGAGTCATCATCACACGCTACACCCCAGTGCACGTGGACGAGTGTACCTGTTCCGTGGCTTCAGCTTGCTCTGCATTGCGCTCACCTGAGGAAACCCAGCAGGATGAGCCCGGCCATTCTCCAAGGCCGCTGGAGAAACGTCACCAAAGGGACTGACAGGCTTCCCTTGGAACCCTTGACCACAAACTTAGAATGCGCACTTCACACTCCCAAGCAATCTCGAGGTTTTCTCCAGGAGGGCACATCTTTCCGCTATCAGATAACTTCTCAGATCCCGCTAGTTAAGCCTCCCAGAAGAGACCAAAATTCCCATCACCAAACCGCAGGAAGACCACATCCATCCCTTGCCTTTCACCTTCTCTCCAGAAAGTACACCCGCGTACCTCTCTCCTCCTATCAAATGCAGTTGCTTCAGGGAACTGGAACCCATGCCTGTCTCCTGAATTGTCAATTTGCCCATCTCTGTTGAATAATTTCCAAGAGCATGCAAACACACTCTCTGTGTTCATTATAGAAGCAAAAGGCCACCTTTAACTTCACCCCACCTCCCTGGGGACTCCACCACCTCTATTCCCTTGGTGACTATGCCAACTCCTCAATATCATCTTGTTTTTATTTTTTTTCTCTCTTCATCCACTGATTCCATAAAAATGTTCTTGCTTAGGTCACTTTTTGTGGAGTGTAGTGCATTCTTCTGTTATCTTGTTGCCCTGTCTGAACATCTAGCACGTGGCCTTCGAGTAGCCTTCATGGATGGCAGCACTGGCTGTACAAGTCTGTGATTCTGAGAGGATGACCCTGGTCCACACTTGTAGCACAATAGGAGGTTAGAGTTTTGGGTGACAACTGTGGGCAGCCACATCCACACATCCTAGAAAGGTGAAAATGAAACTATTGAGGACTTCTGGGAGAAGAACAAGACCATCCTTTGCCTTCACCTTCTATGTGAGTGTAAGCAAAGGACTTGGTAGAGAGTGAGGATTTTCTTAGAAAAAAGGGTAGACCTAGTAGTGGGGATTGCTTTCCGTTTCTACTCTCCTTCCCCAGCTCCTGTCAAACAGGTTTGAGCATTTATGTAACTGCAAATTAAAGTATGGAAAAAGATATGTTAAGGGGATATGACACAAAGTAAATGCAAGGTAGCAATTTTAATATCAGAAAAAGTAGAACATAAGTACAAAATGTTATAAAGGACCAAGGGGAAATTATATTCTGTTCAGCAAAGTATAGTTAACTATATTAATATATGCATTAACTATACACACACATACATACATGAAACTGATCTGTGGTGAGATAGACAAGACAACCACTGTGAACGGAGAATTTTAATTAACATATCTCTTTCATAAATCAGGCAGAAACCAAGTCAAAATATAGAACACTTGAATAACATGGTTAACAAACTTGAACGAAGAGATATAGAAATAATATATCTAAAAGGAAGAAGATGCATACAAGGAAGATTTACAAAAACTGACCATGGCACTGACTCAAATTCCAGAGGATCAGTGGCATTCAGAGTATGAACTGACAAAAAGGAATGATATTTGAAAGTATTTACAAAGGAATCAGTGAGTACAACCCAGATACAATGAAACAGCCCCACATAACATGAACACTAAATTCTTCAGTTAAAAAGGAAATAAAAATTTAATAATTAGGACTGGGGTGTAGCTCTGTGACAAAGTACTGTGCTTAGCATGTGTGAGGCCCTGGGTTGAATCCTCTAGAACCAATAATAAATATAATAATAATAAAAGGCAGAAAAACAATAAAAAATTCTGGGATACAGTTAAAGCAATTGGGCTGGGGCTGTAGCTTAGTGGTAGAGTGCCTGCCTCGCACACGCGCGTGTGAGGCACTGGGTTCGATCCTCAGCACCACATAAATAAATAAAGATTACATCCATCTACAACAACAACAACAAAAAAGTTAAAGCAATAGAGGAAATTTAAAATAGGGTGTTCATAAAAGGAACAACTGGAAAATATTCACCTATGCTCTTGATATTGGGAAAGAAGAAACAGGGAAATTCCAAATAAGAAGGAAATAATTAGGGGCTGGGATTGTGGCTCAGCGGTAGAGCGCTCGCCTAGCACGTGGGCGACCTGGGTTCGATCCTCAGCACCATGTACAAATAAAATCATTCAATAAAACGCATTGTGTACAACTAAAAAGCAAATAAATAAAAATATTTTAAAAAAAAAAAGAAGGAAATAATTAAAAATATGGGCATAAGCCAGGCGTGGTGGTGCACACCTGTAATCCCAGCACTTGGGAGGCTGAGGCAGGAGGATCACAAGTTCAAAGCCAACCTCAGCAATGGCGAGGCACTTAGCAACTCAGTGAGACCCTGTCTCTAATAAAATACAAAAAAGGGGTGGGGATGTGGCCCAGTGGGTGAGTACCCCTGAGTTCAATTCCTGGTACAAAAATATATATATGTATATATATATATATATATATATATATATGTATGTGTATATATATATATGTATATATATATATGTATGTGTATATATATATGGCATAAATCAATAAAATAAAGAACAGCAAAATACAGAATATCAGGGGCTGGGGTTGTGGCTCAGCGGTAGAGCGCTCGCCTAGCACGTGTGCGGCCCAGTTCGATCCTCAGCACCACGTAAAAATAAATGCATTGTGTACAACTAAAAGCAAATAAAATAAATATTAAAAAAATACAGCCGGGCGCGGTGGCGCACACCTGTAATCCCAGCACTTTGGGAGGCTGAGGCAGGAGGATCGCGAGTTCAAAGCCAGCTTCAGCAATGGCGAGGCACTTAGCAACTCAGTGAGACCCTGTCTCTAAATAAAATACAAAAAAAGGGCTGGGGATGTGGCCCAGTGGTCAACTGCCCCTGAGTTCAATCCCTGGTACCAAAAAAAAAAAAAAAAAAAAAAAAAAAAAAAAAAATACAGAATATGAGTAAACTAAAAACTGATGGTTTGGAAAGATTAATAAGGCATTCCCTGGAGGAATTGATAGTCACCTTTCAGTTTTTGCTGCCTCACCAATCTTCTTACTCCTCTCTCCTAGCTCCTCACTTTCCTAATTTCTCAAGGTGAGATGGCTCCAGGTTCAGTCCTTGGACCTCATTCCTTCATACCTAGGCTGCTGCCTTTGTGAACTCAAGCTACCCACATACATATGCACTTGGAATATCAATTTCCCAATGCTTTGCACATTGCTGTATCCCCGATGCTTAGGTCAATAAATATTTGTTAATAAATGAACAAACAAAAAGAATTAATGAGCCGGGCGTGGTGGTGCACGCCTGTAATCCCAGCACTTTGGGAGGCTGAGGCAGGAGGATCACGAGTTCAAAGCCAGCCTCAGCAATGGCGAGGCACTTAGCAACTCAGTGAGACCCTGTCTCTAAATAAAATACTAAAAAGGTCTGGGGATGTGACCCAGTGGTCAAGTGCCCCTGAGTTCAATCCCCGGTACCACAAAAAAAAAAAAAAAAAAAAAAAAAAAAAAAAAAGAATTAATGAGGATGATTCAAGAATGATGTGCAATAAATTTATTTCCTTTTGAAAACTATTTTAGGCTGGGTGCAGTGGTGTACTCCTATAATCCCAGTAGCTGGCAAGTTCAAAGCCAGCCTCAGGCTTAGTGAGGCACTAAGCAACTCAGTGAGACCCTGTCTATAAATAAAATACAAAATAGGGTTGGGAATGTGGCTCAGTGGTTGAGTGCCCAAGTTCAATCCCTGGTACCAAAAAAAGAAAAAAAAATTAATTTTTTTAAACATTTATTTATTTGCTTTTAGTTGTACACAATGTCGTTATTTTTACGTGGTTCTCAGGATCGAACCTGGGCCGCACACGCGCTAGGCGAGCGCTCTACCGCTGAGCCACAACCTCAGCCCAAAAAATTTAATTTTTTGATTGTGATAAAATACACATAAACTTTACCACTTTAACCTTTTTTAGGCGTGCAGTTCAATGGCATTAAGTACATTTACATTCTTTTGCAACCATACCACCATCCATGTCCAGAGCTTTTTCATCTTCCACCGGAAACTATAGACAGTATATATTAACTGCGTTGCTCCCTCCCCCAGCTCCTGGCAGTCACCCTCCTACTTTGTGTCTCCTGTGAGTTTGACTACTCTGTGTAAGTGGATCACATGATATCTGTCCTTCTGTGTCTGGTGTACGTCATTTATCATTATGTCCTCCAGGTTCATCTCTGTTCTAGCATATGTCATCATTTCCTTTCTTTTTTTAAAAATTTTTTTAGTTGTAATTGGACACAATACCTTTATTTTATTTATTTATTTTTATGTGGTACTGAGGATTGAACCCAGGGCCTCACACGTGCAAGGCGAGCACTGTACCACTGAGTCACAACCCCAGCCCCCATGTCCTTTCTTTTTAAGGCTGAGTAATATTCATGGTATAGATACACGTCCTTTATCCATTCATCAGTGGATGAGCTCTTGGTCACTTCTGTCTCTTGGCTACTGTGAATAATGCTGCAGTAACTGTGAGTGATGTCGCTCATTTTCTTTCACCACTCTGGTTCCCTGGTGAGCCTGGACCACTGGAGGGGTGTGTGTGAGTGGGGACAAAATGCAACACTGAGAGTCAGGATATCTCCAACCTACCAACATCCTCCCTCAGGGACTTGGGGGACTCTGGGGCCCTCTCTCACATGGCCTGACTATGGAATAACATCAGTTTGACCCTGACATCACAAAGTTCCCAGGATGTCATCTAAATTTCATGGAGAGAAAACAAACTCAGAAGGCAACAGGCCAGCAGTCCTCCAGTTAAGTGTGGGACAGACTTGGGTCCAGGCCTTCATAGTTCCAAGACACTTTCAATATTTACAATACAATGCTTTTTTGATTTTATAATGTTTAGTAGTTATTTTAGAATTGGACAGACCTGAAAGTCTGAGAATGCAATGAACATGTTCATTACCACCCTGCCTCCTGATGGCAACCCATGTTTGATCATATTAAATGGTGGCAGTGGGGCTGGGATTGTGGCTCAGCGGTAGAGCGCTCACCTAGCATATGTGCGGCCCTGGGTTCGATCCTCAGCATCACATAAAAATAAAAAAATAAACGTATTGTGTCCAGATACAACTAAAAATAAATATTTTTCAAAAAAAATGGTGGCAGCCAGGCTCGGTGGCGCACACCTGTAATCCCAGCACTTTGGGAGGCTGAGACAGGAGGATCGCGAGTTCAAAACCAGCCTCAGCAAGGGCGAGGCACTTAGCAACTCAGTGAGACCCTGTCTCCAAATAAAATACACACACACAAAAAAAGGTCTGGTGATGCGGCCCAGTGGTCGAGTGCCCCTGAGTTCAATCCCCGGTACCAAAAAAAAAAAAAAAAAAGGTGGCAGTGGCTGAGAGTGACAAACAGGTGCCTTAGGATCTACCTTGATGACAACCCCACAAATGTGGCATCCATTGGCTTAGAAACTAAGGGAAGTAGACATATGTGTAAGAGCCCTAATTGAGAAGATAACTGAGATGGCGGCTGGCTGAGAGCCATAAAAGTGTTCAAGTATTTTCACCTGATATTCATGCATTTATCTAAGAATCTTTTTATGCCCGTGAACACTGCGTGACGCACCTGTAAGCTTGAGCTGTTAGCACGTGTCCTTGTTAAGGCAAAAAGTATTTAACTGGGTGAGGGTTAGTTAGAGGGGTGGTTGGAGTTGGAGAGGTTGTTGGAGCCAGAGAGAGAAGTTAGAAGAAAGAAGAATAAAAGAACTTTTTCATTTCCGGTCTGCCTCCAAGTTTTCTCCCGCGGTATGGTTGCTGCAAGCGGCAATTGCTGTAGGCAGCTACACATATGTTCTGTTTATTTGATCTGTTGAGATATACATGACAGTAGGGTGTATTTTCACGTACATACATGGGTTGCAAACCATTACAATTTTTATCACATTCTTGTATTGTACATGATGTGGAGTTTCACTGGTCGTGAATTCACATAAGAACATTGGAAAATTATCTCCGATTCATTCTACTGTCTTTCTTATTCCATCACCTCTCCCTTCCCTTCATTCCCCCCTATCTCTAATCCAATGAACTTCTATTCAAAAAGAGAGAATTTTGCTGGGCGCAGTGGTGCACGCCTGTATTCCCAGCACTTGGGAGGCTGAGGCAAGAGGATCACAAGTTCAAAGCCAGCCTCAGCAATGGTGAGGCACTTAGCAACTCAGTAAGACCCTGTCTCTAATAAAATACACACACAAAAAAAAGGCTGGGTATATGGCCCAGTGGTCAAGGTGTCCCTGAGTTCAATCCCTGGTACCAAAGCAAATACACTAAGTGCAGAATGGAAAGGAGACTAAAAAATTAAAGTAAGAATGGTATAAATAATAGTATATAAACACATTTTAAATGCCGATCTTTTCAAATTTCTGGGAAAAGAAAAACTGTCAAAGTTGGTACAAAAGAAAACATGAGGACAACTAGTAAATGTGACAGATAACCTCTCACACATACCATTTAGGAACAGTTTAATAGGTGAGTTTGACAGTACCTACCTAAACAAGTTGTTTCAAAAAGGAGGAAGCCAAACTCACTTTTTTTTTTTTTTTTTTTTTTTTGCAGGGGACAGGTACTAGGGATTGAACTCAGGGGCATTCAACCACTGAGCCACATCCCCAGCCCTATATTGTATTTTATGTAGAGACAGGGTCTCACTGAGTTGCTAAGTGCGCCATTGCTGAGGCTGGCTTTGAACTCACAATCCTCCTGCTTCAGCCTCCTGAGTCCCTGGGATTACAGGCGAGCTTTACCAAGCCCTGTGCCTAACTCACTTCTTAGGCCACTCTCATCTTGATTGTATGTGTGAAGTGGGGTTGAACCCCTGGGGCACTTTACTCCAATCCTTTTTTTTTTTTTTTTTTAATGTTTATTTATTTGCTTTTAGTTGTACATAATGCGTTTATTTGTATGTGGTGCTGAGGATCGAACCCGGGTTGCGCACGTGCTAGACGAGTGCTCTACCGCTGAGCCACAATCCCAGCCCCTCCAATCCTTTTTTATTTATTTATTTATTTATTTTTATTTATTTGTGGTACCGGGGATTGAACTCAGGGGTACTCGACCACTGGGCCATATCCCCAGCCCTTTTTTGTATTTTATTAGAGACAGGGTCTCACTGAGTTGCTAAGTGCCTCGCCATTGCAGAGGCTGGCTTTGAACTTGCGATCCTCCTGCCTCAGCCTCCCAAAGTGCTGGGATTACAGGCGTGCGCCACCGCACCCGGCTTTCCTTTTTTATTTTGAGACAAGTTCTCACAAAGTTGCTGAAGCTGGCTTCAAACTTGCTATCCTCCTGCCTCAGCCTCCCAATCACTGGGATTACAGGCCTGAGACGCCATGCCTGGCTAATCTTGATTCTTAAAGTAGATAAGAATGGCATAAGAAAAAATATTAAAGGCTCATCTCACTTAAAAACATATATGTGGGGCTGAGATCGCAGCTCAGTGATAGAGCACTTGCCTAGCATGTGTGAGGCACTGGGTTCAATCCTCAGGACCACATTTAAAAAGTAAACTTATAAAACAAAGTTTAGCTGGGCGCGGTGGCACACACCTGTAATCCCAGCACTTGGGAGGCTGAGACAGAAGGATCTCAAGTTCAAAGCCAGCCTCAGCAATGGCAAGGCACTTAGCAACTCAGTGAAACCCTGTCTCTAAATAAAAATACAAAAAAGGGCTGGGGATGTGGCCCAGTGGTCCAGTGCCCCTGAGTTCAATCCCTGGTACCAAAAAAAAATAAAGATAAAAATAAAATAAAGTTTTAAAAAGTTATTAAAAAAAACCCATAAATATGAAATTCCTTCATAAAATATTGTTAGCTGAATGTACACATATGAAAATGCAGAATATGTAAAAACTCAAGAATATGTAAAAATATAAGGATGACATCAGAAAAATCAGTGTTAATTCCCCACATCATTGAACTAATGATAAAACCACAGACTCATCTCAATTGTTCATAAAAGTCAACATTCCTTTATAATAAAAACTTTAAAAACTAAGAATATAGCCAGGCACAGTGGCGCATGCCTCTATGCTTAGGAGGCTGAAGGAGAAAGATCACAAATTCAAAGCCAGCCTCAGCAACTTGGCAATACCCTGCCTCAAAATAAAAAGGGCTGGGGATGTGGCTCAGTGGTAAAGCACCCCTGGGTTCAATCCCCCTATAACAAAAAAATAAAAACTAAGAATATAGCTGCTGTCTTGGCTCAGGTCTATAATCCCAGGGGCTTGAGAGGCTGATGCAGGAGGATCACAAGTTTGAGGTCAGCCTCAACAATTATGAGGCCATAAGCAATTTAGCAAGACCCTATCTCAAAATAAAAATTTAAAGAGGGCTACTGATGTGGCCTAGTGTGAAAGTGCCTCTAGGTCTAAACCCAGTACCAAAAACAAACAAAACCCTGAGAATATAAAAGAAAGTTTATTTATTATCTATACATATATAGGATATATAATAAAATCCTATATATATTATTCTCAGAATAATTATGAGAATCTTTAGATGGAAACCCTTTAAGATCAATATAAACCAGGTGTGGTGGTGCATGCCTATAATCCCAGTTACCTGGGAGGCTGAGGCAGAAAGATTCAAAGTTCAAGGCAAGGATGGGCAACTTAATGACACACTGTCTCAAAATGAAATGTAAAAAAGGGCTGGGGAGAGGTTGGGGTTGTGGCTCAGTGGTAGAGCAATCGCTTGCCTAGCACGTGCGAGGGGCTGGGTTCAATTCTCAGCACCACATAAAAATAAATAAGTAATGGGCTGGGGTTGTGGCTCAGAGGCAGAGTGCTCACCTAGCATGTGCGCGGCCAGTTTGATCCTCAGCACCACGTAAGAATAAAGGCATTGTGTACAACTAAAACAAATAAATATATATTTAAAAATAATAATAAACAAATAAGCCGGGTGCGGTGGCACATGCCTGATATCCCAGCACTTGGGAGTCTGAGGCAGGAGGATCATGAGTTCAAAGCCAGCCTCAGCAATGGTGAGGCACTTAGCAACTCAGTGAGACCCTGTCTCTAATAAAATACAAAAAAGGGCTGGGGACGTGGTGCAGTGGTTGAGTGCCCCTGAGTTCAATCCCCAGTACCAAAAATAAATAAATAAACAAATAAATGTATTGTGTCCAACTACAACTAAAAAAACATTAAAAATAAAAAAAGCTGGGGATCTAGCTCCTTGGCAGAGCACCCCTGGGTTCAATCCCCAGTATTGCAAGATAAAAAGTACGAAAAAAAAAAAAAAAAGAAGAAACTAATGGGGAAAGATAGATTTTTTTTTCTTTTTTTTGGTGGTGCTGGGCATTGAACCCAGGGACTTGTGCATGCTAGGTGAGCAGTCTACCAACTGAGCCATATCCCCAGCCCCAGATTGACTGTTTGATATACTCTTTGGGGGAACTACATGGATCTATATCTTAGATGTACTAAGTTGATTTCCAATGTGATTACAAACATAAATGCGTAAAGTAAAATTAAAACATGAATAGAATAAAACACAAGAAATTATCCTGATGACATTGGAGAGAGCAAAAACTTCCTAAAACCACAAGGCTCAAGGCAAAAACAAAAAAATCTAATGTTATCACTTTAAATTTATTTCTATTAAAGAGATGTCATTGCAAATTTAATGGATGGTATACTAGAAGAGATTTGCAACTTAAACCTGAAAAATGACTCACATCTAGAATATACAAGAACTCTTGCGAATCTACAAGACAAAAACAAAGGAACTCCAATAGAAAATTTAAAAAAAACAAAAAAAGTGTGTGTGGCTGGGCATGGTCACGGTGCACACCTGTAATCCCAGCACTTGGGAGGCTGAGGCAGGAGGATCGAGAGTTCAAAGCCAGCCTCAGCAATGGCGAGGCACCTAGCAACTCAGTGAGATCCTGTTTCTAATAAAATACAAAAAGGGCTGGGGATGTGGCCCAGTGGTTGAGCGCCCGAGTTCAATCCCTGGTACCAAAAAAAAAAAAAAAAAAAAAAAAAAGTTGCATGTGTATGTGTGTGTAAATGGCTGGATAGCATGGGATCATCAAACTCTCTTGGAATCCCTGAAAGGGAAATTGAAACTGTGATGTGTCTTTTTTAAAAAAAAATATTTAATAGCCGGGCATGTTGTCGCACGCCTGTAATCCCAGCACTTTGGGAGGCTGAGGCAGGAGGATTGCGAGTTCAAAGCCAGCCTCAGCAATGGTGAGGCACTTAGCAAATCAGTGAGACCCTGTTTCTAATAAAAAACAAAAAAGGGCTGGGAATGTGGCCTAGTGGTTGAGTGCCCCTGAGTTCAATCCCTGGTACCACACACACACAAAAAAAATTATTTTTAGTTGTACACCATGCCTTTATTTTTACCTGGTGCTGAGGATTGAACCCAGGGCTACGCACATGCTAGGCAAGTCCTCTACCACTGAGCCACAACCCCAGCCCTGTGATGTGTCTTTGTTTACACATCTGGTTGGCAAAAAATGAAGGAACTGTGTCACTCAGTGTGGGCAAGGTTGTGGCAAACCAGGAATTCCCAAGTACTGCTGATGGGAATGTGAGTGGCGTAAGGAGCCTGAAAAGGCAGCCTGATGGTGCATGGTGGCATCAAACATAACAGATATCCTATGAACCAACAAACCCTTTACGGGTAGGTAACCCAGAGGAATTTTTTGCCTAGGTCCATAGAGACTGTGGAAGCAGATACTCAGCACTGTCCTGTTTGCGGCAGTGGAGACTAGGAGGCAATGTGGAAGTTCATCATTGTTGCCGCCTGAAGCGATGGCTGCTTGGAGCAACAAAGCCGCAGGAAGTATAGAGGCGAACTGGAAACAGGCTTTTTATTCTGATAACTTCTCTCTCTGGCTCTAACAACGACTTTAACATGTACCACACACCACCAAAAACCCACACACCAAATGGCGCTGACCTGATCAGCAATCTCAGCCCAAGTCTCTCGAGATCCTGGGCCAAGTCTCGTGAGACTACAGAATGCGGCAATGCCCAAACATCTCTATGGCCCGTAGTCAACCGCAATCTTAGCCATCTCCCCAAACAGGGCTCCTGCAATCATTAGGTGATATGTAAATAAAACACAGGGAGTGCAACCCAAAGCATATATTCTACAGCAGCTGGGACCAAAGAACCAGCTATACATAGCAAGAGGAGATCCCAGAAGGAAAAGTTGCATAAAAAAATTAAATGGGGGGCTGGGGACATAACTCACTTGGTAGAGTACTTGCCTTGCATGCACAAGGCCCTGGGTCCAATCCCCAGCATAAAAAAAAAAAATTAAATGGGACTTACACCACACTACATGCTATAGTTTGCATGTTAAGTATCCCCTAGAGAGGAGGGTGTGGTGGACATGCCTGTAATCCTAGTGACTTGGGAGGCTGAGGCAGGAGGATTGCAAGTTTAAGGCCAGACTCAGCAATTCAGGGAGGATTGAAGTATCTTAGACCCTGTCTCAAAATAAAAAGGGCTGGGGATGTAGCTAAGTGGATAAATACTCCTGGGATCAATCCCAAAAAACAAACAAACAGTGTCCCCTGAAAGTTCCCCAACATGGCACTGTTGGAGGTGGTGGAGTCTGTTGAGAATGGGGCTTGGTGGGAGGTCTTTGTGTCACTGGACCATGTCCTTGAAGGGGACTGTGAGACTCTGGTCCTGCCCTTTCTCTTGCTTCCTGGCCACAAGTTACGTGGTTTAGCTCCACCACATTCTTCCACTATGATGTGCTGCCTTACAAAGGCTCAAAATCAGTGGGATCAACTGACTATGAACTGAAACCTCTAAGGCTGTGATCCAAAACAAACCTTTCCTTTTCATAAGTTGGTTGTTACAGGTATTTATTATAGTAATGGAAAGTTTACCAACATGCCAAGTTAATTAAAATCACATACAACAAAGGGTAGTACACATTTTAGTCAGGTACAGTGGCATATGCCTAGTTTCAACTACTTGGGAGGCTGGGGCAGGAGGATTGACTGAGTCTAGGAGTTCAAGGCCAGCCTGGGACCTGGCTGACCCTGTGAATAATATATACATAGGAAGAAAGAATAGGAAGGAAGGGACAAAGGAAGGAAGGAAGGAAAGAAGACTTGCAGTCTCAGAAAAGCCTCTGCATCACATCTGGATGCCAGAGATGGCTGTGCACAGTGCGTGGCACGAGGCGTAGCAGGCACAGGCAGTGAGCCTAAGGATGCCTGCACTCCGTGGGCAGACAGACGTCCATGGCGCTGGACTCCAAAACCTTCTGCTCAAAAAACCACCTGTACCCATGGGCCAAGTTCTGCCCCTCCTGATCTTCAGCATCAAGAGTGGGCCTTTCCCTGTCTCCATCTCTGTTCCTTCTGGCCCTATTTTGCCATCATCCCTCCAGTTCTATTTATTTAATTTTTTTTGTGGTGCTGAGGATTAGAACCCAGGACCCTGTGCATGCGAGACAAGCACTCTACCAACTGAGCTGTATCCCAGCCCATCATCCTACCAGTTTTCAAGTTCTGGTTCCAATCCTTCCTCATGGAATCCATCTGACCCCGATTCCCCAGTTGACCCTGCCCTCCCCCTCAGCTTCCCACTTCTTTCCTCTGTGCATTACCCGTAGTCCCTGCTTATCACACTGTTCAGGATAAAGGTTTGGCCAACACCAAACAGCTTCACCTCACACCTGTAATCCCAGTGGCTCGGGAGGCTGAGGCAGGAGGATTGCGAGTTCAAAGCCAGCCTCAGCAACGGCAGGGCGCTAAGCAACTCAGTAAGACCCCTGTCTCCAAATAAAATACAAAATAGTGCTGGGGATGTGGCTCAGGGTCAAGTGCCCTTGAGTTCAATCCCCAGTAGACGCCCTCCCCCCCCTTTTCCTGTGACTCACCTTGGGGACTCTTAACCCGCTTATCTTTTGGCCTGCACTTTGGGATCAGGCCATATCAGAGACCACTGGCTTCTCCCACGGCTGTCTTTGTCCCCATTCCACAACAGTACGCCACATGGGGCGGCCACCTGTAGGCAAGGACCTGCCAGGGTTCACAGGAGCAGCCAGCAGTGGTGACCCCTGCAGGCCTGCCTTCTGCCACAGTGCACCAAAGCCTTTCTTACTAGATGCTTCTTCCACACCCATTGCACCCACAGGGCCCTGCACCTCCAGACGCTGCCTGATGAGCTAACAGAAGGTTTCTGCCTTCACTGCCTTCCCAGAGGTTTCTGCTGGCGCCCAGCGAAGGCTCCTCCTGAACTCCTGTGGCAGTGCTGGGAGGCAGCTCGTGCTGGGGACCTGGTGCACCCCCCAGCTGGCATGTGCTCTGCACCCCGGGGTGAGCAGGTGTCTGATGAGGGTGTTCTGGCTGAAGCTTTCCCACACTGGCAGCACTCATGGGGCTTCTCTCTGGAGTGTGTTGTGTGGTGACAAATCAAGTGTGATGTCTGAAAAGCCTCGCCCACACTCGGTGCACACATAGGCCTCATCCCCAGGTGATCGGTCAGGTGTGACATCTGTCCAAAGCCTTTGCCACACTCCTCGCATCTATAGGGCCTCTCCGTAGGACGCATCCTGGTTGGAGGGTCGAGTGTGACGGCTGGCTGAAGCTTCCCCAAACTCCACGTGCTAAGGGCTTTTCTCCTGTATGAACTCTGATGTTTAATGAGATTTGCTTTTTGATTAAAGGCTTTCCCACATTCATTACATTTGCAGGGCTTCTCTCCAATATGTATCAACTTTCTTATTTTTTTAGTTAAACAACGTTTTTATTGTTTTACATACACAAATTTATGCCACCAGGGCAGAGGCTGTGGATGCATCATATTTCCAATTTGGGGGAAGCACCCGCTTGGTCTTATAGTACCGAGCCAATCGGTGAATTCGGCTCTCTATCAGAATCAGGCAGAATTTAGCATCCTTATCCTTTCTATTCCTCTCAAGATGCTTTCGAACAGCAACTGTTTTCTTAATTAAATCCTCAGGAAGATCAGGAGCAAGTCCTTTGGACTTAAGGATTCTCAAGATTTTATTGCCAGTCACAAAACGTGCTTGTGCAACACCATGTGAGTCCCTCAGTATCACACTGATCTGTGAGGGAGTCAGACCCTTCTTGGCCAGTCTGTAAATCTGCTCCTTCATGTCACCAACTTCAACCAAGTGGGGATGCTGCAGCAATAGGGCAGAGCCCACTGGGACAGGCCCCCTCCCGGGAGCATGCATGTGACGCATGATGGCTGCAGTTAGGCACCAAAAAAACAAACAAACAAAAAAACTGTTTTTTTAAATATTTTTTTAGTTGCGGGGCTGGGGCTGTGGCTCAGTGGTAGAGTGCGCGTCTCTCATGTGTGAGGCCCTGGGTTCGATCCTCAGCACCACATAAATAAAATAAAGGTATATAAAAAATATTCTTTTAGTTGCAAATAGACACTATACCTTTTTAAATTTTTTAAAAATATTTATTGGTTTTAGTTGTACACAATGCCTTTATTTTTACGTGGTGCTGAGGATCGAATCCAGGCCGCGCACGTACTAGACCAGTGCTCTACTGCTGAGCCAAAACCCCAGCCCCATTACCTTTTTTTTTTTTTTTTTAATATTTATTTGCTTTTAGTTGTACACAATGCGTTCTTCTGTGGTGCTGAGGTTTGAACCCAGGCCGCGCATGTGCTAGGCAAGTGCTCTACCGCTGAGCCACAACCCCAGATGCCCCCCATACCTTTTTTTAAAAAAATATTTGTTTTAGTTGCACACAATACCTTTATTTTTACGTGGTGCTGAGGACTGAACCCAGGCTGCGCATGTGCTAGGTGAGCGCTCTACCGCTGAGCCACAACCCCAGCCCCTGACATAATACCTTTATTTTATTTGTTTTTTTTTTTTTTTTAATGTGGTGATGAAGATTGAACCCAGTGCTTCACACATGTGAGGCAAATGCTCTACCACGGAGCCACAACCCCCAGCCCCTCAACTGGTGTTTAATAAGGTTTGAAGGCTGAGGTTGTGGCTCCGTGGTAGAGCGCTTGCCTAGTGTGTGTGAAGCACTGGGTTCAATCCTCAGCACCACATAAAAATAACTAAACAAAATAAAGGTATTGGGTCCATCTACAACTAAATATATATATATAGTTTTAATTCCTATTAAAGCCCTTGCCACATTCATTATACAGGTAGGGTTTCTCTCTGGTGAATTCCCTGATGTTCATTAAGGATTGAGTCATGATGGAATTTTTTTCCCCACACTGAATTCATTCACAGGGCTTCTCTATAGTATGACTTTTCTGAAGCCAAAAAAGGTGTGAGTTCTTGCTGAAAAAGTTCCCACACACATGATATCCACAGGCTTTGACCCACTGGGACCTGCCACCTGACCACTCAGGCCTGGCTCCCATGGAACACCTTGGCTACCTATCCTCCATCCACCAGTGTTTTGTCCTGGCCCATCCCTCTGATGCCTTTGCTCCCAGAAACCCACGTTCCAATTTGTTATATTTCTGATCTTTCTCTGCTGTGTTGGTTTTCAGGGGAGCTGGCTATTTACATAGAACCTTTCTTTTGGGAAAAGAACTTCCTCCTGCCCATTTCTATGATTTTTTCCATGAATGCTCTGCTCCTGCCTCAGTCCTATAAGCTTGTTGAGACTCAGATGCCTCTGGATTGCCTCTTAGGGAAACTTGAGTCACTGCTTGTAATTCTTTTCCAGAAGATTTTTCTTTTGGAGTTAACTGGTGATACTCTGTCTTGACTTGAGAATCTGAAACAAAGAAGGGAAATTAAAGGCTTGCCTGTGAAAGGAGAAGGGAGGTGTCCCCACTTACAATCCCCATATAGGCATGTGTTCTAAGACCCCCAGTGGATGCCAGAAACAGTTTAGCACTGAACCCTATACAGACTATGTATTTTTTTTTTTTTTCCTTTTCATTTTCATGCTAACAACTAAAGGAGCACAGCTGCTCATTTCAACAGTGCCTGCCATGTGCCTTCTAAGAGCTAGGCATAGGTCCTGGTGCCAGGAGTTCAGTGAGGAATAGAGACCCTGCCCCCATGGAGCTGACAGCCTAATGGGGAGTCAACACTATGAGAGGACATCAGGGTCAGGACAGAGAATTCCTCCCCAGCTGGAATGCCCTCCCCAGACCAAAAGGCAAACTCCATGTAAAGACTTGGTTTTGCTTAATCTTAACCCCAGCACTTAGAAGAATGACTACACACAGGTGCACTCAATTTGTGCTTGTTGATGGAATGAGTGACAGGAATGAAGGGTCCTCCTGCTGATGGCATGCTCCAAATGAAGACACAATGCAATGTTCTGTTTATACTGAAACTCAAGTCCTAATTGGCCTATCATGTGGACAACTTCCTGGTCACTGAGCAGATGATCATCTCACCTAAGCAGCTGCGCATTGTGTCACTGTGGACTTGTACTTAGAGGGATGGTGGCAGGAGGGGAGTTGATAAAGGACAATCAGGGCCATCTGCCCTCCATGCTACATTGCTTGCAGCTCATACACAGTGCCTCCCTGGGAAACCTGCTGTCACTCATCTGTATAGGGATGACCCACAGGGCCACAATCCATGGCATTCCCCCTCCTCCAGCTGAGAGATGACTGTGGGTCTGGACTCTGGGAACCCTGTTCATCAAGAAGATAACTGTTGCTGGGATGTGGCTCAGCGGTAGAGCGCTCGCCTAGCACGTGCGCGACCCGGGTTTGATCCTCAGCACCACGTAAAAATACATGCATTGTGTACAACTAAAAGCAAATAAATAAATATTATAAAAAAGAGTTATGTTTAAAAAAAAAAGAAGAAGAAGATAACCGTCAGTGCTGAACAATCAAAGCTGCCCAGCCTGAGGGTCACTGAGGACAACAGAGGAGAAGGGCCTCAGAGGAGGGTCAAAGAGAAAGGGATTAGAGGATGGGGTGCAGGAACATGAGGCCCCACTAGAGCCCTCAGGGTATAGTAGTTCTCCACCATCGTGTCCCAGTAAAGCTCTCTCTGGTGGGGGCCCAGGTGCTGGGCCTCTTCCAAAGTGAAGTTCAGAGCAACGTCCTCGAAGGCCATCATGTCCTATAATAATAGATGCTTGCTGCTCAGAACCCCTCACCCCACCTGAGGGTCCAGGTAGAGGCTCTGTGTACATCTCCCAGCCTTCCAGGTAGATACTAGGGAAAAGTGTTGGGGGGATGGAGGTGGGCAGGGGAAAGGAAATACTGGACCCTCAAAACTGGGGTCTCTCCCAGGCCCTGTGATCAGCTCAGCTTGGTGGGAAGGAGAAGCTGGCAAGGTGGGCCTGAATCCAGGGAATATTCTATTCTGAGCCCCAAGGGTGCACTGGGTAAGGGACTCCAGACTAAAGCTGAGAGGCCCAGATGGCAGTTGCTCCCTGAAGGCCAGCTCACCTGGGACTTGGCCATCAGGGCTGGGCTCCTCCTGGAAATAAGTGACAGTGGGAGGAGTGGTCAGAAGGAAAGCATGGGAGCACATAAAGGTGGGCTGCCCACCAGGCTTAGCACTGTCTTCGGAGGCCCTGGGCCATGCTGTTGGCTGGCTTTGAACTCGTGATCTTCCTGTCTCAGCCTCTCGAGTGCTGGGATTACAGGTATGTGCCACCACGCCTGGCTCTTTTTTTAAAAAATTATTTTATCTATCATTTATTTATTTTATGTGGTGCTGAGAATCGAACCAAGTGCCTCACACATGCTAGGCAAGCGCCCTGCCACTAAGCTCCAGCTCCGGCCTCCTTCCTTGGATTCTTAAGGCTGTGATATCACTGCCACCTCTAACAACACCTTCAGCCTTCTCCCTCTCCCCTGCTGTCCCTATCTGGCTCTATCCTCCCACCAAACCCTTCTACAAGTCTTGACCACTGTATGGTTCCAAATGGGCTGGCAGCTGACCCAGGCTTCCCGGCCTTGCCCCTAGCTTTCACTCCTTTTTTTTTTTGTGCTGGGGATTGAACCCAGGGCACTGTGCATGCGAGGCAAGCACTCTACCAGCTGAGCTCTATCCCCAGCCCCTTCACTCCTCCTTAAGCCACCTCAAGTTAGTGCCACACACTCAAGAATGGGCTGCTGAGTCACGTGGGGGCATTCCTGAATAAGCGTGTCCTCGATAAGTCACTTCACCTCCCTAAGCCTCAGTTTTCCCACCTGGCACTGGAGAACTGCATAGTTTGTTTGTTTGTTTTTTAATATTTATTTATTTAGTTGTACACAATGCCTTTATTTTTTTTTTTAATGTAGTGCTGAGGATTGAACCCAGGCTGTGCACGTGCGAGGCGAGCGCTCTACTGCTGAGCCCCAGCCCCAGCCCTGAACTGTACAGTTTTAAGTTAGGGCCTGAGGAAATACATTTGGTTAAAGCATTTACTTGTTTCAGGCCAGGGCTGGGCAGGTCTTCCAGAGAAGCATGCTGCTGACAGGGACAACATGTCCTTCTCCCACACCCCACTACCCCACCTTGTGGCTCCACCTCCCAGCATCGCCCCAGCCATCTGCTGCATCTGCTGCCCACACCCTAGCCAATCAACTTCTGGGTAAGCTCCAGGCCCATCCTCCTCCGAGGTCCTGCTGACAGCTCGGGTCCCTGCTGTGCCCCTCAGCTTCTACCCTTCTCTGCCATAGCACTCTCCTCTCTGATGAGGTCTCGCCTTCTTGTTTCCTCTCCGCACCTCCTACCTAACTGTAGTCTATCCTTCAGGTCTCACCTTTAAAATCACCTCTAGCTCAGTGCAGGAACAGTGTCGCACAGCCACAGGCACTGTTCATGTCACCTCAGAGCAGTGGGTCAAGACCAAGAAACCAGCTCAGAGCAGAGGGCAGCTTGGAAGGTGCGGAGAGAGGGTCAGGCAGAGATAGCCAGGAATGCAGGGATGGCATAACCACTAGCAGGTGGTGTGAGCACCTAGGAAGGAAGTCTGCACCAGGGTGAGGGGCTGCGAGACACTTGTAAGGGAAGTGCTGCAGCCAGGAGGGGTGGTCCCACGGGGCAAGAGACGGGTTAGAAGTGTGCTCTGCAGTCCTGCCCCTGGTGGCTGAGGGTTAGAGGGGTGCTCTGCAGTCCTGCCCCTGGTGGCTGAGGCAATGGATGTGGGGGCATGTTACAGAGGTGTGTCTGCGCCTCTGGTCCTGTGGGCCTTCCTCAGCCCCTCTATGCCTGTCTGGCCACTGGGTCCCCTGACCTCAGTCTCCACATCCAACACCTCCAATGTTGTCCCACTGGCCTGATTCCAGCTTATCACCCCTTTCGCCTAGGCCACAGTCCCCACACTGCCCCAGACCTAACCATGCAGGCCACCAGTGTGGCCAAGGTATCCTCTCCCTTTTGCCACACCCTTGTCTTTCTTTCTTTCTTTCTTTCTTTTTTTTTTTTTTTTTTTTGGTACCAGGGATTGAACTCAGGGGCACTCGACCACTGGGCCATATCCCCAGCCCTTTTTGTATTTTGTTAGAGACAGGGTCTCACTGAGTTGCCAAGTGCCTCACCATTGCTAAGGCTGGCTTTGAACTCGCGATCCTCCTGCCTCAGCCTTGAGAGTCTCTGGGATTACAGGCTTGCGCCACTGCGCCCAGACACACCCTTGCCTTTAATCATCATCTTTGGCACTTTGTTTCAGGGTCAGTATCTAGGGCCACCGTCTGATTGGCAAGCCCAGACACTGTTCAGTTGTCCACTGAACACCCAAGTTGGCCTCCAGGCCCATCTCCTCCCATCCTGAAGAATCACTGCTGATTTGGGTGCTGTGAGGTCCTGTTCCCCACCCTTTCCCTCTAACCTTGTACCATGAACAGAACAAAGCCAGCGGGAGACATATCAAATGAAGTCAACACACACAAGCACAAAACTGCCACTCTGAGGGACAGGTGGGGAACCTGGGTGTGGGAGCTGTGGAGGGTGAAGGTGAGTGGGACATAACCAGCTGGAAAGTCTGTAAGAAGAAAAGCCCTCAGGTGTGTGGAACCAAGAATAAAGGCCTGGTGAGAGGTCAGCCCTGAGCCATCCTAAGGATCTGGCTCCTCATTCTGAGGGCAGTGGAAGATGGTAGTTACATTTATGCTTTAAAAAGATCACTCTGTTCTCAAAGTAAGACCTGCTTCCTATTTGCAGAAGAGAAAGAAAATGTACTGGCCATCACCTGCCAATGAGTACCTCTGCCAAGACCATGACTCCACACCACTTAGGATGAAGGGCAGTGAGTGTCAACATGGGTGGGCTCTAGAGTTCATCTGTAACAAGTCAGTGTCATAACACCGACAAAAAGCAAGGTAGCATATTCCAGATTAAAACAGTCTAAAGAAGCCAGGCTTAGTGGCAGGAGCCCATAATCCTAGCAGCTCAAGAGGCTGAGGCAGGAGGATAGTGAGTTCAAAGCCACCCTCAGCAATGGTGAGGCACTAAGCAACTCAGTGAGATCCTGTTTCTAAAAAAAAAGGGCCAGGGATGTAGCTCAGTGGCTGAGTGTCCCTGAGTTCAATCCCTAGTACCCCCCCAACTCCATCCCACCCCTGCCAAATACAAAAGAGCCTAAAGAGACACAATCACATGTAATGCACACTGGGCGTAGTGGTGCACGCCTGTAATCCCAGCAGCTCAAGAGGCTGAGGCAGGAGATCTCAAGTTCAAAGCCAGCCTCAGCAATGGCAGGGCACTAAGCAACTCAGTGAGATCCTGTCTCTAAATAAAATAAAAAATAAGGCCAGGAATGTGGCTCAGTGGCTGAGTGTCCCCTGAGTTCAATCTTCACTACCAAAAAGAGAGTAATACACAACCTTTAATTAGCTCCTGGACTTAAGATCACTGTTTAGTCAGCTTTTTCCCTGCTGTGACTTAAAAAATCCAACAAGAATAATTAGGAAGTTTATGTGGAGATTCCGGTTTTCAGGGTTCTCAGTCTATAGATAGCCAGCTCTTCAAGGCTCAGGATGAGGCAGAACTTCATGGTGGAAGGTTGTGGTATAGAAAAGCTGGGCAGGACATGGCCAGCAAGAAGCAGAAAGAGTGAACTCTGCTCTACAAGAACAAAAATTTAAGCTCCAAAGACACACCCCCAATGACCCACCTCCTCCAGCCACACCATATGGCCTACAGTTATCATCCAGTTAATCCCTATCAGTGGATTAACCCTGATTAGGTTAATGCTCTCATGACCCAATCATTTCACCTCTGAGTCCTTTTGCATTGGCTCACACATCAGCTTTTGGGGGACACCTCATATCTAAATCATAACATTCATGAAGACCACAGATTATTATTTTAGCAACAGAAAGTAGACATATATACAAAGCTGTAATCAAGGTAACAAAATGTCAACCACTGCACAATCTAGGTGAAAGGTGTATGGTGTTCATTGTAGTATTATATTTCCAAGTTTTCTATGGGTCTAAACATTCTCAAAATTAAAAGTGAGAGCTGGGAGTGGTAGCGCACGCTTGTAAGCCCAGTGGCTCAGGACACTGAGGCAGGAGGATTGCAAGTTCAAAGCCAGTCTCAACAATCTGTTGAGACCCTGTCTCAAAATAAAACATAAAAGGGCTAGGGGTTGTGGCTCAGTGGTTAAGCACCCCTGGGTTCAATCCCTGGTACCAAAACAAAACAAAAAAATGAAAAGTGGGAAAAACAGAAAAGATTGCTCTAGATACCTGCAGATAGCTAGCTGAAGGCAGGATAGGTTGGAACAGTGGCCAAGGTGCTGCTGCCTGCACTCAGCATCTCCAGCTGGAGGTGCCTCCTGTCATCAGCACCCATGGCACATGTGAGGCCACTGACACCAAGAGGAGGGTCCTGCCTGGATCAAAGAACCTCTACCCGTGTCAGTGCTAAGGCTGTCCCCCTATTGACATCTCCCAGTGATCCAATCCAGTGGACAGCTGGCAGAGGTCTGGGGAGAAGGTTCCAACCATAGGACACTAGATGTGAAGCAAAAAGATAGAGGGTGTAGCCCCCTGGCACCCTCAGGTAGAAGGAGTGAAAGAATGAATGATTTTCTCTCACCTCCTCTTCTTAGTATTGGAAGATGTCTCAGGAAGACTCCAAAGTGACCAGTTCTGCTGGCTTTGTGGATGCAAAAATCGGGGAGTCAGGGCCCAAGATGAGACCAGTGGTGGGGGTCTCGCTCTCTCCAGACCCTCACTACTCAGAGTCCAAGGAAGATTCGCCTGCTGACCATACTCCACACCCGCAGTAGACCACACCCACGCCCTCCAGACCACGCCCACACCCTCCACAGACCGCACTCCTTGATCACACGGAGTTCATCATAGTCTCGTGACCGCGTGACCTCGCGCCGCCTACCTTTCGCAGTGCCCCACAGTGATCCCCAGCTGCCACAGGGCAGCCCCTCCAGCGGACCCCCGACCCTGTCAGCCCGCGCAAGCGCCTGTGGACAGCCCGAAGCCTCCAGGCCCTCCGACATAGCGCCGAAATGGCCGGGCGGGCGATCAGTGGGACACAGGCCGGAAGTGTGGCCCGCCCGGCCGCTCTAGGGCGGGGAAGACCAAGTTCTCGGTGGTTCCGGACGCTGGCTTTTTCCTTTGGACTAGGAGCGGATGTTGGAGGGTGGACCCCACGCTCTTCCCCTGCTCCTTTTCTGGCGGTACAGTCTAGAAAAGGTCCGGCGGTGACCTACATATCTTCAGGGGTGGGCACCCTTTGGAGGCCGGGAAGTTGGCGCCTCGGTCGAAAGAGGAGGTAAGGCGCCGCGTGCGTGCGGAGGGACCGCGAAGTGCCTGGGGACGCGGCTTCGTCGCCATCTTCACCTCCCGATGTGCCACGCCTGTGTTTTCACGCGTCAGTCATCCTGGGAAGGAGGGTTGAGGTTCCCCAAGGAAGAATTCTGACCTCTTCCTCCGAGCGAAGCCCCTTCCTGGATGACGGTGGCCCTGGACGGCAGGGAGGTGTTCCAAGTGGAGGGGAAGGACGACCACCTACGCTGAGGAGGGCGCCCCGGCCGGGCGGAGGAGGTGAGGCCAAGGCGCGAATCCTCGGCTACTGCGGGGCGAGGAGCCCGCACCTGGCGACGCGCCCTCCCTGGCTTCTCGGGAGCCCCGGTTCGGAGGTCAGGGAGCAGGCGGAGGCGGCGGCGGGGCGGGCGTTTCGGTTCTCGCTTTTGGTTTGGGGATCAAACCTACAGACGCTTTAGCATTGAGCTACATCCCAGCCCTTTTATTTTATCTGGAGACCAGGTCTCGCTGAATTCCCGAGGCTGGCCTTGACCTTGCGATCCTGCGATTACAGGTGGGGTTTTCATGGGCTCGCCAGCACAGTGAGTAAGGGTGGCCTTTTTACGGCGGACAAGCCTGGCGCTTGTCCTGAGTCTGCTGAAGAGTCGGTGGGATTTTTCTAGGCTCAGGGACGTCACAAAAAAGTGCAGTGGCCTGAGTCTTGAATACTCGTGGCCTAGAGTTCAGGATCCTTCAGAGGCAAAGAGAGAGTGACCACTGAGAGGATAGAAGGGATTGGTTGGACTTGGAAAAATGAACCAGAAACTTGTGAAGAAAGATCAAGCCAAAAAAGGTTTTGAGCTGGGCGTGGTGGCGCACGCCTGTAATCCCAGCACTTGGGAGGCTGAGGCAGGAGGATCACGAGTTCAAAGCCAGCCTCAGCAAATGCGAGGCACTTAGCAACTCAGTGAGACCCTGTCTCAAAAGGGCTGGGGATGTGGCCCAGTGGACGAGTGCCCCTGAGTTCAATCTCCGGTACAAAAAAAAAAAAAAAAAAAAAAAGAAGAGGTTTTGGTCTTTCACTCAAAATAAAACGTGTGAGTGGTGGCGCACTCCTGTAATCCCAGCACTTGAGAGGCTTAGGCAGGGGGATCTCGAGTTCAAAGCCAGCCTCAGCAATGGCCAGGCACTTAGCAACTCAGTGAGACCCTGCCTCCAGTAAAATAAAAGAAAAGGGCTGGGGATGTGGCCCAGTGGGCAAGTGCGCCTGAGTCCCATCCCCGGTATATATAAATAAATAAATAAATAAGTAAATAAATAAATCCTGTGAAACAAGAAGAATAGATAGGAGAAAATAGTCTGGTTGGACGTGATTAGCCCTTCATCTGATGAAGAGGGAATGGGTGAAATTTAAGAAGCAAGACAAACTTAAAACTGCTGGGCGTGGGCTGGGGTTGTGGCTCAGTGGCAGAGCTTGCCTAGCATGTGTGAGGCACTGGGTTGGATTCTCAGCACCGCATAAAAATAAATAAATAAAGGCATTGTGTCCATCTACAACTAAAAAAAAAATTAAACAAATAACACTAAGTACATATATAAAAACAGAAATGGGGCTGGGATTGTGGCTCAGCAGTAGAGCGCTCGCCTAGCACGTGGGCGACCCGGGTTCGATCCTCAGCACCACGTACAAATAAAATGCATTGAATAAAACGCATTGTGTACAACTAAAGCAAATAAATAAAAATATTTTAAAAAAAACAGAAATGGTGTGAAAATACTTTATGTAAAATCAGTGACTTGAAAAACTACTCTTTATATGTAATATGAAATGAATTGCACTTTGCAAGCATGTATAACAAATTAGAATAAATAAATAATCTAATTTAAAACAAACAAATAAACTGCTAGGCATATTTGAAAACAGCCAAAGTCCGAGTTTGGTGAATGATATCATGGAAAAAATATTAGCCTTCCAGAAGATTGGAAGAGTAGTGAAGGATAGTCCTGAAGCATGTGGGCTTTAAGCCTGACTGCCTGCAGTCCAGTTTGGGCAAAGTGTTTGATCACTGGATGTCCCACTTTTCTCATAGGCAAAGTAAGGATATTAATATGTTAAAAGCACTAATGTTTGTGAGGTACAGATAGTTTGTACTCATTAATTATTTCAACTCTCCTGTCTTCATTGGAGTGGGACCACATGACTGGCCTTTCAAATGTGAGACAGCGGTGCACCACTCCCTCCAGCCTCCAGCCCTCCCTGGCCCTGCTACAGCAGCCTCCAGGAGCAGCCTCTGCTCCACAGTGGCAAGGCCGTAAGAGGGAAGTCCCTGAGCGCGAGTCACTGATGGCACAGAGCCACCCTCAGCACTATCTAGCCTATGCTGGATTTTGCAGGAAAAGTAAATTAAAGCACTTACAGGGTTTTTATTTATTACTGCAGCCCAATCTAGCCTAATTCAATTACCATATTTTATTAATTCTAATGTACATGTTTTTATTTCTTTTTTTTTATACCTTTATTTTATTTATGTGGTGCTGAGGATCGAACCCAGGGCCTCACACATGGGAGCCGAGCTCTCTACCACTGAGCCAAAGCCCCAGCCCCTGTTTTTATTTCTTTTTTTTTAATATTTATTTATTTGCTTTAGTTGTACACAATGTGTTTATTTTTACGTGGTGCTGAGGATCGAACCGGGCCACGCACGTGCGAGGCGAGCACTCTGCCGCTGAGCCACAATCCCAGCCCCTGAAGGACTTCATTTACTATTTATTGTAGGATAGGTCTGCTAACAACAAATTCACTTCATTTTTGTTCATGTACGAATGTATTTATTTTCCCTTCAATTTTGAAAAATAGTTTGAATATAGAATTCTTGGCAGTTTTCCCTTTCTTTCATCATGTCATTCTACTCTTACCTCCTCCATAGCTTTAGATAGAAATCAGTTGTTAATCCTGTGTCATCCCACTGTAATAAGTAACTTTCTCCTCCCTTCAAGAAGTTAGCTCTGGCTGGGCACAGTGGTGCATGCCTGTAATCCCAGCACTTTGGGAGGCTGAGGCAGGAGGATCACGAGTTCAAAGCCAGCCTCAGCAATGGCGAGGCACTTAGCAACTCAGTGAGACCCTGTCTCTAATAAAAATACAAAAAAGGGCTGGGGATGTGACCCAGTGGTCGAGTGCCCCTGAGTTCAATCCCCGGTACCACAAAAAAAAAAAGTTAGCTCTGGGGCTGGGGTTGTGGCTCAGCAGTAGGGCGCTCGCCTAGCACGTGCAGTGTAAGCTGCCTGTCGTGGCCAGCCACAATGCCGCGGGAGGAAAACTCTCGGAGGCAGAGTAAAGATACTACTACTTTTACTTCTACTTTCTTAGAGAGAGCTTAGAGAGAGAAAGAAAGATTTTTCTTCTTTTTAGAAAGAGCTTAGAGAGAAAGATTAGAGATAGCTTCTTCTTCTTCTTCTTCTTAGAGCTTAGAGAGAAAGATAGAGCTTTTCTTCTTAGAGCTTAGAGAGAAAGAGAGAGAGCTTGAAAGAGAGATTTCTTCTTTAGAGAGAGAGAGAGCGAGCTTAGCTTTTAGAGCTTCTTTCTTCTTTCTTCTTTCTCCTTTCTTCCTCGGGAGCCTCTGCCTGACTCTGACCAGCAATTACTTCTTCTATCTGGTTTCTCTTCTGTAACCGCTCTGCCTACGTTCTGGCCGCTCTGATTCTTTTCTTCTTCTCCGACCCGAACTCTTCTTCCGACCGAGCGACTGCACGACTGACTGAATGAATTCATTCTTCTCCTGACTCCAACCGCTTTCACCCGGTTATATACCTTTAGCTTTGCGGGTGCCTCACGTGCATTTACAGGTGCGTCACATACATACTTATTATCAGGTGGAACTTATGGCTTCCAGCTGACCGCAATAGCCATCTCCCTAATTGGGACTCCTTCAGTGCAGGGCCTGGGTTCGATCCTCAGCACCACATAATAAAGGCATTGTTTACAACTAAGACAAACAAATTTTTTTTAAAAAAGACATTAGCTCTGATGTGTTTAGGTGTGGAACTTTGTGGTTTTCCTGTCATGGCAGAGTTTCTTAAATCTACAGAGTGTGTGTTGGGGGTGTGTGAGGTATTGAACCTAGAGCCTTATGTATAATAGGCAAGCACCTCTAAGCCACACACCCAGTCTGTTTTGTTTTGTTTTGTTTTAGTTTTTTAGACAGGGTCTTGTTAGATATTCCTCACTGGCCTTAAACTTGGTCCTGCTGCTTCAGCCTCACAGGTGGCTGGGATTACATGCATGCACCACTGTGCTCAGCTTGTTTTGTTTCTAAAATCAAATTTGAGTCAAAATTATACCACTTCCCCACCTATTACGATGACAAACTAAAAAACAAAACCAAACCAATTGGTGCTAAGTGCAGTGAAATTGAACCCCTGTACACTGATGGTGGGAACGTAAAATGGTTCAGCCACTGCACAAAATATTCCTCAAATCACTGAGAACAGAGTTATGTGGTTCAGAGATTCCACTTCAGAGTGTATGCTCAAAAAAACTGAAAGTAGGACTCAAACGAGTTGGTCCATCCACATGCATAGCAGGATTACTCACAACAACTGAAATGTCTGTGGATGAATGAGTGGATAAGTACAAAGTGATTGCCAGCCAGGTGTGGTGGCGCCCGCCTGTAATCCCAGCACTTGGGAGGCTGAGGCAGGAGGATTGCGAGTTCAGAGCCAGCCTCAGCAATGGCAAGGTACTTAGTAACTCAGTGAGACCCTGTCTGTAATAAAAAAATCCAAAAAAGGGCTGGGGATGTTCAATCCCTCGTACCAGGAAAAAAAAAAAAAAAAGTACAAAGTGATCAATTCACATAGTGGGATATTATTTATCATAAAAAGGATTGAATTCTTATACTTGCTAATGTGGATGAACCTTGAAAACATTAAACTGAGTGAAATAAGTCAGTTGCAAAAGGGCCAACACTGGGCTGGGATTGTGGCTCAGCGGCAGAGCGCTTGCCTAGCACGTGTGCGGCCCGGGTTCGATCCTCAGCACCACGTACAAATAAATGGATTGTGTACAACTAAAGCAAGCAAATAAATAAATATTAAAAAAAAAAAAAAGGCCAACACTGTGACTCTGAATACCTTGATGCTCAGAGTAGTCAACTCTCTAGAGACAGTGGAATGATGGTTAGCAGAGGGGTGGGGATGAGCAGTTGTGTTTAATGAGGCAGAGCTTCAGTTTTGGATGATGAAAACTCCCTGAGTGCAGTGGTGCACACCTGTAATCCCATCGACTTGGGAGGCTGAGGCAGGAGGATTGCAAGCTCAAAGCCAGCCTCTCCAACTTAGTGAGGCCCTAAGCAATTTACCAAGACCCTGTTTCAAAATGAAGAATAAAAAAAGGGGTGGGATGTGCTCAGTGGTTAAATGTTCCTGGGTTCAATTCCTGGTACAAAAAAAAAAAAAAAAAAGTCTGGAAATGGGTGGTGGAGATGGTTGCATAACACTGTACATGTCCTTAATGTCACCAAACTGTACATTTAAAATGGAAAATTTCATGTTATCGTACTATAGTAAATAAATAGAAACAAGTTGAGAAGCCTTCTGTCTCATCTCGCTTCTATTCAGGCATCTGTGAAGATCGATGCTCCAGGGGAGGGAGATACAGGATGAGAAGAACTTCCATCCCAGCCCAAAAGAACCCTGGGGCCAAGGGCCTCAAGACCCTGCAGCCCAAGGATTGGAGATGCAGGGTTTCCATTCAGCCTGGAGACGGTCTGGGGGAACATGAAGTCAGGGCAATAGTGACAGCAGTCAGTGGCTTCATGTTGGGCTCCCTGGTGGTAGTTCAGAGCATCCATAGATGAGGAGCCTCACTCCAGAGTCGAGTCCAGTAATGCTATGACCTTGAGAGTGGCCCAGGAGATGCTCAAGCCATGGGCCCTGATCAGCTCAGGACAAGCATGCCCAATAGGGCTGGAGCACCTCCACGCTGAAATTTGGGACTTGGGGTATGGAAAAAGTAATTTCAAAGGTCTGTTTCCATCCAAAGAACCACAGTGCACAAGCAGATAGACAGTATATCTGTGCCACTGACTTCTTATTTTGAGATGGGGGGTCTCACTATGCTGCCTGGTCCAGTCTGGAACTCCCAGCTCAAGTGTGAACTGCACCTGTGACTGCAAGTGTGAGCCACCATGCCCCGCCGTGGCATTGACACCAATGGCGTGTACCTGGGGGAAGATGCCTGAAAGGGCACCTTCACATCTGTAGTGGACACAAGGGTGAGGACACTGATCTTCTGCTTCACCTGGAACAGGGACAGATGGCTGAAAACCACCAGCCGCTTGAGAAAACTGGTAAGACAAGGAGAAGCTTAGGGATTGATGACCCAGATCAACTGATCCTGGGGAAGGGGCCAATTTGAGATATATAGAATTTTTAAAAACAAGTTCATGATAGATTTAAGAAAAAAATTATTTCCATGAAAAGTCTAAACAATCTTTTTTAAAAGGGAGCAAATTAGATAATAGCTTTAGCAAAATTGCCTCACAAAATAATTTTCATTGAAAGACTGAATATCAGGATACCCACGCTAGGGCTGGGAGGTGCTTACTCGTAGAGCACTTGCTTGGCATACACAGCCTCTGGGTTCAATCCCTGGCACTGCAAGCGACAACACAGGCCCAAAACTAAAAGCTAAATCTGATTAGAAAGACCCAAGTGACATTAACTCTTCCCCACTTCTCCAGGCTACTGCTCTCTCCCCCCTACACAGATACTCCCAGTTCTGCTTCTCCAGAGAACCCTAATACAGAATTCAAAAAGATGTGCTTGACTCACCAGTGTTGTGTTTTATCAACTTGCTCATCCCTGAGATGTTAGTGAAATCTTACTTGAAGATTTCAGCCCAATGTTGTCTGGCAGAGCTTTCTGCAGAGTAGGAATGTCCCATCTGTGCTGTGCTTCCGCCCACCAGCCACGGACCGCTGTTGAGTACAGGAGATGTAGCTGCTGTGACAAAAACTGAATTTTAAGCTTTAATTTTATTTCACTGGAGTGTAAATAGGGACATGAGACCAGTGACTAGGTCCTGGAGGGCAGGGTACACCTGGCCTGTGTTTCTCAACCCCAACATTGTTGAGGCTTGGGGATGAGAGGTTCCCAACAGTCAGGGAAAGGGAGCAGGGGCGCTATCCTGTGCACTGCAGGGGGTCAGCAGCAGCCCTTGGCTCCATCCATGAGATGCAGGTTCATCCACACTCCCAGTCATGACACTCAAAAGTGTCTCTAGACAATGCCAAATGTCCTCGGGGTGGAACTGCCTCTGGTCAGAAACCACAGCCTGTGTCCACAGTGCGTGATGGTATAGGGAGGAGGTCCTGTCAGCCTCAGTGGACACCTGAGCCTCTGGTAGGGAGAACTCAGATCTCATTCACACAGAGCATGAGTTGACAGTGGGAAGTCAGCTTCAGGAAGAGTGACTCTTCCTCTCTACAGGCAGCGACTCGGAAGAGGGTTCTACATTTTGTCTCCCTGCACCTGCTCAGATCAAGTCAATCCAACCTACTCTCAGAGTCAAGTTGAAACCCTGACATGTGCATGCAGGTCACTTCAGGCTGGCTGCCTGCCTCTCCTGGACACCAGCCATAGTCCCCACTCTGCTCTGGGAGGAAGGCACTCTCCTGCCCTGCTCAACCACCAGCAGTAGTTTTGCTGAATGGCAGGTCACTGAAGGGCCATTTTGCCAAGACACCTTGACCTGATTTATGAATTTGTGACCTGATTTATCCAAACCATTGTTTTTGGACACAATCTTCCTAACTGCATTCTCCAAATGCAAATAGATCTCCTGAATGTATTCAGGAGAATACATAATCTATGACTAGATTCTTCTAAAAAATGGGATAATGTTCTTTTTTAACACTTGAAAGAACAATTCACAAAATCCACTCGTGTCACATTTAACTGGCAAAGAAACATTTGAATGAGTTTGAGACTAGAAAACTGCCAGTGTTGATTTCTTTTCTCCTGCAAGGGGAGGCCAGATGGACTGTTCAACACCACTGAGAAACTTCAACTTTAATCAAAGCTTGGTAAACTGCTGCTAAATCTTTTCCATCCCCATGGGGATGGATGCAATGTTAAAGTCACCACAGTGCCATTATCATGCTGACTTGCCACATCATCATCTGAACTTTGTCTCAGAGGCATTCAGAATTTGGTCTCATGAGAGCATTTAACTTGTAATTTATATTTATTAATTTTACTGCTTTTCACAGTTCCCATTACACTAAGCAATCAAAATGGGAGCACACGCCTTCTTCATTGCTGAGTAGAATCCCCTGCTATTCATGTGCTGGAGGGTGAACATCCAGGGAGCAGGAAGCCACATCCCATTACTAGCAAGGGGAAATGAGCGGAGTCCCTCTGTGGCACACCCTTCAGGTTGCTCTCTCTTCACACACAAGGAGGGTCTCATTTACAAGGTAGCAAATGCCAAGCTTGAGTAGCACAATGGGGTCTTTCCAGACTAAGCCACTTGGTCTTTGTTTTCTCATGGGTAGAAAACAGTCATGTAAGTGATAGCCAGCATCTGTTGCATTTGTTTTAGGAGACTGGATTTTTTTTTTTTTTTTTTTTTTTTTTTTTTGTACCGGGGATTAAACTTAGGGGCATCGACCACTGGGCCATATCCCCCACCCTTTTTTGTATTTTATTTAGAGACAGGGTCTCACTGAGTTGCTAAGTGCCTTGCCATTGCTGAGGCTGGCTTTGAACTCGAGATCCTCCTGCCTCAGCCTCCCAAGTGCTAGGATTACAGGCGTGTGCCACTGTGCCCGGCTTGATTTTTTTTTTTTTTTTTGCAGACAATTTTTTATTTGTTCTTATTATACATGTCAATAGAATATATTTTGACATACATATATGGAATGTAACTTCCCATTCTTCTGGTTGTACATGATGTGGAATTACATTGGTCATATATGCATATAGGAAAGTCATGTCCAAGTCATTCTACTATCTTTCCTATTCCCATTTCCCCCTCCTTCCCTTTGTCTAGTCCAAAGTACTTCCATTCTTCCCTATCCCATCCTCCTTTCTTATTGTGAGTCAACATCTGCATATCAGAAAGAATATTCAGCCTTTGGTTTTCAGGGATTGGCTTATTTCACTTAGCATGATATAGGAGACAGGATCTTGATGTATCCCAGGCTAGGTTTGAACGCCTGGGTCAAACATCCTCCACCCTGAGCTTCCCCACTAGCTGCCACCTTCTAGGCCTGCATCTGTTTTGTTTACCTCCCAACTCCTCATCACACTGATTTCTCTTCTGATGCATGAGCTTTCCTAGGACTCCGGTCCTCTGCTTTCTCAACAGTTCTTCTTCTCCTTTTTTGTTCGAAACCAAGGCTTTGAGCATGCTAAACAAGCACTCTTACCACTGAGCTACACCCTCAGCCCCCTTCCTTCCTTCTTAGATAGTTCCTTATCATGTGGGAAGATGCAAATGATCAAGATCCTAAACCAGCTGCACACTCCATCATCTGCCCTTGGCCATGCTTTTGCCTTTCCCAGGGCCTGTCTGTGCAGACTCAGCTCAGGCTATTGATTCTGCTGCAGATTGGTCTATCAAATCTTCAGCAGTGTTAGATGTGTATGAGTGAAGGTCAAACAAAAGTAGCTACTCATGGCTTTTTTTTTAATATTTATTTATTTGCTTTACTTGTACAGAATGCAACACATTTATGTTTATGTGGCGCTGAGGATGGAACCCGGGCCGCGCACGTGCTAGGCGAGCGCTCTACCGCTGAGCCACAATCCCAGCCCAGCTACTCATGGCTTTTAACCATGACAATTGTTTGAGTTCACTCATCAGGAGAGAAATGCAAATTAAAACTACAATCAGAGCCAGGCATAGTGGCACACTGCTATAATCCCAGCAACAAGCTGAGACAGGCCAGGCTCAGTAATTTAGCAAGATCTTCAGTAATTTAGTGAGACCCTTTCTCAGATTACAATATAAAAAGGGCTGGGATGTAGCTCAGTGGCAAAATGCTCCTGGGTTCTAACCCTCAAAAAACCCCAAAATCAAACACCTAGTTTCCCCATCAAATGCATGTGGACCTGTTATTTGTTAACACGGGATGTGGGGAAATTAACTCTCCCTCCAGCTAGTAGCAGAATTGGGGCAGCGCTCATGGCCAGTTGGGCACACTTGGGCAGCAAGTCAAAGCGTGAATACTGCCAGACTCTGCCCCAGCAATTCCATTTCCCCAAAGTGCCTAGACATACAAATAAAGTGTGTCTAGGATCTAAATGTGTCTGTGGTGGTGGAAGATTGCTAGTGACCTATATCCCCAGCCCTTTTAAATTTTTATTTTGAGACAGGGTCTCCCTGAGTTGCTAAGGCTGTCCTTGAACTTGCCATCCTCCCACCTTAGCCTCCCGAGTCGCTGTGACCACAGGGGTTGCCACTGCGCCCACACATGTCAATTCTGTTTTAATAAAGCTGATAAACGTTTCTAAAAGAGCTAAAGCTGTCTCATTTTCCAGCTGGCAAAGCAGAGGCATTCTGGAGACCAGCCAGAGGGCCTGCTGACCAGTGTCTGGGCTTCGGACCGCTCCAGGTTAAGAACCGGCCAGAGCCGGTTCACCCACACATTAGACCCCAGCCCTCCCGGGCAGGGACACAGGAAAGCAGGGATCTGATGGGGCCGATCTTCCAGGCGCAGAGGTAGGACCCAAGGGCCACTGTGGGCCCGAGGGAGAGCAGCCCTCCAGGTCTATGAGCAAGTGCTCAGGTAGCTGACCGCGCGGTGCGCGGGGCGGAGACGGCCGTGAGGGGGCGTGACTCGGGTTATGCGCGGTTCTGAGAGCGCAGGCGAGGGGGCGGGGCCTGGCGGGGCGGGGCCCTGGGATGATTGGTGTGGCCAGAAGGGAACACGACCCCGACTGGGGAGTGAGACGGGCTGGAGGCCTGGGGCCACGAGGGAGGCGGGGCCTGAAGGCTTGGCTCGGGAGGAGCCGCCGCTGCGCGAGTGCGGGGCGCTGGGGCGGAGGGCGCAGCCTGGGGCAGGGCGGGGGCGGGAAGGGCTGGAGCCACGGAAAGTGAGGCCTGGGAAGGAGCGCCAGGGGTCGAGGGAGGTGACCCGAGACGGTGGGTGTGGCCAGGGCTGGAGGCTCGGCCCCACAGGCCCGTGTGCTGGGGGTCCTGGTAGCGCCGGGAGGAGAGGAGGGGCGGGCCGGGCAGGTCTGCCGGTCTGGTGTCCGTGGATCCTCCTGGGGCGCCGGTGCCCCCGCTGCTCTGTGTGCAGTGGGCGAGGCTGGGGCGAGGTCCTGTCTGCCAGGATGTCCCGTGCTCCGCACTCAGACTGCCCTCCTTGGAACTGGCGGGCCACGGAGGCGAGTGGGAAACTTGAGGCCTGCACACCCGGAGGCCAGGTCCCACCTGCCGAATCTTGCCATCTGGCGTGTCTCCGCACTTCCGGCTGCCCAGTTGTGCCCCACCCCGCTGTCCCGCGTCTTCTGCGCCACCCACCTCTGGCCTTGTTGAGGCTGGAGTGGGTTTTGGAACCCGATTCCACTGGTTGGCATCAGACCCTCTGTGGAAATTGTTAGATTCTGGGCAGGGAAGCCACACCTCCCAGGTAGCTCAACTAGCCACACCCCCCAGGCACCTTAAGACTCTCAAGCACCTCAGGTTGGCCACGCTGCTGACCACACCCCAGGTGCCTTACTGAGCCAATGACGACATACGGGCTTGCCTTCTGACCTCCGGCAGCCTATGGAACTGGGTTCCCTCTGGGGGGCCCCTCAGCCCACCAGTTCACTACTTAAGCGCTCTCCAGACTGAAACCCGCCCTTCTTTTCCTTCTCCTCCCGCCACAAGTTTCCTTGCACCAATTCTCCCTTCCCCCACGTGTCCCTTCAGCTGATTAATAAAATCCCCCCTTTTCTACACGGGGGTCCCAGCGTGTGTTCATCTACCCTTCAGAAATCAGGCTGTGCCCTACTCTGAGTTACTCCATGAGATTTGGAACAGTAGTTTTCGAGCATTTCCTAGCTCTCAGTTACTCCATTTTGAAAGTAGCAGTTTGCCACGAGTTACCCATTTTAAGTGCTAAGTTAGCATGACTCTACACCTTGTTTGTACAAATAACCACCATCTGCCTAGCACCACCATAGGTGCAAACTGACACATAATTTTTTTCATATAACTCCCTCACCTAAGACCCACAAAAGGAGACACCCCCCCCAGGACTGGAAATGGCAGCACACTGACCCTATTACTTGATCACTCCTCGAGTCTTTTTTTTTTTTTTTTTTTGGTGGTACCAGGGATTGAACTCAGGGGCACTCGACCACTGGGCCACATCCCCAGCCCTTTTTTGTATTTTTTATTAGAGACAGGGTCTCACTGAGTTGCTAGGTGCCTCGCCATTGCTGAGGCTGGCTTTGAACTCGTGATCCTCCTGCCTCAGCCTCCCAAGTGCTGGGATTACAGGTGTGCGCCACCGCGCCCAGCATCCTCATGAGTCTTGCCCAGTAAAGTTGCCACAGCAATGATCCTCCTACTTTCTTTCCCAGGAACTTCAGCTCATTTGGTTTCTCCTGCAGGTGAGGACTTCAAGCTTGTAAGAGCCTTTGATGAGGAAGTAGCTCTGAGATGGCGGCTGGCTGAGAGCCAAGAGGTGGCGCTTACTTGTTTGTTAGAAGCAAGGCTTTGTTTACTACAACTTATACCTGAATTGACTAAGAATTTTTCTGTACTCTTGGGCACTACATGCTGCACCTGTAAGTCGAGCTTGTGACACGTGTATGCCTGTTAAGAGAACTAATGCACCTGTGATGGGTAAAGAGTATTTAAACAGACGGTAGCGAGGAAGGGGGGGGGGGGAGCGGAATCAGAAGATAGAGAAGGAAGGAAGAAGAAGGAACAATAAAGGAAACACTCATTCCCAATCTGCCTCCGATTTCTTTCCTGCGGTATCATTGCTGCAGGCGGCAACACAAGCTGACACTTTGAAAATGCCAGCCTCCCATACCAGCGCTTAGAGTAAGTTCTGACCTCTGGCCACCTGCATCACTGGCCACCTGCAGTGATGCTTTTGTATTTGCGTCTCTGCCCATTTGCTTAGTGAAGTCTCCTGAAACCCAAGGCTGCCTTAATCTTACTTTTTCTGTATTTGTTTAAATTGTGATGTGTGACTTGAGCCTTATAGATATTAGTAATAAAGATTGGAATAAAATAACCTGTGATCTCCTGGCTCATGACTACCAATTAACTGACCCACGAGTATTCAGTGAATTGAAACCAATGAAAGTGACGTAGCTTGTGAGTTTATTGTTGTTCAGTAAATTCTTACATTGTGGAAAGACACAAGTGGCGCCTGGCCCATGCTGACTGCAGAGCTAGGTCAAAACACCCTCCCACACCGGACCGGCGCACTGAAGCCGCTTTCCTCCCTCAGGGTTGGGCTGGGATCCTTGGCAGGCCGACCCTCCGCAACGCAGCCTTCCCAACTCCACGAGAAGTGTCCAGGGCTGGGCTCCGCCTAGCCAAGAGCAGCCTCTAGGGCGCCAGACCCAGGGCCCCACGCCAGAGCGCCTAAGGACTCCCGCGGGCCCACCCCCGGGGACCACGGACTTGAGGCCCTCCTGACGTCCTAGAGCGGCGGCGCGGAAACTGGGGGGAGCGCAGTTCCGGTGCGCGGCCACTTCCGGCTGCTCAGGACGGGGGCGCGCGCGCACTGTTGGAATGTGTCTCCCTCCGGCGCGTTGGGAGCACGGAGCGGCCTGCACTGAGGTTGGGGGCGCGCGGGCAGCGGTGGAGCCTTCCAGCTCCAGCTCTGGCTCCGGCTCCGGGAAGAACGCTAGGCGCTCAGGAGGACGGGCCCGGGGAAGGGTTGGGACGGCGCGCGTGGTGTCGGGAGGCCCGGAGGAGATCTAGTCTAGTCCTCGGCGTTCGCAGGTTCCTTATCGGGTGGATGGTTTAGCAAGTATTTTCACCCGCCGTTTGAGTTGTCTTCTTTTTACCTCCCGGTAGTGGGAGTAAAACTCAGGGTCTCTGCCTCTGCCGCCAGCTACACTCCTACCATTTGCAGCACGGAAGTTCTTGATATTGATGTAAAATTGTACGTGTTGTGTACGTACCCTATCTTATGTAATGTCAACAGTTATGTTTAAAAAGTACATGTTTGCTGTGAGTGGCCTGAAATGGAGAACTCTAGCCCATTAACATGTGCACGACCTCACATACTCATCTGCGTGTGCGGTTAGAACATGTGAAATCTGTTTTGGCAGTTTTCAAGAACACGATACATTGTTAACAGTAGTCACCAGGATGTGCCACAGACCTCTCCAGTTTTTCCTCCTAACTGGGAACTTTGTATCCTCTTACCAATTTCTTCCTGAATCTTTTATTTTGAAATAATTTCAAAACTTACATAAGTTCCAATAAAGCAGAAAATTCTCAAATAACTTTAACTCAGATTCACCAGGTTTTTTTTTTTTTTTTTTTTCCCCCACCCCCGGAGGGGTTACCAGGGATTGAACCGAGGGGTACTTAACCACTGTGCCACATCCCCAGCCCTTTTTACTTTGAGATAGGGTCTCTAAGTTGCTGAGGTTGACCTTGAATTTACGATCCTCCTGTGTCAGCCTCCTGAGCTGCTGGACTGGCTGTGCCACTGCATCCGGCCAGAGTCACTAATTCTTCATTTTTGCTATATTTATCATTTTCCCCCCTAAACCACTTAGCAGTAGATTGAACATATGGTGTGAAAGAGTGGCTTTTGTCCATAACTTCCTTCCTGTGTTCCTTCTCTTCCCTGCTTTTCTTCTATTTGGTGGTAGTGGTTGGGGGAGCATTTTTGTTCTAGTTTTTTTAAAGACCCAATTCTAGATGTTTTTAATCACTCCACATGCTTGTTGGATGTTCTCGTTGAACTCTGGTCACCATGGCCTCCCAGCTCCATTTTCTTGAGTCAGTCTGTCAGGTGCCTCCTGGTGCCAGTGGGTGGAGTTTTTTTCTAGCTTCACTTTGACAAAGCTGAGACAGCTCTTTGGGGGCTGCAGCTTCCACTGCTGCCCTAGAATCACCCCTACTTCATCATCTCTGCAGAGGCTGTAAGCAGACCCCACAGCTGCAATGGCACCAGTTTCCAGGCTTGACACTCTTTTGAGTTTCTTTAAATTTTATTTGTTGGTTATACATGACAGTAGAATGTATTTTGACATACTATACATACATGGAATATAACTTCCCATTCTTGTGGTTATACACACCGAGTTTCTTTTGTCCTAATTTTTAACTGTAGGGGTGTACCCTCACTGTCTTGGTGCTCAGCCAATCTGCTGTGGATCCTGCTAACATCCTAGTCTCAGGGTCCACAGTAAATAAAGGCCAAGTTAGCCCAGCCCTGCCCAATGTTTCCCTCCCACACAAACATGGTATGTGTGGGCTTTTTGAGAGGGACTTCACTGTGGGCCCTCCAGTAGGTTAGGAAGGAGATTTTTTTTTGTTTGTTTTTGTTTTTTACAGTACTGGAGATTGAACCCAGAATAACTCTACCACTGAACTACTTCCCCAGCCCTTTTTAGTTTTGAGACAGGGTCTTCCTAAGTTATCCAGGCTGGCCTCTTGCCTCAGCCTCTCAAGTTGCTGAAATTATAGGTGTGCACCACCATGTCCAGCAATAAATGATTTTATTTTACCCAGCACATTTCCTGAACAGAACAAGGCTGAGTGCTTGTGTGATGACGTTTCCCTTTTCTCCCTTCCTCCCTCTCTTCCTTCCCAAATACATCTTAGACACCTATTCTGCATCATATACTAGAGAAAAAAGGTGTGTAAGAGTGGCACACACTTATGATCCCAGCTATTCAGGAGTCTGAGGCAGGAGGATATATTTCAAGGCCAGGCTGGGCAATTTACCAAGAACCTGTCTCAAAAAAAATAAAAAAAGAACTGGGCGTGGTGGCACACGCCTGTAATCCCAGCAGCTTGGGAGGCTAAGGCAGGAGAATTGAATTCAAAGCCAGCCTCAGCAACTCAGTGAGACCCTGTCTGCAAATAAAAAATACAAAATTGGGCTGAGGATGTGGTTCAGTGGTTGAGTGTCCCTGAGTTCAACCCCCAGTATCTAAAAATAAAAAAGGGCTGGAGATGTAGCTCAGTGGTAGAGTGTGCCTAGCATGGGTGAGGCCCTGGTTTCAATCCCAGTACCAAACAAAAAAACAAAAAAACCTCACAGAATAATAAAGGGCATACGACAGACTGGCTATGAAGAGCTCCCAGCATAATGTAGAAGTAGGTAGAAAAAAGGGAAACAAGGTGGTTGCTATGGTGGGCAGAATACAAGAGTGGAAGCTACTCCTTAGAACAGATGCTGTGCCTGAGGTCAGAGACACACCCTAGTCTTTCAGATGAGCCACTGCCACCTCCACGATTTGCATATCCTTCCCCTGGGACCGCACCCAGAAGAGGTTGCGACTTTAGGAAATTTATAGCATGAGACACAAAGTTGGGGGGAATAAGTGGAGCAACCCACAGAACCAATGTCAAACACAAATGTGACCCCAAGTTCCCTAAGAAAACAATAAGGGGCTGGGTATGTGGCTCAGTAGCACATCCTAACAAGTGCAGGACCCTGGGTTCATCCCTAGCACTCAAACTCACAAAACACAACACAGTAAGAACAGAGGCATTAAGGAAGGGTCTTTGAAAGGTGACTTTTCCCCCCTTGACGGTGCTGGGGATGGAATCCGGGGCCTCATATATGACAGGCAAATCCTCTACCACATAGCTGTGTCCTGGTCCCAAAGGACAGTGTCCCACTGGGCTTAGAGGGAGTTAAGTAAGGGATATAAAAGATTCTCCCTAGAGACTCAGGATGGAAACCAGCGTTTCAGGGGCACTCATGCCCTTAGACTCTCAGTGAAACTCTTTAAATAGAAATGATCAAGTCACGATCAATGTGAAGTACAACTTGAAACCACGAAAACTGGATCTCTACTAAAATGGCTGGACTAACAACAACATCACCAGGTCACCTGAAGGCTGGAGAGGGTCCAGAGCAACCAAAGGCACGTGTGCCAGTGGGATGGGGTACAGCTCAGGCACTGTGGGGAACAGCTGGGCAGCTTCTTAAAGAGTTGAGATCACTAGTGACCCGGCAACGCAAATGAGCTGGTTAAAAGAACCAAAAGGTTAGGTTCACAAAACAGCCTGCAGTTACATGTTTATAGGCGCTTTATTCATTTTTTTAATATTTATTTTTTAGTTGTAGTTGGACACAACACCTTATTTATTTTCATGTGGTGCTACAGATCGAACCCAGGGCCGTGTTTTATTCACAACCCCAGCCCCTAGTGCTTTATTCTTTTTTTTTTTTTTTTTTTTTGGTACCGGGGATTGAACTCAGCGGCACTAGACCACTGGGCCACATCCCCAGCCCTTTTTTGTATTTTATTAGAGACAGGGTCTCACTGAGTTGCTAAGTGCCTTGCCATTGCTGAGGCTGGCTTTGAACTCGTGATCCTCCTGACTCAGCCTCCCAAAGTGCTGGGATTACAGGCGTGCGCCACCGCGCCCGGCTTAGTGCTTTATTCTTATATGCTCTAAATGGGGAACACTCAAGGATCCCTCAGTGGGGGAACGATGAACAGCTCCATCCATACACCCACAACATGTAACGCTGCTTGGCAGTAAAAAGAATGAACTACTGGCACATGCAACAACATGGGTGACTCTCTTGCATTCAGCAAGACTCCAGATTCAAACGACTCCACACAGTGAGATGCTGGGAATGGTGAAGACATGGTGACAGATGACAGCAAGGTGTGCAGGGTTAGGGCTTCCCATTCGGGCATGGGGAGCTCTGGGTGCTGAGGCAGGTTGTATGCTTGACTGTGGTGGCTGCACACCGTGTGCCTCTTTTTTTTTTTTTTTTGGAACCAGGGATTGAACTCAGGGCACTTGACCACTGGGCCATATCCCCAGCCTTTTAAAATATTTTATTAGAGACAGGGTCTCACTGAGTTGCTAAGTGCCTTGCCATTGCTGAGGCTGGCTTCGAACTTCGAACTCAGCCTCCCAAGTGCTGGGATTACAGGCGTGTGCCACTGCGCCCGGCTCACCATGTGCCTCTGAAACCCACAGAGCTGTATGCTAAAGAATGAATCTTACTGTATGTATTGTAATTCAAGAAGCCTGGCCATTGGGGCTGGGGTGTAGCTCAGAGGTAGGTCACTTGCCTATATGCACAAGGTCCTGGGTTCCATCCCTAGCACTGCAAAACCAAAGAAACAAAAACAAAAATAACAACAAGCCTGGTTGTTTCTTGGCGTATCTTAACTGCAGTTATTTCCTCTCCTATTTTCTTTGAGAGTTGAGAGGATTTTCTTTCCTTTTCCCAGCTCTTGAGAATGGGGCCTCATGGCAGCCTGGCCTCACTGGCCCCGAGGCCTCTGCTCATTGCAGATCTCAAAACTGGAAACAGATCAGTCTTCACTTTACAAATGCCAAAACTGGGCTCCAAGGGAGGAAGGGCCCCCTGTCTGCAGGCTGGTGAGGGGAGGCTCACCCTGCCCAATGGTGAACTGGGTATTACCAACAATAAGCTGAGCTCAGACAGGAAGGAGACGCAAGGTAGTGACACCTCGGGGCTAGAGCCAGTGGCTCACTCTTGGTGCCCCCCTTCCTCTCAGTGTCTGAAGGGGTCACCCTGAGCACAATACTAACCTCTATACAACAGTATTTTCCAGATTGAATTCTCTCATGTTTACTTTCAAATTTAATGACTTTAATAGTCATCTAACCTGTTTAGTTTGATTCGCTAGTAATATGTAGACCTTCTTATTTAGCTTTCATTTTGCTAGCCTAGCCAACATAAAATGAACAATTGCTAAACTGTTTCCTAATTTCATAACTTAAAAATGTCTTTCTTGGAAAATCTTTTTGATATGAATGAAATATCTTTCAGAGCCATCATTTAGAGGGGGCTTCTCTCCAACGCGAGCTACCTGATGCTGAGCAAGGGCTGAGCCCCCGCTGACAGCCTTTCCACACTCTTGACATTTGTATGGTCTCTCCCCAGCGTGGCTTCTCTGGTACTCGATGGGTTGTGGGGTGGGGCTGAAAGTCTTCCCACATTCACTGCAGCCCAGGGGTTTCTCACCAGTGTGGATTGTCCAGTGCAGAATGAGGTCTGCACCACGGCTGAAGGCTCTGCCCCGTCGCTCTCCAGTGGGCATCAGGCCGGGACCGCCTCTTCTGCGCTGGCGAGGATTATCTCCCGTGTGAATGTGCTGATGCTGTGTGAGGGTCGACCTCCGGCTGAAGGCCTTCCCACAGGCACGGCACTCGTAGGGCTTCTCACCAGTGTGGACACGCTGGTGCAGGGTGAGCTGGGAGCTCTGGCTGAAGGCTTTCCCACACTCGGAGCACTGGTAGGGCTTCTCCCCTGTGTGCACTCTGCGGTGCTGCACAAGAGTGGAACTCCGGCTGAAGGCCCTGCCACACTCACCACACACATAGGGCTTCTCTCCAGTGTGAATCCGTGTGTGTTCAGTAAGGTGAGAGTTGAAACCAAAGGCTCGGCCACACTCTCGGCACACATAGGGCTTCTCTCCAGTGTGGACCCTATGATGGAGAAAAAGGCTGGAGCTCTGGCTGAAGGCCTTGCCACACTGACTGCACTTGTGCGGCTTCTCCCCCGTGTGGATCCTCTGGTGCTGAATGAGGCTGGAGCTCCGGCTGAAGGCCTTGCCACACTGACTGCACTTGTGCGGCTTCTCCCCAGTGTGGATCCTCTGGTGCTGAGTTAACTGGGGGCTCTGGCTGAAGGCCTTGCCACATTCCTCACACTTGTGAGGCTTCTCTCCCGTGTGAATGACGCGATGCTGAATGAGGCTGGAGCTTCGACTGAAGGCCTTCCCACATTCGCTGCACCCAAAGGGTCTTTCTCCAGTGTGAATTCTCCGATGCAGAATGAGGTAGGAATTGAGCCCAAAAGTCTTCCCACATTCCTCACATTTAAAGGGTTTGCTGCCAGTGTGGACTCGGCGGTGCAGGATGAGGCTCGCGCTGTGCGTGAAGGCTCGCCCACACCAACTGCACTCATAGGGCTTTTCCCCTGTGTGGCGTCTGTGATGTCGACGGAGGTCTGAATTATATTTGAAGGTTTTGCTGCATATATCACATTTAAAGACTCTCTCTCCTGTTTTATTCCTTTGAAGTCTAACAACATTTTGGTTTGGATTTAAGTGTCGTTCAAAAGCAGCACACTCCTGGGCTCGCTCTCCTGGAGGCTGCTCCCTACACAGGACAGACTCCTCTCTTAAAACTCTCTTGTGCAGATGGGGTTTCTTCAGACTCTGACCAGCAGTGTTTCCCAGGCTCCCTTCTCCCTTCCCCTCCAGGTCCCAAGGATCCGGGAACACAGGTGTCTGTGAATTGGCCCTTGAGAATCTTCTTGATACAAATGCTGGGCTCTTCACATCTTCAGAACATGTCTCGTTTAGAATGGACAGTTCCTTCTCAGTCCCACTCTCAGAATCTGTTACACAAAACATAGAGGAATTACTGGAGGACACCACTGGTCAGCAACACTCTAACACAGACCCTCACTTGGGAGGCAGATGCTCCCGGGGCAGACGTGCTCTGCATGATCCAGGAGCGCCAGAGGCAGGACGGCCAGTCACAGGGTGAAGCTCAGTCCACCAGGTGCCACAGGAGGGAAACTCAAGCAAATTATGATTTTTCACCTATCAAACCAGCAAATGAATCTGCTCAGCAGGTTGCTGGTAAGGAACACAACAGGAAGCCAGAGAGCCTCTGGTCTCAGGAAGCTCATTGTATATTCAGGAAGAAAAACAAGCAAGTACTTTTTTTTTTTTTTTTTTGGTACCAGGGATTTAACTCAGGGGCACTCGACCACTGGGCCACATTCCCAACCCTTTTTTGTACTTTATTAGAGACAGGGTCTCACTGAGTTGCTAAAGTGCCTCGCCATTGCTGAGGCTGGCTTTGAACCAGAGATCCTGCTGCCTCAGCCTCCCAAAGTGCTGGGATTACAGGCGTGCGTGACCGTACCTGGAACAAGTACATTTTTAAAAAAACTTTTTATAATTATAGATAGACAGATACATTTATTTTTATGTGGTGCTAAGGATCAAACCCAGTGCTCACACATGCCAGGCAAGTGCTCTGCCACTGAGCTACAGCCTCAGCCCACATTTTTTTTTTTTAAAGAATGAAATAACGCGGGGCGCGGTGGCGCATGCCTGTAATCCCAGCACTTGGGAGGCTGAGGCAGGAGGATTGCGAGTTCAAAGCCAGCCTCAGCAATGACAAGGCACTTAGCAACTCAGTGAGACCCTGTCTCTAATAAAAATACAAAAAGGGCTGGGGATGTGGCCCAGTGGTCGAGTGCCCCTGAGTTCAATCCCCGGTACAAAAAAAAAAAAAAAGAGAGAAAAGAATGAAATAACATGGACACGGAAACTATCAGAAAATGCACCTCCTGCTGCCCAAGTGGTCAGAAGGTCCCAGAAGCATGCATGGCTCCCGCTGGAGCCAGAGCCCATGGGTCAGCAGTGGCAGAAGGCAGGCCTGGGTGAGATGGAGAACCACCAAGTCCAGGAACGCAAGGAGCCTGCCAGGGCTAGAGCAAGAAGGTGGGCAGGGGTGCCTGCACTACATTGATTCCCACACAAAGAGTTACAGGAACAATTCCTGCCCTGTACTGTGGGGTGGACTATAAATAAATAGAGCTTTTTAAAGGGAAAATTGGCAACACATAGCAAAGAATTAACATTATACACCCTTTGTTTCCAAAATTGCTCTTCAAGAATCTATGCTAGAGGCTGGGGTCATGGCTCAGCAGTAGAGTGCTCGTTTAGCACGTGCATGGCCCGGGTTCGATCCTCAGCACCACGTAAAAATAAAGGCATTGTGTACAACTAAAACAAGTGAATTAAAAAGAAAGAGTCTATGCTAAATCAATAGTCACTTTAGTCACCTGCACATAAATGATTATTACAACCATCCCTGAAATGTTCTCCCTAATTAATGGGAAACCAGAAAGAATTTAAATGTTCAACAAACAGGACAGGGCTGGGAATGGCTCAGTGGTGGAGCACTTGCCTGGCATGTAGGAGGCCCTAGGTTTATCTCCAGCACTGCAAAAAAGAAAAGAAAAAAAAAAAAGTATTGTTTAAACCAGCGATTACAAGCCATATAATGGAAGACCTTTCTGACATTATAATTATATAATAGAAGAATACATAGTTAAAGGAAAAGTCTATGACATAGTTGAAAAATCAGTTTCTAAAATAACACATACAGCATAAACCAACTTTAACTGAAAGTACATATGGAAGATAAGTGCTATTTCTTCCTTAAATGTTTGGTATAAGCTGGTGAAACCATCTGGGCTTGGCATTTTCTCTCAGAAAGGATTTTTATTTACTGAATCAATTTCATTAATACGTAAATATGTATTAATGTTTTCCGGTGTCAACCTTGACAAATTGTGTTTTCTGGGCTATGCATTTCATCTCCATATTAAAACTTCTTGTCATAAACATGTTCAGAAGCCTTTTTAAAAAATATTTATTTATTTGTTTTAGTTGTACACAATGCCTTTATTTTTACGTGATGCTGAGGATCAAACCCAGGCCATGCACGTGTTTGAACCTGGGGCCTTGTGCATGCAAGGTAAGCACTCTACCAACTGAGCTATATCCCCCCACAGATGCCTTTTTATTATACCCTGTGGATCTGTATTGTGGCCCTTTTTTATTTTGGTCATCTTCCCTTCTTTTGTTCTTGATCGGTTATGACCAGAAAATTCATAATACACTGCTGTTGAGTGAAATAAAGCCCTGGGCAAATGAACAGATATGGTATACTTATGGACTAGAATATTCAGATTGCAGAGATATCCACTTCTCTTCAAATTGATTTAGTGCAACCTCAATCAAAATCCCAATTTCCAGCCGTGCTTAGTGGCGCACGTCTGTAATCCCAGCACTTGGGAGGCTGAGGCAGGAGGATTGCGAGTTCAAAGCCAGCCTCAGCAATGGCGAGGCACTTAGCAACTCAGTGAGACCCTGTCTCTAATAAAACACAAAAAAGGGCTGGGGATGTGGCCCAGTGGTCAAGTGGCCCTGAGTTCAATCCCTGGTACCAAAAAAAAAAAAAAAAAAAAATCCCAATTTCCTCCTCGTTTCGCAAAGTGATTCTAAAAGTAACACAGAAATATAAGGGTCATCAGCCGGGCGCAGTGGCGCACGCCTGTAATCCCAGCACTTTGGGAGGCTGAGGCAGGAGGATCGTGAGTTCAAAGCCAGCCTCAGCAATGGCGAGGCACTTAGTAACTCAGTGAGACCCTGTCTCTAGTAAAAATACAAAAAGGGCTGGGGATGTGGCCCAGTGGTCGAGTGCCCCTGAGTTCAATCCCCGGTACCAAAAAAAAAAAAAAAAAAAAAAAAAAAAAAAATATAAGGGTCATCACTGAGGCAGATGGTGAGGTGGGAAGACTTGCACTGTTGGATATCAAGACTTATAACTTTTTGTTATCACTGTTGTCTGCAACAGTGAGGTAAAAGGTAGGGCTTCCTCCATGCTAGGCAGGTGCTCTACCACATCACCCTCCCAGGGCTTAAAAATCTACCTGTAGCAGATAGCAAGTAGAGACAGAGAAAGGGAGAGAAAATTTCTAGATGTGTGTTTGCACACACACGTGGCCTATGTGAGTGCCTGAGAAGGTATCTGCTCTTCTCACTTTGATGAGCAGGAGTCTCCATCCTCTTCCCAGTACCAGGGGGAGATCAAGGTCTTGTGTTCCTCCCCATGGCTCGACTATGCTCAGTGCCCACTTTCTCCCACAAGAGGACCAAGTATGGCTGGCTGGAGTTGGAACCTACACATTTATCCACTTTAAGCCAAACTTCTCTCTTCTTAAAATAGCTGATAGCTAGCTAGCTTCTTTAAAAGACACAGGCTTCTTTAAGTTTCTTTCTTTCCTTCCTTCTGTTCTGGGGACGGAATCCAACTCTGCCTCACACTTTTTTACAATTTTTATGTAAGACTTGATTTGTGCGCATGTGTGTGTGTGTGTGTGTGTGTGCGCGCGCGCGCGCGCGCGCGCTCGTGCACTGAAGATTGAAGCCAGGATTGCTCTACCAGCGAGCTACATCCCCAGCCCTTTTTTATTTTTGGGATACCATCTTGCTAAGCTGCCCAGGATGACCTTGAACTAGTGATCCTTCAGTTTCAGTCTCCAGAGAGTAATTACTGAGATTACAAGTGTGCACCACCACACCCCACTAGACTTGAAAAAAAAATTTTTTTTTAAAGAAAGACACAGGCATCAGTGTAAGCACTTGTATCAAGATGCAATTCTCTATTTTCTCTTTTTTTTTTTTTTTTTTTTTTTTTTTTTTTTTTTTTTTTTTTTTTTTGTACCGGGGATTGAACTCAGGGGCAGTCGACCACTGGGCCACATCCCTGGCCCTTTTTGTATTTTATTTAGAGACAGGGTCTCACTGAGTTGCTAAGTGCCTCGCCACTGCTGAGGCTGGCTTTGAACTCGCGATCCTCCTGCCTCAGCCTCCCAAAGTGCTGGGATTACAGGCGTGCGCCACCGCGCCCGGCTTTTTCTCATTTTTTTAGTATTTATTTATTTGCTTTAGTTGTACACAATGTGTTAATTTACGTGGTGCTGAGGATCGAACCCGGGCCACGCATGTGCTAGGCGAGTGCTCTACTGCTGAGCCACAACCCCAGCCCCAAGACTTGCAATTTTTTATAAAAATAATAGAATACATATAGATAAGATGAGAAAATTGACACTTCTCTGTTTGGACATCTCATTACTAAAACACCATATTAAAATAAAGAAAATATCTTGAAAATCTAAGTACCCTTAAAAAATGATTGCTTTTACCCCCCAAGTCCAAGCTAATGGCATTATTACTAGATACATATGTATGAAAAACAAATACAGTACATCTTTTTTTTTTTTTTTTTTTTTTTTTTTGGTACCGGGGATTGAACTCAGGGGCACTCGACCACTGGGCCACATCCCCAGCCCTTTTTAATATTTTATTTAGAGACAGGGTCTCACTGAGTTGCTAAGTGCCTCGCCATTGCTGAGGCTGGCTTTGAACTCGCGATCCTCCTGCCTCAGCCTCCCAAAGTGCTGGGATCACAGGCGTGCGCCACCGCGCCCGGCTAGTACATCTTAATCTATATGAAGAATCAGACTGGATTTAAAAAAAATTTTTTTAGTTGTAGATGGACACATTTTTTTATTTATTTTTTTTATGTGGTAGTGAGGATCGAACCTAGTGACTCACACATGCAAAGCAAATGCTCTACCTCTGAGCTACAACCTCAACCCCTAGATTTTTTTTTTTTTTTTTTTTTTTTTTTTTTTTTTTTGTGGTTACCGGGGATTGAACTCAGGGGCACTCGACCACTGGGTCACATCCCCAGCCCTTTTTTGTATTTTATTTAGAGACAGGGTCTCACTGAGTTGCTAAGTGCCTCGCCATTGCTGAGGCTGGCTTTGAACTCGCGATCCTCCTGCCTCAGCCTCCCAAAGTGCTGGGATCACAGGCGTGCGCCACCGCGCCCGGCTAGTACATCTTAATCTATACGAAGAATCAGACTGGATTTAAAAAAAATTTTTTTAGTTGTAGATGGACACATCTTTTTATTTATTTTTATGTGGTAGTGAGGATCGAACCTAGTGACTCACACATGCAAAGCAAATGCTCTACCTCTGAGCTACAACCTCAACCCCTAGATTTTTTGTTTTTATAGGTACCAAGGAGCAAACCCTGAGTCACTTAACCACTGAGCCATATCTACAGCCCTTTAAATTTATTTTTTTATTTGAAATAGGGTCTCACTAAGTTGCTTAGGCCTCACTAAATTGCTGAGGCTAGCTTTGAATTTGTGATCCTCTTGCCTCAGCCTCTGGAGCAGCTGGGATTATAGGCATGCACCACTTCGCCCAACAAAATTGTGTGTATTTCTTAAACTGGGTTTAATAATAAAGCAACTCCTATCTAAATAGGGTTTAAGTACACCAACATGAATTGTGAACATGGGTTGTTACTAAAATGTGATAAAAATCATTTAAAAAAATGTACCCTTAAGCCAGGCACAGTGGTGCATGTCTGTAATCCCAGTGTCTCAGGAGGCTGAGGCAGGAGAATCGAGAATTCAAAGCCAGCCTCAGCAACAGTGATTGCACTCTGCCACTGGGCCACATCTCCAGCCCTTTTCTGTATTTTATTAGAGACAGGGTCTCACTGAGTTGCTAAGTGCCTCCCCACATTGAACTCGCGATCCTCCTGCCTCAGCCTCCCAAGTGCTGGGATTACAGGCATGCGCCACTCGCCCGGCTTCCATTCTTTTTCTGACATGAGTTCCTTGATGCCAGCATAAGATGTCTTTGGCCAATAGCCTATATTGGTGAGCTTTGTGTTACTATAACAAAATACCTGAGGCAATTAACTTATAAAGACAGCATTTTTATTTAGCTTGTGGTTCTGGAGGTTCTAGTCCAAGATCAGGCAGACCTCTTGCTTTGGCCCTGTGGTGAGGGCACCAGATGGCAATGGCAGGAGTGTGTGGCGCCAACTGCCACAGGAAGCAGACAGCACTGTTGATGGTCCCTGTTGAGAGTACTCCCCCAATAACCTGAGGGTCTCCCACAAGCCCCCACCTCCCAACTATGCTACCCAGGAGACCAAGCTTTTGACACATGGCCCTCTGGAGTACACTGATCCACCTTAGCCCTGCCTGACCCAACCAAGCTCTCCAACCACTCCCTCTGCTTCCTGGGGTCACAAGACCACTGCTCTAAGCCCCAACCCCACCAGCTGCCTGACTAAATGCACAACAGGACTAGGCCACCAGCATGGAACTCCTCTCCTGTCTGTGCTTCTGCCCACACCTTGGACTCTAATGGTAGGTGCTCCAGGTCCCCACCCCTTGCCCCTCTTCTGGCTGACCAACCTGTTTGGCTTTGGGGTATCCCCAGGACCTATGAGCAATAAAATCTCAATTTCCCACCTGTGTCTCACCTCCCAGTGACATGTGCTTTTCATAAGAAAACCCCAGAACATGTGGTGCCTGGAGGAAGGCACAGATCTCACCTGGAGTCGTAACATGTGCTCAGGAAATCATGCCCCAGGGTGGTATGAGTGTCAGAATGGTGGAACCCACAACCACCATGGGGTCCACTTGTATGTTGTAGTCCCTGGGTTCTGACAATGCATGCTGGATTCACCACTGCAGTACCAGACAGAGTCCCACTGTCCCCCAGTCCCTCTGTGTATCCCACCCTTCCCCTATTCCCTGGTATCCATTTGTCTTTTTCTTATTCTACAGTTTTGACTTTTCAGGAATGTCATTCTGGAATACGACATGCAGCCTTTCAGACTCTTTCTCCTAGTTACACATGCTCAGACTTCCTCACATCTCCTCATAGCTTGATGAGCTAATTTCTTTTTAGCTCCACATAACATTGCATTCCATTTATCTATTAAAGAATATCTCGCCAGGCGTGGTGGTGCACACCTGTAATCCCAGCACTTGGGAGGCTGAGGCAGGAGGATCGTGAGTTCAAAGCCAGCAATGGCGAGGCACTTAGCAACTCAGTGAGACCCTGTCTCTAATAAAATAAAAACAAACAAACAAAAAAAAAGGGCTGGGGATGTGGCCCAGTGGTTGAGTGCCCCTGAGTTCAATCCCCAGTACCAAAAAATAAAAATAAAAAAAGAATATCTTGGTTGCTTCCAACTTTTAGCAATTATAAATAAAGCGCTTGTAAGCATTTGTGTACAGGTTTTGTGTGGACATAAATTTTCAGTTCACTTGGATAAACGCCAAGACTGTGAATGTGATCTTGTGTATGAGTGTGCACTTCTGTAAGACACTGACCAACGTCTTCCATGGCAGCCGCACCACTGCACATTCCCACAGCCCTGGAGGCACATTCCGCTGCTCCCCTCCTCACAGACACTGGGTGCTATCGACTTCCTGAATGTGCCATTCCAAGAAAGTGTGCAGTGGCATCTCTCTGTGGCTCTAATTTGCACCCTACCGACACAACAAGCAGCATCTTTACACATACCTGCCACCTGTGTGTCTTCTTTGGCCAGGTGTCTGTTCAGGCCTTTTGTCTCTCTCTCTCTCTCTCTCTCTCTCTCTCTCTCTCTCTCTCTCTATATATATATATATATATATATATATATTTTTTTTTTTTTTTTTTTTTTTTTTTTTTTGGGTACCGGGGATTGAATTCAGGGGCACTCGACCACTGGGCCACATCCCCAGCCCTTTTTTGTATTTTATTAGAGACAGGGTCTCACTGAGTTGCTAAGTGCCTCGCCATTGCTGAGGCTGGCTTTGAACTTGCGATCCTCCTGCCTCAGCCTCCCAAAGTGCTGGGATTACAGGCGTGCGCCACCGCGCCCGGCTCTTTTGTCTATTTTTAAAATCAGGTTGTTCATCTCCTTTCTGTTGAGTTTCAAAACTTTTTGCGTATTTTGGATAAGTCATTCATTAGACATGACATTTCAAGATATCTTCTCTGAGTCTATGAAAATTCTCATCCATTGTCTTTTGTGAACGTTTTTGGTTTTGGTACTGGGGATTGAACCCAGGAGTGTTCTACCACTGAGCTACATCCTCAGCCTTTTTTTTTTTTTTTTTTTTTTTAATATTTATTTATTTGCTTTAGTTGTACACAATGCATTTATCTTTACGTGGTGCTGAGGATCGAACCCGGGTCGCACACACATGCGAGGCGAGCGCTCTACTACTGAGCCACAACCCCAGCCCATCCTCAGCCTTTTTTGAGATAGCATCTTGCTAAGTTGCCCATGGTGACCTAAAATTTGTGATCTTTCTGCCTCACCCTCCTGAATTGCTGGGATTACAGGTATGCATCACCATACCCAACTGCATTAGTTTTAGTTTTTTTTTTTTTTTTAATGTGTGGTGCTGGGGATTGAACCCAGGACCTTATGCTTGTGAGCCAAGCACTCTACCAACTGAGCTATATCCCCAGCCCTGCATTAGTTTTTAATCTTAATGAAATCTACCTTATTATTTATTTCATGAACCATGCTTTTGATGTCATATACCCCAACTTACTGTAAAACCCAAGCTCAAGCCGGGCACGGTGGCACATGCCTGTAATCCCAGCACTTTGGGAAGCTGAGGCAAGAGGATTGCGAGTTCAAAGCCAGCCTCAGCAATGCCGAGGCACTTAGCAACTCAGTGAGACTCTGTCTCTAAATAAAATACAAAAAAAGGGCTGGGGATGTGGCCCAGTGGTCGAGTGCCCCTGAGTTCAATCCCCGGTACCAAAAACAAAACAAAACAAAACAAAACCCCAAGCTCAAACCTACATTTTCTCTTATCATCTAGAAGTTTTGTAGTTTTACATTTAGGGCTATGAATATTCTGCTATGGTCTGAATTGTGTCCTTCAGCTTATGGGTTAAAGTCTTAACTTTCAACAGCATTTGGAGATGAGGCCTTTGGGAGTGGGGCCCCATTACGGGATTAGTGTCCTTTAAGACAGTCAGGAAGACTTGTTGTCTCTCTCAACCAGATGAGGACACAGTGAGAAGATAACCATCTGTGAGACAGCAAGAGAACCCTTACCCAAAACGGACAATGTGGCTCCCTGACCTCAGACTTTCAACCTCCAGAAGTGTGAGAAAATGAATTCTGTTTAAGCACTCAGTTTGTGGCATTTTGTTATAGCAACAGACTAAGTATGAGCAGACAACTCGCTGAACTCATTTTGTCCCAGTGTTCCAGATGTGGAATACCTATAAACACGTAGGTACAGTTATAATATAAAATCATGTAACACATAACTAATATATTATGATTACTATAACTACAGTATGAAGTCTAGATCATGATTTCCAACCTATTTCTGTTTTTAAACCATTCTTTGTTTTTTAATATTTTTTTTAGTTGTAGGTGGACATAATACGTTTATTTTTTATTTATGTGGTGCTGAGGATAGAACCCAGGGCCTCACACACATGTGAGACAAGTGCTCTATCACTGAGCCATAGCCCCAGTCCCCCAACCTATTTCAATGAACCTGTTTTAATTTCATTGACACTATCACAGAACTAAAAACTTGGGACTTAATGGGTTAATTTTTGTGTGTGTAATACTGGGGATTTAACCCAAGGGTGCTCTACCACTAAGTCACTCCCCAGACCTTTATTTCTGACACATGATCAAGGTGAACTTGCAATCCTCCTGCCTCAGCCTCCTCAGTGCTGGGATCATGGTGCACCTCTGGTAGAGGGCATCTACATTTGTTTCCTTGGCATGTGGTTATCTAGTAACTACAGGCTACTTTGCTTTAATGATCTGTTTGTCTAGTTCTTCAGCAGGACCACACTGCCTTGCAAACTGTGGTTTTACAGTGAACCTTGCAAGCAGGTGGCATGAGAATGATTTTGATCTTGTGCCTTTCCTTCAATACTGAGTTATTCTAGGTCTTTCACCTTGCCATATAAATCTCAGAGTAAGTTTGTTGACATCCACAAAATAGCCTGCTGAAATTTTTTTTTTTTTTTTTTTTTTTTTTTTTTTTGTGGTACCGGGGATTGAACTCAGGGGCACTGGACCACTGGGCCACATCCCCAGCCCTTTTTTGTATTTTATTTAGAGACAGGGTCTCACTGAGTTGCTAAGTGCCTCGCCACTGCTGAGGCTGGCTTTGAACTCGCGATCCTCCTGCCTCAGCCTCCCAAAGTGCTGGGATTACAGGCGTGCGCCACCGCGCCCGGCTTTTGTCTATTTTTAAAATCAGGTTGTTCATCTCCTTTCTGTTGAGTTTCAAAACTTTTTGCGTATTTTGGATAAGTCATTCATTAGACATGACATTTCAAGATATCTTCTCTGAGTCTATGAAAATTCTCATCCATTGTCTTTTGTGAACGTTTTTGGTTTTGGTACTGGGGATTGAACCCAGGAGTGTTCTACCACTGAGCTACATCCTCAGCCTTTTTTTTTTTTTTTTTTTTAATATTTATTTATTTGCTTTAGTTGTACACAATGCATTTATCTTTACGTGGTGCTGAGGATCGAACCCGGGTCGCACACATGCGAGGCGAGCGCTCTACCACTGAGCCACAACCCCAGCCCATCCTCAGCCTTTTTTGAGATAGCATCTTGCTAAGTTGCCCATGGTGACCTAAAATTTGTGATCTTTCTGCCTCACCCTCCTGAATTGCTGGGATTACAGGTATGCATCACCATACCCAACTGCATTAGTTTTAGTTTTTTTTTTTTTTTTTTTTAATGTGTGGTGCTGGGGATTGAACCCAGGACCTTATGCTTGTGAGCCAAGCACTCTACCAACTGAGCTATATCCCCAGCCCTGCATTAGTTTTTAATCTTAATGAAATCTACCTTATTATTTATTTTCATGAACCATGCTTTTGATGTCATATACCCCAACTTACTGTAAAACCCAAGCTCAAGCCGGGCACGGTGGCACATGCCTGTAAATCCCAGCACTTTGGGAAGCTGAGGCAAGAGGATTGCGAGTTCAAAGCCAGCCTCAGCAATGCCGAGGCACTTAGCAACTCAGTGAGGACTCTGTCTCTAAATAAAATACAAAAAAGGGCTGGGGATGTGGCCCAGTGGTTCGAGTGCCCCTGAGTTCAATCCCCGGTACCAAAAACAAAACAAAACAAAACAAAACCCCAAGCTCAAACCTACATTTTCTCTTATCATCTAGAAGTTTTGTAGTTTTACATTTAGGGCTATGAATATTCTGCTATGGTCTGAATTGTGTCCTTCAGCTTATGGGTTAAAGTCTTAACTTTCAACAGCATTTGGAGATGAGGCCTTTGGGAGTGGGGCCCCATTACGGGATTAGTGTCCTTTAAGACAGTCAGGAAGACTTGTTGTCTCTCTCAACCAGATGAGGACACAGTGAGAAGATAACCATCTGTGAGACAGCAAGAGAACCCTTACCCAAAACGGACAATGTGGCTCCCTGACCTCAGACTTTCAACCTCCAGAAGTGTGAGAAAATGAATTCTGTTTAAGCACTCAGTTTGTGGCATTTTGTTATAGCAACAGACTAAGTATGAGCAGACAACTCGCTGAACTCATTTTGTCCCAGTGTTTCCAGATGTGGAATACCTATAAACACGTAGGTACAGTTATAATATAAAATCATGTAACACATAACTAATATATTATGATTACTATAACTACAGTATGAAGTCTAGATCATGATTTCCAACCTATTTCTGTTTTTAAAACCATTCTTTGTTTTTTAATATTTTTTTTAGTTGTAGGTGGACATAATACGTTTATTTTTTATTTATGTGGTGCTGAGGATAGAACCCAGGGCCTCACACATGTGAGACAAGTGCTCTATCACTGAGCCATAGCCCCAGTCCCCCAACCTATTTCAATGAACCTGTTTTAATTTCATTGACACTATCACAGAACTAAAAACTTGGGACTTAATGGGTTAATTTTTGTGTGTGTAATACTGGGGATTTAACCCAAGGGTGCTCTACCACTAAGTCACTCCCCAGACCTTTATTTCTGACACATGATCAAGGTGAACTTGCAATCCTCCTGCCTCAGCCTCCTCAGTGCTGGGATCATGGTGCACCTCTGGTAGAGGGCATCTACATTTGTTTTCCTTGGCATGTGGTTATCTAGTAACTACAGGCTACTTTGCTTTAATGATCTGTTTGTCTAGTTCTTCAGCAGGACCACACTGCCTTGCAAACTGTGGTTTTACAGTGAACCTTGCAAGCAGGTGGCATGAGAATGATTTTGATCTTGTGCCTTTCCTTCAATACTGAGTTATTCTAGGTCTTTCACCTTGCCATATAAATCTCAGAGTAAGTTTGTTGACATCCACAAAATAGCCTGCTGAAATTTTTTTTTTTTTTTTTTTTTTTTTTTTTTTGTGGTACCGGGGATTGAACTCAGGGGCACTGGACCATTGGGCCACATCCCCAGCCCTTTTTTGTATTTTATTTAGAGACAGGGTCTCACTGAGTTGCTAAGTGCCTCGCCACTGCTGAGGCTGGCTTTTGAACTCGCGATCCTCCTGCCTCAGCCTCCCAAAGTGCTGGGATTACAGGCGTGCGCCACCGCGCCCGGCTCCTGCTGAAATTTTGATTGGAATTGTGCTGAATTCATAGATCAAGTTGGGAAAAGTGACTCCTCCCCCCCTTGGGCACAGTACTGGGGACTAACCCCAGAGTCTTGGACATGCTAGGCAAGCGCTCTATCACTTAACTACATCCAAAGCCCATTTTCTTCAAGCTTGCGATTAAGTCTTCCTACCCATAGCATGGACTATCACCTAAGACAATGGTGTCATCTGTTTTTTTTTTTTTTTTTGTACCGGGGATTGAACTCAGGGGCACTCAGCTACTGGGCCACATCCCCAGCCCTTTTTTGTATTTTATTTAGAGACAGGGTCTCACTGAGTTGCTAAGTGCCTAGCCATTGCTGAGGCTGGCTTTGAACTCGCTCTCCTCCAGCCTCAGCCTCTCAAGTGCTGGGATTAACAGGCGTGCGCCACTGTGCCCGGCAATGGTGTCATCTGTAAACAGTTATAGTTCTTCATTCCCTGTATGTAATAGCCTTTATTTCCTTTTCTTGTTTTATTCCATTAGCTGCAGCTTCCCATACAGTGTTGAAAAGCAGTGGTGAAAGGGGTCATTCTGGCCTTGTTCCTGATCTTAGAGGAAAAGCTTCAAGTTTTTCCCCATTAAGTATGTTAGTTTGTAGGGTTTTTATAGGTATTTTTTAAAAATCAAATTGAGGAATTTCCCCTATATACCTAACCTTCTGAGTTTTTATCATGAATGTTGAATTTTTTCAAATGCTTTTTCTGTATCTATTGATATGACCATGTGGTCTTTCTTCTTTAGTTGTAAACTACATTAATGTTTGAATGTTGAACCAGTTGTGTATACCTGGGATAAACTTAGTCATAAACTATACCATTTAGTCATGGTAATAGGTCCTTTTATATATTACTGAATCTGCTTTGTTAATATTTTGTTGAAAACTTTTGTATCCATATTCATATTTGTTCATTGTTTTATTTTCTTGTAGTGTCTTTTTTTTTTTTTTTTTTCCCCTGTGGTACCAGGGATTGGACTCAGGGGCACTCAACCACTGGGTCACATCCCCAGCCCTTTTTTGGGATTTTATTAGAGACAGGGTCTCACTGAGTTGCTAAGTGCCTCGCCATTGCTGAGGCTGGCTTTGAACTCGCGATCCTCCTGCCTCAGCCTCCCAAAGTGCTGGGATTACAGGCGTGCGCCACCGCGCCCGGCTTACTTGTAGTGTCTTTTGATTTTGCTAGTATGATAATGCTGGCATCACAGAATGAGTCAGGAAATAGTCCCTCCATTCCTATCTTCTGGAAAAGATTAGAAAAATGGTATTTCATCCTTAAATGTGTCAGAATTCACAAGTGAACCTATCTGAGCCAGGGGACTGTTTTGGAAGGTTAATTGTTGACTCAATTTCTTTAATAGACACGTACCTATTCAGATTGTCTACTTAATTGTCGAGTGAGTTTGGAGAGACTGATTTTTTCAAGGAATTGGTTCATTTCATCTAAGTTATCCAATTTGTGAGCAAAGAGCTGTTTATAAATATCCTTTTGACCTCTCCATGTCACAAGAACCATTCATTTCTGACATCAGTGATTTGTGCTCTCGCTCTCCTTCTTGATCTAGCTAGATGCTTATCAACTTTATTATTTTTTCAAAGAACCAACTCCTGTTTTTTTTTTTTTTTTTTAAAGTTTGTTTGTTTGTTTTTATGTGGTACCGGGGATTGAACTCAGGGCACTAGACCACTGGGCCATATCCCCAGCCCTTTTTTGTATTTTATTTAGAGAGACGGTCTCACTGAGTTGCTAAGTGCCTTGCTATCGCTGAGGCTGGCTTTGAACTCACGATCCTCCTGCCTCAGCCTCCCAAGTGCTGGGATTACAGGCGTGCACAATTGTGCCTGGCTCCAACTCCTGGTTTTGTTGATTTTTTTTTCCTACTGATTTCCTGTTTTCATTTTCACATCTATTATTTTCTTTTCTTCTGCTCACTCTGGATTTAATTTCCTCTTCCTTTCTCTAGTTTGCTAAGGTAGAAGCTTAGAATATTGACTTTTCTTTTTTTTTTACTTTTTGGTCCAGAGATTGAATCCAGGTACCACTGAGCCACATTGCCACCCCTTTTTTATATTTTATTTAGAAACAGCTCTCACTGAGTTGCTTAGGGCCTTGCTAAGTTACTGAGGCTGGCTTTGAATCCACAATCCTTCTGCTGAGATTACAGGTGTGCACCACCATGCCTGGCCCTTTAAGATCTTCCTTCTTTTCCAATACTGCCCTGAATTTCTCATCATGCTTTCACTTCATTCCACAAAATTTGCTAGGTGGTATTTTTATCTTCATTTAATTCAAAATATTTAAAAATTTCTTCAGAGTTCTTCTTTGACTCACATATCATTTAGAAGTATGCTGTTTAGCTGAGCATGTAATCCTATAATCCTTGTGACTTGGGAGGCTGAGGTAAAAGGACCCCAAGTTCAAGACCAGCCTGGACAACTAAGTCTTGTCTAAAGATTTAAAAAAAAAAAAAAAAAAAGGGCTGGGAACATAGCTCAGTGGCAGATGCCCCTCTGGTTCAACCCCCAGTAGTGGGGCGGAGGGTGGGGGGTAAAGTATGCTGTTTATATTTCAAATTTTCAGAATTTTCTATCTATATTTTTGTTATTGATTTCTAGTTCAGTATTACTGGGGTCTGAGCAAATGTTGTATACTTTTTTTCCTTATTATTATGGATTAAACCCATTAATCCACATCCCAAACAGTTTTTGAGATTTATGATCTTCCTACATCAGCGTCCTGAGTAGCTGGATTACTGGCATGTGCCACCACGTCTGGCAGTCTATTCTTTTAAACACATCAGTGTGCATCAGGCATAGAATGTGGTGTTTTGGTGGACATTCCATGTGAACTTCAGACTGTATAATCTGAGCTAGCAGTGTAGTACAGGGTAGAGCACTTGCTCAGTGTGCAAAAGGCCTTGGATTTGATCCCCAGCACCACAAAAACAGAAACCGACCTGCTCTTGTTAGATGAAGGAGTCTGTGGATGTCTATCCCAGTGATGGATGGAAATGAGCTCATTTGCGTCCTCCTTTTTTTTTTCTGCAGATGGATCTGTCCATTGATGACAGAGACGACAGCTGGAGTCTCCAACTATAGTGCTAAATTCATTTCTTTCCCCTTGCAGGCCTATCACATTTTGCCTTTTGTTTTCTGCTGCTGCTGTTAGGTGCATCAGGAATTGTGTCATTTTGATGTATAAACCCCTTTATCATTATGCATTATTCCTCTCTTCCTGGTGTCTTTCCTTGCTCAGAAGCCTGCTGTGGCTGAAAATGATGTATACATTCCCCCCTTATTTTGATTACTATCAGCATCTTTTTTCCATGTCCTTACTTTTAAGCTGCATGCATTTTTAAAAACATTTATTTATGTGCTTTAGTTGTACACAATGCCTTTATTTTTACGTGGTGTTGAGGATCGAACCCGGGCTGCACATGTGCTAGGCAAGTGCTCTACCGCTGAGCCACAACCCCAGCCCAGCTGCATTCATTTTTATGTTTACAAGGGGTTTCTCATGGAAAACATAGTGAGGCTTTGCTCTTGACCCACTCTGGTAGTCTCTATCATCCACTGACCTATGAAAGTTATTTTTGTCTTTTTTTTTTTTCTTTTAAACAGAACAGGGTCTCATTATGTTGCACAGGCTGGCCTTGAACTCTTGGGCTCAGGCAATCCCCTTGCCTTAGCCCAAGCAGTGGGAACTACAAGTGTGGGCCACCACACCTGGCTGACCACGTACATTTAAAATGACTGCTGAGCTGAGTACAGTGGCACACACCCGTAATCCCAGTGGCTCAGGAGGCCGAGGCAGGAGGATGGAGAGTTCAAAGCCAGCCTCAGCAAAAGCAAGGCACTAGGCAACTCAGTGAGATCCTGTCTCTAAATAAAATACAAAATAGGGCTGGGGATGTGGCTCAGTGGCGAGTACCCCTGAGTTCAATCCCTGATACTCCCCCGCAAAAAAAATAAAAATGACTCTAACATTGTTGAATTAGTATCTAAAATATTTGTCACTGTTTTATGTATTACAGTTGTTCTTTGTTTCCTGTTTGTCTTCTATATTTTTTTCTGCATTTTCTGGTTTAAAAATTGTTTATTCAGTGCTGGGGATCACACCTAAGGCCTTATACATGTTATGTAAATGCTCTATCACTGGGCTACCCAGTCTCATTTTGTGGTTTTGAGTATTTTCTATTACTCCACTTTGTCTCCTTGTTGCCATATTCATTTTGCTTGTCTTGTATTTTTTTTTTTAAATTGGTTTTCAATCCACATTTACAACTAATCCAAGTGTGCCTTCAGATAACATTAAACTCAAAACCCTGACCAGTCTACTAATGAGTCATCAAAGCCATCTGTCATTACTGTTATAGTGTTTTTCATTTCTAGCAATTTTAATTTTTTTAGAATTTCAATCTCTCTGCCTAATCTGCTTTCGTATAGCATACATTTTTCCACTAAAGCCTTAGGCACATTAGTTTAAAAAAAAATCCCTGATCTGGTAATTCCAACACTCCTGCCATGCCTGACTCTGGTTTTAATGCTTGTTCATTCTCTCCACACTGCATTTTCCTCCTTTTAGTGTCTTGCAGGTCTTTGTTAAAATGCAGATGTGAGAAGCCTGGTAAGGGAGCTGTGGCACTCAGGCCTCAGTGCTGCCATGCTGGGTGTGTAGTAAGGTGTACAGCACCACAGGCCTATGCTCCAGGGCCCATGCAGGGTGAGGGCGAACAGAGCACTGGGCTGGGAGCTCCCTTCCTCAGGACAGGCAGGCTCTGGTAAGGCTCTCTCTCTGGAGAACAGCCTTGTGAAGAAGAATAGTGCTCTGACACATTTCAGAATGGTTTCTTTTCTCTTTCCCCTGCCAGAAACATAGGGAGATTCTCCCCTGATGTTCACTGTGGGATGCATCACACTTCTGGAGGTTAAAAAAAACTCAAACGTTTGAGCCTCCATGACAGGTCTCCTGTCGTTTTTATAGCTCAGCCTTGTCCACACTGAGCTTCTGTAAGTTTGTCCATTTCAGTTCAGGTTTCCTACCTGCACTAGTTCCCATAGAGGTTCCTGTTCACAAATCATGACTCTGTATCTGCCTATGGCAGTGGTTTGTCCTGGGACCTCAACTCTGATAGATCCAAGAGTCACTGATTTTCCAGTTTGTTCAGTTATTTACTTGTTAGGATCCTGCAGCAACTTCTAAGCTCCTTATATGCCAAGACAGCAAAAAGTCTATTTTTTTCTTTTTCCTTTTATTTTTTCATAAACTACATACAGATGGCTCCCCAACTGTTAGCTTTCATTACAAATACCTTAGATAAGGTAAGCAGAGGAGACACTTATTCTGGCCAGTTTCAGAGGTCTCATCCCAAGGCCACTCGGCCCTGAGCTCTGGGCCTGTGGCAGCAGTACACATTGTGGCAGGCGCCTAGCATGGCAGCCTGTTCGTTTCATGGCAGCCAGGCAGCAAAACAGACAGAATGGAGTGGGTCCCAGAGCCTCTCCAGTGGCATTCCCCCACTGGGCTTGCTTCTTCCTCCAAGCCCTACCTCCCAGTGGCTCCTCATGTGGCCTTTCACATGTTGGCCTTTGAGGGCTAATACAGATCCAAAGTATAGCACTTTGGACTTACCAGGGTTCTGCATAAGAATTTTGCAATTTTACGACAACATAAAGTGATATATATTCAATAGAAACTATATTTCACATTTTGAATTTTAATCTTTTCCTGCGCACTATGATCTCTCTTGCAATGCTGGGCAGTGGCAGAAGTCACATCTCCCAGGAAGCCACAAGATCACAGGGCAACAACTGTACTCTCCAGTGTGCTGTGCTGCTAAGCTGGGATGTGTGGTTAGGTTAGATGCACTAAGTGGATTTCCAACCTATGATGGGTTCATCAGGACATAACTCTGCTGTTAAACACCTGTGACGGGGGCAGGGACATAGCTCAGTTGGTAGAGTGCTTGCCTCGCATGCACAAGGCCCTGGGTTCAATCCCCAGCACCATAAAAAAAACAAAACAAAACAAAAAAAACTATGACGGTTTAAAAAGAAAATTATAATATTATCTCATGGAGTCCCAAAATGTACACAGATATATTACATATAACTTTACCATAAAGGATGAGAGGGATGGTTGAGATTTATAGTGAATTAGTACATTAAAGGCAAGAAAGAGAAATAAATAAGGACCCTGTTCCAAACTAAAAAATAAAAAGGGCTGGGGATGTGGTTCAGTGGTAGAGTGCTTGCTTATCACATGTAAGGCCTGTGTTCAGTCCCCAGTATCTCTCCCTCCCTCCCTCTCTCTCTCTCTCTCTCACACACACACACACACACACACACACAGTGACATTAAATAGTAATAGACTAAGCACAACAATTAAAAGATAAGGGGCTGGGGCTATAGCTCAGTGGCAGAGTGCTTGCCTAGCACACGTGAGGCACTGGGTTTGATCCTTAGCATCACACACACAAAAATAAAAAAAATAAAAAAGGCATGTTATCCATCTACGACAATTAAAAAAAAAAAAGATAAGGATTGTTAGGATGGATAAAAAAGAGAGACTTTATCTTTTTAATTGTATGCTATTGGGAAGTATAAAGACATTGGTTTAAGTTAAGTGGATGAAAAAAGATATGTCATGCTAACAGTAAGAATAAGGCTAGACTTGGTGTTGGATGCCTGTAATCCCAGCAGCTGGGAAGGCTGAGACAGGAGGATCTCAAGTTCAAAGCCAGCCTCAGCAAAAGTGAGGTGCTAAGCAACTCAGTGAGACCCTGTCTCAAAATAAAATACAAAATAGGGCTGAGGATGTGGCTCAGTGATTGAGTGCCCCTGAGTTCAATCCCTGGTACCCCCCCCCCACAAAAAAAATAACTACACATAAAATGAGCAAAGGGATGGGGGACATCTGAATAGTACCATGAAGCACCTCGACTTAATTGATACTTGAACCCACCCTTTTTACATGCATGTGGTATGCTTACTGAGAGAGACCCTAGGGTCATAAAACAAGAGCAAACAAATATGAGAAATATTTGCAAATCTGAGAAGAATGAAGTTATACAAGAACAGGTTCCCTGACTCTGGTAGAATTAAATGACAAGTCAACAACAATAAGAACTAGGAAAGCACCAACTGTTTTGAAAGTAACACACATCCAACTAATCAGTGGATCAAACATACCACATTACACACATACACACACACACACACACACACACACACACAAAATCTAGATAATATTTTGGACTAAATGATGACAAAAATACAACATACTAAAATTTTCCAAAATGCAACTACAGCTGTGCTTTCAGTCTTACAACTCTAATGTCTATAAAAAAAAAAAAGAAGCATCGCAAGTCAATGATTTTAGCTCTCACTGTCAGAAGCAAAAGGCTTCAAACAGATGGTTTTGAATGTGCATAAATTTGGGGCATATTATTTACAAGAGTCTTTCTGAGGGGCTGGGGTTGTGGCTCAGCAGTAGAGCACTCGCCTAGCACGTGTGCGGGCCAGGTTCGATTCCTCAGCACCACATAAACATAAATGCATTGCATTGTGTACAACTAAAGCAAATAAATAAATATTTTTTTAAAAAAAGAGTCTTTCTGAGAAGTAGAAGACAAGCTCCAGCCAACAGAGAGAGATGATGCAGAAATTTCTGGTAAAAGGTCAACAATTAACTAAAAGGTAAAAAAAAAAAAAATATATGCATACTTAGCTGCAAACATAAAACAATATCAAAGGTGGGGCTAGGAGTGATGGTAAAGGGTAAAGGAATTATATATTTTGATAGTGTAGAACAATAAAATAACAAAAAATGAGAGGAAGGAGGAGAAAAATGTAGAAAGCAGAACAAGCCTCAATAGCTGGAAGTCAAAATAATACTGAAGAGCTGATGAAACAAGTACAGAGGCTGGGTTCAACAAGGTATACATTTAAGCAGGGCATGGTGGCGCACACCTGTAATTCCAGCACTTGGGAGGCTGAGGCAGGAGGATTGAGAGTTCAAAGCCAGCCTTAGCAAAAGCGAGGCACTAAGCAACTCAGTGAGACCCTATCTCTAAATAAAATACAAAATAGGGCTGGGATGTGGCTTGATGGTCTCATGCCCCTGGGTTCAATCCCCAGTACCAAAAAAAATTTAAAAATACTATTGATCCAGGCACTGTGACTTGACTTGGGAGCTGAGGCAGGAGGAAGCTTGTGTCCATGAGTTAAAGACCAGCCCACAACACAGTGACAGCAAGACAGCAAAAGCATGTGCACATGAGGACACAGGTCCTCAAGAAGGAAAGAGAGAGACTACTATTGACCAAACAGAAGGTAGAGGAAAGGAAAGGTGAAGAAGAAAAGGACACAGTAGGGCTGGGGTTGTGGCTCAGTGGTAGAGCGCCTGCCTAGCATGTGTGAGGCACTGGGTTCGATTCTCAGCACCACATATAAATAAATTAATAAATAAAGGTCCATCAACAATTAAAAAATATTTTTTAAAAAAGGACATTGACAGGCAACCAAAAGAGAAAGCAGGGGCGCAACAGCCTGCGGCCACCCAGCTCATCCTCAGGAGACAGAACCCAGACTCGGGCCTGTTTGGCAAGAACAGCAGAAGCCAGCAAAAAAGAGTATTATGGAAAGAAGAGAGGGAAGGTACCACAAAACATGGTAACCAGGCACTGCATACATTTCCTAAAGTAAAGCAAATGGAGCTGTAAGGGAAGCCCTTGTAAACAAGGAGCACATGCCACATGTGTTTGGTGACTGCATATGCCCTTGGAGAGGTTGGACTAAGCCCAACAACCAAACTGCCCTCACTGCCAGCTGAGGATAGAACTGCGAGGGGGTTCCTGGGATTGGCCTCCGGCCCACTCTCACCTGTTCGGCAGGTTCTCAAGACCTCTGATTCTTCAGACCCCAGAAGATCCATGACCCACAGTTCCTCGCCTTGCTCCAGTTGGGAGATCAGCTCTGGCTTAGGGACAGGAAATCCTGTTGAGGGTGAAAACCCTGGGTGAGCCTGTGTGGCGACTGCCCACTCCGTCTTCCAAGCCAGGTGAGAAGTGTCCTGTGTGCTGCCGTGGTTAGTCAGGGAAAGTCAAGGGCTTAAGTGGTTGTTTTTTTTTTTTTTGTTTTGTTTTTTAATATTTTTTTAGTTGTAGGTGGACACAATACCTTTATTTTATTTATGTGGTGCTGAGGATGGAACCCAGGGACTCACACATGTAAGACAAGCACTCTAACCGCTGAGCCCCAGCCCCAGCCCCTTAGGTGTTTTTTTTTTTTTTTTTTTTTTTTTCCCAGGGAGAATTCACTCTATCTTCCTGCGGGTGGCAGGGAGGAACACCACCACGGGGCCAGTTCCTTCAGCAGAGATCAGACTGGTACCCGGGGATAAGGGCAGCACCTTCTTCTTGGGATCCGAAAAGCCAAAGCAGCCCATAAGCCCCTTAGAGACTCATACCCCCACCCCACCCGCCCTGCCCCTAGGAGCCAGAGAGAGATGCAGTCCTCACCTAGTGAGGCCACGTTCCCGTAGTTCTCCAACATCACGTCCCGGTACAGCGCCCGCTGCTGGGGCCCCAGCTGCTGCCCCTCCGCTGGGGAGAAGTACACTGCCACGTCCTGGAAGGTCAGCGGCATCGCGCCCGGGGACCGCACGGCGTTGTGCCGGGCGCGCTCCTGGATGCAGATTTTGCGGTCCGAGGGGCAGCGGGGCCAAGAACCGCCGAGCTCAGAGCCGCGCCCCCTGCGGGAGGACCTGGGTCCACTTCGCTAACTCTTCGGCTTCCCCCACCGCAGGGCTCACAGGTTCGGAGACGGCTTCGGACTGCGGACGGCGGGGAGGATGGTCAACTCTCCAGGGGCCCCGGAGCCGGACTCGGCTGCCGTCCCCCGACGCTACCGCCCTGGCATCCGAGAGAGAGCAGGGGGCGCAACGGCCTGCGGCCACCGAGCTCATCCTCAGGAGAGGGAACCCAGACTCGGGCCTGTTTGGCAAGAACAGCGGAGACGCGACCAGAGGAAGGAAGCAGCCTGCATTCTCGCAGAAGCTTCCTGGGACCAGCGAGTACCCTCTCCAAACCCCAGGACTGCTCCCGCCAGCGCGCAGGTGGGCCGGCGGGGCGAGAGCTGCAGCTCCAGCCGTCCAACTTGAGGCTGGCGCGCAGCGCCGTGAGGCCTCCCGCAACCCTGGGCGGCGCTGCGCGGAAGAGCTTCGAGGGGCCCAGCCCGAGCGCGGCCTGACGCCACGGCCTCATCCCCGCAGCCTCCGCCCGCCCCTCGAGGCCCCAGCTGCCCATGCCCCCTCCCCCTGTGTCTCCAGCATAACCAGCGCCCTCGGCCGGAACCTGCCTGCCGGCGCGCCCCGCAACCATCGAACTCGTTCGCTCAGTGCGTGGCTTCCCGTGTGACACCCTCGCAGCTGTCGGCCCCACCGCCGGCGGCTACCCGCACTGCGGGAGGAGCCATGAAGAGGCTCACCTCGGTATCGGCCCGCGAGAAGGGTCGGGCCCCAAGACCGAGCTCAGGAGCCCGCAGCAGCAGAGTGAGCGGAGAAGCGGGAGACAGGACCAGGGCAGAAGCGGGAGAGACGGTCTAGCTGCGCATGCGCAGGCAGCCCCTTCCCAGGAGACCAACGGAGCCGGAAACGGGATGATGCCCCGCCCCGCACATCTCCGGGGCTGTTCTAGGACTACAGGGAACGGAGCCATCGGTGGTTCGCGGACAGTCGGAGGGGAAGGGCATTCCTGCCCTACCTGCGGCCTCTGCCCGCTGGGCTCCACGCGACTGATACTTCATCATCGCAAGTCTCCTGACAGTGTCGATAGGTTGGTTTAAAGTAGCACTTGGTAAAATGGAGGAGGCAGCACGGGGAGGTTATGGGGGAAGGAAACATAAGATGAAGCTAAGGATAACCTTGATGCCCAAAATAGGCTGTGCACAACCTGGGGCTGTGCTGCGGCTCACTGTGCAACGCTGGCCTGGATTTGGGGGAGCCCATTTCCAGTGCTGCAAAGTAAACATTAAAAAAAGACTGCCGCGGGGTGGGGCTGGGGTTGTGGCTCAGTGGTAGAGCGCTTGCCTAGCACATGTGAGGCACTGGGTTCCATTTTTGGCACCACAGAAAAATAAATAGATAAAATAAAGGCATTGTGTTCATCTACAACTAAAAAAAATTTTTTTTAAATAAATACAGCCGGCAGCACACGATTCGGGAGGCTGAGGCAGGGAGGACTTCAAGTTCAAGGATAGCCTGGCCAATTTAGCCAGACAGGTCTTAAAAATTAAAAAAACGAATTACAAGCCGTGCGGCAGGAACACAAAAAAGCCTGGAAAAAAAGGGACTAATTCGTGGAGGCTGAGGCAGGAGGACTTCAAGTTCAGGATAGCCTGGCCATTTTAGCCAGACAGGTCTTAAAATTAAAAAGGGCTGACTAGCCGGGCGCGGTGGCGCACGCCTGTTAATCCCAGCACTTTGGGGAGGCTGAGCAGGAGGATCACGAGTTCAAAGCCCAGCCTCAGCAATGGCGAGGCACTTAGCAACTCAGTGAGACCCTGTCTCTAATAAAATACAAAAAAGGGCTGGGGATGTGACCCAGTGGACGAGTGCCCCTGAGTTCATTCCCCAGTACCAAAAAAAAAAGGGTCGACTGGGGGTATAGCTCATGGGTAGCCTGCTCTCCCGGCAAGCACAAGGCTCTCGGTTCCATCCCCAGCACTGCAATAAACAAACTGTGGCCATGGCTAGCCCTTCGCTAGCAGTTCGGTAACTTATAAATCCACTTCGTGTTAACGATATTAGTAATTAAAATTGGAACAGAATAATTTGTGACTGCCACAGTCACACCATGAGTATCAGTAAATTAAAGGTGATGAAAAAACTGATGTAGGGGCTGGGGTTGTGGCTCAGAGGTAGAGCGCTCTGCCTAGCACAGCTCTGCCTAGCATGTGCGCGGCCAGGGTAGCCTCTGAATTTATTCCACAAATTCGTGTGTGTGTGTGTGTGTGTGTGTGTGTGTGTGTGTGTGTTACTATGGATCGAAATCAGGGTCACTCGACCACTGGGCCACATCCCCAGCCCTTTTTTGTATTTTATTTAGAGACAGGGTCTCACTGAGTTGCTAAAGTGCCTTGCCATTGCTGAGGCTGGCTTTGAACTCGAGATCCTCCTGCCTCAGCTTCCCAAGTGCTGGGATTACAATTGTGTGCTACCGCACCGGCACACAAATTCTGATATTGTGCAATTTACAAATATGAGCAGTCTGTCATATACCCAAACCTACTGTAAAACCCAAGCTCAAGCTGGGCACTGGGGATTGAACCAGGGATGCTTTACCACAGAGCCACGTGGACAGTTAGACAGACTCATAACAGTGTCAAGATGCTTTACGTGTGGACAAATGGACTTTTTTTTTCCCTCTCCAGTACTAGGGATTGAACCCAGGGGTACTCCACCACTGAACTACATTCCCAGCCCTTTTTTAAAATTTTATTTTGATACAGGGTCTCACTAGGTTTGTCCAGGCTGGTTTTGAACTTGGGATCCTCTGGCCTCAATGCCACTGCACTGAGGGACTTAATTAAAATTTCTTTGTTCCTAACATTCCTGTTTTTTCTCCAAATGTATAATGAGTCCCCAACACATCTAATAGTTGAGATCAGAAGTACATGACATAAAAAGCTCTGTCACTGGCTAAGGTCAACATGGGCACTCTGCTTACTTGTGCGCATCCTTTCTGTGGGTCTGGAGCTCCTTGTTCCAGAACCTTCAGCGTGGGCCAGTGGTCCTGGGGGCACCCTTAGCTGTGGCGCACGCCTGTAATCCCAGCACTTTGGGAGGCTGAGGGGAGGCAGGAGGATCACGAGTTCAAAGCCAGCCTCAGCAATGGCGAGGCACTTAGCAACTCAGTGAGACCCTGTCTCTAATAAAATACAAAAAAGGGCTGGGGATGTGACCCAGTGGACGAGTGCCCCTGAGTTCAATCCCCAGTACCAAAAAAAAAAGGGTCGACTGGGGGTATAGCTCATGGGTAGCCTGCTCTCCGGCAAGCACAAGGCTCTCGGTTCCATCCCCAGCACTGCAATAAACAAACTGTGGCCATGGCTAGCCCTTCGCTAGCAGTTCGGTAACTTATAAATCCACTTCGGTGTTAACGATATTAGTAATTAAAATTGGAACAGAATAATTTGTGACTGCCACAGTCACACCATGAGTATCAGTAAATTAAAGGTGATGAAAAAACTGATGTAGGGGCTGGGGTTGTGGCTCAGAGGTAGAGCGCTCTGCCTAGCACAGCTCTGCCTAGCATGTGCGCGGCCAGGGTAGCCTCTGAATTTATTCCACAAATTCGTGTGTGTGTGTGTGTGTGTGTGTGTGTGTGTGTTACTATGGATCGAAATCAGGGTCACTCGACCACTGGGCCACATCCCCAGCCCTTTTTTTGTATTTTATTTAGAGACAGGGTCTCACTGAGTTGCTAAGTGCCTTGCCATTGCTGAGGCTGGCTTTGAACTCGAGATCCTCCTGCCTCAGCTTCCCAAGTGCTGGGATTACAATTGTGTGCTACCGCACCCGGCACACAAATTCTGATATTGTGCAATTTACAAATATGAGCAGTCTGTCATATACCCAAACCTACTGTAAAACCCAAGCTCAAGCTGGGCACTGGGGATTGAACCAGGGATGCTTTACCACAGAGCCACGTGGACAGTTAGACAGACTCATAACAGTGTCAAGATGCTTTACGTGTGGACAAATGGACTTTTTTTTCCCTCTCCAGTACTAGGGATTGAACCCAGGGTACTCCACCACTGAACTACATTCCCAGCCCTTTTTTAAAATTTTATTTTGATACAGGGTCTCACTAGGTTGTCCAGGCTGGTTTTGAACTTGGGATCCTCTGGCCTCAATGCCACTGCACTGAGGGACTTAATTAAAATTTCTTTGTTCCTACATTCCTGTTTTTCTCCAAATGTATAATGAGTCCCCAACACATCTAATAGTTGAGATCAGAAGTACATGACATAAAAAAAAGCTCTGTCACTGGCTAAGGTCAACATGGGCACTCTGCTTACTTGTGCGCATCCTTTCTGTGGGTCTGGAGCTCCTTGTTCCAGAACCTTCAGCGTGGGCCAGTGGTCCTGGGGGGAACTAGCCAAGGCTGAAGGACACAGGGGCATTCTGCACCCTTAGCTGAGCCAGGCCTCTGAATCCTCCAGCTCCAGAAACACAGCAGCCTCCCTGGCAGCCCTCTGCCCTTAAAGGGCAGCCTTCTGGCCAGGTGCAGTGGTGTACACCTGTAATCCCAGCACTTGGGAGGCTGAGGCAGGAGGATTGCGAGTTCAAAGCCAGTCTCAGTAATGGCGAGGCCCTTAGCAACTCAGTGAGACCCTGTCTCTAATAAAATACAAAAAAAGGGCTGGGGATGTGGCCCAGTGGTCGAGTGCCCCTGAATTCAATCCCCGGTACCAAAAAAAAAAAAAAAAAAAAAAAGGAGGGGGCAGCCTTCTCCTTTTCCTGCCTGTGGCCCACACCTAAGCTACCATAGCTGTAGTCCTCACTCAGAGAAAAAAGGTGTTCACTGAGATGGCAGAAGCCAGGCATTCTGTAAAAAGCCTATGAGACAACAGGCTGGCCTGGGCAGCAAAGCTCATTTGCTGTTCTCACAAGTTCCTGCACTTAGGCCTTATTATCCTATGAGATGTGTGAGCTAATTTCTCAGCAGAGAACCAACCAGATGTAGACCAAAAAAGTGTAGGAGGCAGGGATCCCTCAAGGCAGATAGTCTGAATTACTATACTGTCGGCTACAAGGCTGGCCATGGACACATTCCCACACCTACCCTGGAGGCACTCAGAAAGGCCCCCTGCCCAATCCAGCAGCTCCATCTTGTAACAGCACCCCCCCATAGTGGGCTTTCAGCCTCCTCCCTTTTCCCTTACACACTACTCTAAACACAGCAGCAGTGTCATCCTTTTACTTATTTATTTTCATGGAACTGGGTAATGAACCCAGGGGCACTCTATCACTGAGCTACATCCCATCCTTTTTATTTTTAATTTTGAGACAAATTCTCAAATAATAAGTCTCAATAAGTTGCTGACACTGGCCTTGAACTTGCAATTCTCCTGCCTCAGCCTCCCAAGTGCCTGCGATTACTGGCATGTACCACCACCCCTGGATAATGTTATCCTTTTAAATAATAGAAGTGTTATCCTTTTAAAACAATCACCAGAGTACACCCTTACTCTGTTGAAAACCCTCAAGGGACTCCCCCTTTGGCTTAGATTTCAACCTGTCCTTTGAGCAGAATTTCTCAGACCTGACCTCTGTACCCTCCCCAGCTTTACCTTCCTCCAGTGACCTCCTCCTACTTGGCTGAGGGCACATGACATCCAATATACCTGGTCTGTCTCCACTGGCCACCTGTGTACCAGCTGGTCCCCCACTCCCACCCTTCAAGTCTGCTCTGATACCATGTTCTCCAGGAAGCCCAGCCATGATGCAGCTTACAGTGGCAGGCACCTCCTCATGGCCCACACCCCACCCTGATCTACACTAAGTATATACTTGTTACCCCTTGATAAGCTGTACCCACTATTTACTATGCATTTTGTAATGTTTCCCTTTCTTCCCAACCCACTATGATATCATCCCCATGAGGGCAGGGATTTAAGACAGATGAATGAAAGTGCCCACACCAAAACACAGCATTTATGAAAGCAAACAATCAGAGAGGGCCCAGATGCTCGGTGGGGTCGGGCTGAGCAATGGCATGTTGTTTTCAGAGGGCCCTCATTTGGACCCCAGACCACCACCTTACCACACTCAGAAGCAAAGACCATCAGCTGGGGAAGGGGTGGTATGCAGTCTAGCATCCAACTAGAGGAAATTCAAGTTGTACTCTGGCACCAGCTGCAGCGCTGACAGGGAGGCTCAATCCTGCAGTCTGCGCTCACACCTCCTCTCCAGATCTGCCATCTCCTTCAGGACCAGCGCCACACTGTACCGCAATTCCTGGAACTTGGCTGTAGGAACCTCGAAGCGATATGCTGACCCATCCGAAAGCTTCAGCTGCATCAAGATGCTTGGCTGCAGGGAGCGGGCCAGGGCACTGGTAGAAATTGCCACATCCACCCTCCACCTAAAGTCAGCAAAGTGGGGAAGCCAGGAACCCTGCTGCTGGGCCACAGAGTCCAGGAGGGGGCGCTGGCTACCAAAAACCACACTGGTCAAGTCCCCAACCAGGTCTTGGGGGATGCCGAGCTCCTGCAATTGGTCCTTGAAGGCATCAGGCTTCAGGCAGGGAGAGGGAAGCCGGAGGGCCTGCTGGAGGAGTGTGTGTGTGCCAGCAAGCAGGGCACCCAGCTGCTCCTCTGGCAGGCTGGAACTGGCACCCAGTTGCTGCACGGCCTCTCGGCAGTCCTCCCCCTGCAAGCTGCTGACCACAAGCTTCAGTAACTTTCTGAATGTGCTCCTGTCCAGGTCTCCCAGAAACCGGGCCATTGCTGCCACCTCCGGAGGGAGTTGGGGCCCCAGAAAACTGACCCGGCCACTGTGACTGTCAGCAGGATGATGCAAGTATGGAGCTGTAGCCCCTAAGGCAGACATCGCTGCTTCCTCCTCCTTGATCAGCCAGAGGGGGTCCCAGCCGCAGCTGCCTGAAGGAAAGGGGAAGGGAAGGCCAGTGACTCCCACATCCTTAGGACCTTAAGGATCATGTGGACCCCACTGTGAGGATGCTGGTGGTTTGAACTACCAATGACAGTAGGTGTGATGGGGCTAGGGAAATGACACTGTGAGCAGGTGGAAAAGAGGCCCACATGGTTCCTGATAAGAGGAGAGGCTTCTCAGAGGAAGTGACATCTGAGATGAGCAGGAGTTGGCAGGGAAGTGGGTGAAAAGGAAGAGGACGAAGAAAAAAAAGAGCATATGTAAGTCCTAAAGTAATAGATACGAGATTAAATTAGGTAGGACAAATGCCTGCAGGGCACAGGACACGCAGTTGGGACTCCTCACTACTCAACCCAGAATACTCACAATGTCCCTGCAAGAGCTAATCATTTTCACCTCACAAAGGAAATCCAGCCTACAAATGCAGCTGCCCAAGCCAAGGACTAGAGTCTAAACCTGTCCACTCAGAAGGGGCGCGTTAGCACAGGGGCTACACGCAGCCTCCCCTGCAGGAGGGCCAGGCAGAAGCATGTGCACGACGTAGAGGGCTGTGGCACTACCTGAAAATACTGTGGCGACACCATCGTCATTGGCTACGTGCCTACATATCTGCCCCGGGGAGAGTGTACGGTCCACCTCGAAAGCTGGGTAGAGGGAGCAGGGCGCTCGCGAGTATCCGGAGGCCCCTCGGATCTGACGTGCCGCCGCTGCCCAGGCCCAGCTCCCTTCTTCCGGTTACACGTCCCTTTCGCACCCCGCAGCCCTCCGCCTGGCGATCGAGACAAACTCGTAGGGCCGTCTTCCACACCGAGGGTCCGGGTCCCCGCGCGCGACGCCACTGCGGGGAGGACGCCCCTATGACCACCCCGTGCCCCTACCGCGCCCCCGCACCTGGAGCTGTCTGCAGCTGTCCGCAGCTGCAAGCCGAAGGCCGGAAGTGGGCGTGGCCTCCGAATAGTCCCAGACTCTCCCAGGCCTCTCTAGGAAAGCGGAGGGCTCGGATCTATGGTTCGCAGCCCCGGGCCTTCGGAGAGGGGGAGCGAGACACTTCCGGGCCGCTCTAGCAAAGTGGAGGGCGGGGCTCTGTGGCCCGCCCGGAGGCGAAGCGCGGTCGAGCGGCCAGCTCCCTCCCCGCTGGCTCTGGTCCTTCTGCCGAGTAGTAAGCGGCCAGCCAGGCGAGCTGCTTGGCTCGGTTCGCCCCGGTCTCCGGGCCTTGGGCCGGAACTCAGGCACGCCGTGGCCTCCCGCAGATTCCACTTAACATGCTTGACTTTGGTTTTCCGAAGTTCTGTAGTGTGGGGCTGTGCGCGCTGAACAGGTGACGCGTGGCTTGCGAGCCGTGGCTCCGGAAAGCCTTCGAAAGCCCTGACCATGGAGGGCGGCGCCGCTCCACACCGAGGTGGAGCGCCGGGACCGAGTGGAACCGACTGAGCGAGCCCGCCATCGACACGGGCCGCCCCGCGCGTCGCTCCGCAGCGTCAGAATTCACTGAATGCTCCACCACTAACGTCATGGAGGGTCGCTGAGCGCTCCGGGGTCATCTGGTGGTCGTAAGCCGGACTGTCATGGGTTCTTTTATTCTCCGACAATTTATAACATCTAAACACTGCAGACACACCTACTTCACACAGTGATATATAAATAGTTCACAGAAAGACTAAGAGGGTCAGATCAGCTGCAGGGTTACAGGGTACTGTCAGATTCCGGCTGACAGGCCACACCTCCCAGGTACCTTCAGACAAGACACACCTCCCAGGTAGCCTAACCAGGCCACACCTCCCAGGTACCTTCAGACAAGACACACCTCCCAGGTACCTTCAGACAAGACACCACCTCCCAGGTAGCCTAACCAGGCCACACCTCCCAGGTACCCTAACCAGGCCACACCTCCCAGGTACCTTCAGACAAGACACACCTCCCAGGTAGCCTAACCAGGCCACACCTCCCAGGTAGTTTAACCAGGCCACACCTCCCAACCGCCTTAAGCTAGCCATGCCGCTGGCCACACCTCAGGTGCCTTACTGAGTCGATTACGACACACGGGTTCCCCTTTCGACCCCCGGCAGCCTATGGTGTCGGGGGTCCCTCTGGAGGGTCCCTCTGACCACCGGTTCGCTACTTAAGTCATCTTCGGACTGAAACCCGCTTCTTCTTGCCCCCCCCCTTTTTTTCTTTTCTTTTCATCGCCCAGTCTCCTTTCCTCCCCTCCCGCCGGTTTTCTTCCCGCCTCCACGAGTCCCTGGGTCCCCACCGGCCATTAGGGGCCGGTTAGTAAACCCCTTTTCTACACAGCGGTCGGAGCGTGTGTTCCTTTGCCCTTCAATATTGAGCCAAGAGCACTGAGAGATGAATGCAAAGAGTCACTGGAAGTGGTCAGATAAGGATTTTTTAATGACCAGATCCAGTTCGGCAGAGTTGTCAAAGCAGAGGGTCCGGATGGGCGGCAGTTTCACCGTGTAAGGGGTCAGCTCTAGGTGTGGGAGTGGGCCACGCGTGGTCATCACAGGCAGGGGAAGCGGCATACTGCTGAAACCAAATGGGGACAGGAAATGGGAGGTTCATCGCTGTGGCAATTTTCCTGGGCCTTAAACCTGAGATCCTCCTGCCTCAGCCTCCCAAATTGCTGGAGTTACAGGTGTGCACCACCATACTTGGCTAGACCTGTTTTATTATTTTATTTTTAGACAGGTCCTCATTAAGTTGCCCAGGCTGGCCTTGAACTTGAGATCCTCCTGCCTCAGCCTCCTGAGTAGCTAGGATTACAGATGTGTGCCACAATACCTGGCTGTCAGTGAGTTTTAAGTAAAAAGGCTTTCAATTTCAATAATAATAATAAAAACAGAACAGGAAAGCCATACATTGGGGGAAATATTCAAAGCACCATATCAGACAAAGGCCTGATACCCAGATTATATAAAGAATTTTTGCAAATCAATAATAAAAAGATTTTACTAGACTTACACACACAGAGACAATAACTGCTTGAAGGATCATCACCACTACTGGTAGTGCAGATTAAAACCACAATGAGATATCATTTCACCCATTCAACAGAGCTGAAATAGAACTGACTATACATATTTTCGAAAGTTTGTACAGTAATTGCATCAGCCATCCACTGTTTTGTGGAGTGTAAAATAGTACAACTGGTTTGAAAAACTGTTTGGCAGTTTCTTTCAAATTTAAGCATACAGGGTAGGGGATGCATGCCCGTGGCAGATCACTTGCTTAGCACGCCCACGGCCATGGACTCATCCCCAGACTGCAGAAACACCAGAAAAGTTTAAAGACACAGATACTCTAGGATCTAGCAATTCCAATCCAAGGTATTTATGAGAAGCAAAAACAGTTATAAAACAAAAATATTTTATATATTAATATTCTAGGACTGCTATAACAGTCTTGGGGGCATAACAGAGATGGATTTAATGGTTCCAGGGCTAGAAGTCTGAGATTAAAGTGTTGGCAGGGATGTGTTTTCTCTAAAGCCTACTGGGCCTTTCCCACCTCTGGAATACGCCTGGCCTTGCTTCAGTCCATTCCATCTCCATGTGGTGCTTTCTCCTTTGAGCCTGTGTCCAAATTTCCCTTTTATTGTATGCATACATGCATACTTGAGGATCACCTGATAGTGTAACGCAGGCAAACACAAGTTCTTTTATTCCATTCCAATCTAATTTCTTTTCTTTCTTTCTTTCTTTTTTTCTTTTTTTTTTTTTAGTTATAGTTGGACACAATGCCTTTATTTTATTTATTTATTTTTATGTGGTACTGAGGATTGAACCAAAAGTCCTGCACATGCCAGGCAAGTGCTCTATCATTGAGCCACAACTCCAGCCCCCTCCCCCTTTTTAATATTTATTTTTTAGTTGTAGGTGGACACAATATCTTTATTTCATTTTTATGTGGTGCTGAGGATTGAACCCAGTGCCTCATGTGTGCTAGGCGAACGCTTGCTCTACCACTGAGCCATAACCCCAGCCCCCCCATCTAATTTCTAATAACACTCAAATCACACATCATATTTCACACAATTATATATATATACACACACACATACACTCACACACACATTTATATATATATATATATATATATATATATATATATATATATATGTCACAGACTAATTCTGAAAGGGTTAAGGCACCATGTGATTACAGGATGCTATCTATGCCCAAAGCACAGGCAGAGAGAGATGAATGCCAAGAGTCAAAAGAGTCACTGTAGGTAGACTAAGGGTTTTGGTTTTGGTTTTAAAATTTTTTTTAGTTGTCAATGGATCTTTATTTTATTCATTTATTTATATGTGGTGCTGAGAATCGAACCCAGTGCCTCACACAGTCTAGGCAAGCGCTACACCGCTGAGCTACAACCCCAGCCCTGGACTAAGGGTTTTATCCATCCAGTTCCTCAGAATTGCCAAGGTTGAGGGTCTGACTGCAATTTCAGTCTCAGTGTCAGTTGGGGTGGGCCAGGCATGGTTGTCACAAGCAGGAGAAAACATGCTTTGCTGAAGCCCAAAGGAACCAGAATTGAGGCTCACTGTGGCAATTTTCCTGGGCTATATTTGTGACAAGTGAGCAGGTGATGGGGTTGGTCTGGGGTGTGGGCCTCCTCCATTTATAGGTCTCAAATGTGGGGATTGCATCTGGTGGGGTTGATAAGCTCCCACGTCTGGTGTTCTGATATAGCTTGGGATGTCCATGGGTCCAGGTGCCCCATGATAAATTGATGCCAATAAATTATTTATCAATCTGTGCCTTCGGGCTGTGCTGGGCACATGGTGGTTGTGCATTAGTAGGAACAAGGTGTGGTGTTGTTTCATTGTGGCTCAGTGGTAGAGCGCTCGCCTAGCACGCGGACGGCCCGGGTTCGATCCTCAGCACCACGTAAACATAAATGCATTGCATTGTGTACAACTAAACCAAATAAATAAATATTTTTTTAAAAAATGGAGCAGCTCATGGCAAACTACTGCTTTACAAAATGCAGTAACTCAGGCTTAGGCTCCATCTGAAACTTCTGCTCTGCGTGTCATGGAGTGAGTCAGCCAGCACAGCCTGCCTCCACAACACTGGGCACAGGACCAGGTCCTGCCTTGCCCTGGCATTACCTCATCTTATCTTGGCAATATCTGCCAAGACTATATATCCAAATAGGGGCATATTTACTGACAGGTTTCAGGGGAGTTAGAAGTTCAACATGCTTTCGAAGGACACAATTCAACCATAAGGAAGAACATTCATAGCAGCCTTGTTTATAACAGAAAAAAGAAAACAACCCTACAGTGTGACTGCATTGACAGGAAGGGATCCACACTGTGGTGATCCCAGGATGGACAGGACAAACTTCTGGTCTCCAGAATGTAATGTGCAGCAGGCCTGGTTTCTAGCCTGATGACCCCAATTACGTGAAGAAAGGACAAGCAAAACTGAGGTGGTGACCTACAGTGCTTCTTTCTCCCTCTCAGAATTGTGGAAACAGTAGCAAAACTGAGAGCCAACTATGCAGTGAAGGAAATGTGGTTCTTTGGCCAGAGAATAGGAAATGCCAGGAAGAACAACTCTCAGGCCAGCTTCCCAGCCAAACAAACGGAGAGGTCCTTTTAAGAGTAAGGGGAGAAGGTCTGGGATTGTGGCTCAGTGGTAGAGCACTTGCCTGACATGTGTGAGGCACTGGGTTCAATTCTCAGCACCACATATAAATAAGTGAATAAAATAAGGTCTATTAGCAACTAAAAATGTATTTAAAAGAAAAAAAAGAGGAAGGGGAGAAAGGAACGGTTTTGGTGAAGGAGGAGGAGGCTGACCCCGGGGAGGCCTGCGTTTCTGCAGAGTGGCTAGGTAGGACTCTCATCTGAAACAATGCCAGTTACAAAAGGGATTGTTCCTGAGGCACAGTCGACACCCTTCCTCACTCGTACACGTGGAAGACATTGCTCCATCCCTCTCCTCTCCTGGTCCATGGGGACATTTCCTGCACTCAGTCCTGGCTCCTGTCACACCTCCCCTGAGGCTCTCAGGCAAGCCTGGGATTGCTGGTCCCCCAACAATCAGCAGTGTTTGCCCCGGGGAGGACGGTGAGCAAGGACGTGCAAAGCTGAATCCCTGAGCAGTTGCCACGCAGACCAGGATTAGGTTCGATTCCATGTTGCCTCAAATGCTCAAGGGATACCGGTGTGGAGCCTGTGGTCCCAGTGACTTGGAAAGCTGAAGCAAGTGGATCGCAAGTTCAGGGCCAGCCTGGGAAACTTAGTGAGACCTTGTCTCAAAATAAAAAATAAGAAGGGCTGGGGATGTTGTTGCTCAGTGGTTAAAGTGTCCCTGGGTTCAATCCACAACACCAAAATTAATAAAATAAAATAAAAATTAGGGCTGGGGTTGTGGCTCAGCGGCAGAGTGCTCGCCTTGCACGTGCGCGGCCCAGGTTCGATCCTCAGCACCATGTAAACAGAAATGCATTGCATTGTGTACAACTAAAGCAAATAAATAAATACATATATATATATATTTTTGTGGTACCGGGGATTGAACTCAGGGGTACTCGACCACTGGGCCACATCCCCAGCCCTTTTTTGTATTTTATTTAGAGACAGGTTCTCACTGAGTTTTTTTAAGTGCCTCGCCATTGCTGAGGCTGGCTTTGAACTCACAATCCTCCTGTCTCAGCCTCCCAAAGTGCTGGGATTACAGGCGTGCGCCACTGCACCTGGTTAAATAAATATTTTTTAAAAAATTAAAAGGGCTGGGGATGTAACTCAGTGGTAGAGCACCCAGGATGGGGCGGCGGGGTTGGTGGGGGAGAGGAAGAAGAGGAAGAAAAAGACAGCACCATGAAGGACAACGCAGCCATCACAGAGGCAGCTGTCAGTTCTCAGCCAGTCAGTTGGGCCTAAGAGGAGTCCTGAGTGCTAAGACCCGGGTCTTACCTAAGACCACTAATGTCACCAAGAATTCACAGGGACGTGCACCCACAACCTGTGAGGTGGAAAGTACCCTACTTTTCCCAGGAGGAAACAGTTGTGTGATGAAGCTCAGGGGCTGAATTGCTAAGTGAGGGATTTTAGAATGAATAAAAAAAGAAAGAAGATGAGTTCACCCAGATCAGTTCCAGCGATGGAGTCTAATTCATCCCACAAACCACTGCCTTTCAGGAAGTGAGAACACGGGGCCAGGGTTCCTGAGCTGGGTTCTCTGCCGGGCACACAGGGTGAGCTGGGATGTCTGGTCATGAGTGTGCCCCTTGCAGACCCCACCTGAGGGTGTAGGAGATAAAGGCATTAGAGTCCACTGGCCTGTGCTGAGGCCACCAGGGCCGCTCCCTGGCAAGGTCGGAGCAGGCCCACGTGGGAGATGTGAGGCTTTGCCATCTGAGGTCCTAATCACACTCGCAGCCAACCTTCCCCCTGCCTTGCCAAACATTCCTTGATGGCCATTATGGCCTAATTAGTCTGTCCAATCCTTCCGTTTTCTCACATAGGCATCCCCCAGGAACATCCTCCCTCGTCTAATCCATCTTGGCATCAGCTTCCCAGAGCAGCTTGACTGACAGCCTCCAAGCTTCTCCTGTCACCCTTTGTACCCATCCACTAGGGTGGAGCATCTCGCTCTGGAAACCCTCGAGTCCCTACCAGGCATTGTCACTGCACACCTCCCTGTTCACTGGTTCTGAAGGACCTCTCCAGCTAGGGCCCCACCACCATGGTTCTGACCCTCTTCCTTGGGGCTTCCCTAGAATCCTGACCACACACGCCTCTGGGCTAATGTTGTCAGGCTGCCTAGGTCCTGCTTCTGTGACCTGATGACCTCTGTGGATCACAGGGCTGTGCTTCAGTCTCGGCCTCTCTGCTTGCTTCCTACTTGGGACCAACAAGCAGTTCTTAGGTCTCCAGTCAGAAGGTCCACATCATGTCTACAAGAAAAGGTCCCTGCACATATCCTTGCACTCTCCTTTAAGTCTCTAAGTGTAAGCATGAACTCAGATTTCTGACATCTCACCCACATGCTGTACATTTTGCAGCAAGATAGATATTGGTGTGAAAGAGCTGAGAACTTTAATAGAAGTCTACCCAAAGTTGGAGGTCCAAGAGCGTGTACCATCTGATGGGACATTTCCACAATCCCACTTCACTATGAGTTGTGCCTTCAAAACAATGTGTGGGCCAGGCATGGTGGTGCATGCCAGTAATCACAGTAAGTCAGAAGGTTGAGTCAGGAGGATCGCAAGTTCAAGACCAACCTCTGCAACTTAGTAAGGCCCTAAACAACTTAGTGAAAAGTTGTCTCAAAATAAAACATAAAAATAAAAAGGGTTGGGGATGTAGCCCAGGGCTAAATGCCCTCTGGGTTCAATCCCCAGTACCACCTACAAAAAAAAAAAATGTGTGTGTGCCAAACTTGGAGGCCATCTCACATCTGTCATGCAGATACAGTTCTTACCAGAATGAAATTTAGGATGGTTAATATAGTTGGAAACATCACTGTATCCACCATAACACTGAGCAGCTTCTCTCTGGGTGAGAGGCCAGGTGCTGAGGGGCTCCGTGTGGAGCTTTCAGATACCCCAACACTTCCTTCTCAGAGTGGGCTCCATGCTAGTGAGTGGAAAGTGAGCTCTCAGAAGGGTTAGCCACTCTGCATATTTGGGATTTCCCTGCAGTATGACTTCTCACAGGTCTGGAATTTCGTTTTCCCACACATTCACACCTAGGTGATGTGTCCCTTGTGTGAATCCTCTCATGCTGAGTTCTGAGCAGCCCCCAGGAGGCTTTCCGTGTTCCCTCCCATGTGTGTTCTGTGACTCTGAGTAACTGAGAGCTTTGGGCTGGGCCTCTGAATGCTCTGCAGGGGAAGCGTTTCTCTGCAGTGTGAGTTCTCTGTTACCAAGTAAGACCTGAGCGGCCATTGCTAGCCTACCCACCTGTTGCACTTTGGGCTCTCTACAGGTGTGTCCACTGGCCTTGAGTACAGTGTAAGCTACAAGTGATGGGCTTTTCCTGGTCATTTATTCATAGGGCCCCTCCAGTGTGAAGGGTATGATAGAATGGGTGAAGCCTTGGCCAGTGCACCTCCCACGTTTCTCGAATGGTGGGGACTCTCCCCAGTGTGAATTCCATGATGGGGAATAAGATGTGAATTTTGAAATCACCTTCACAGTGTTCACATTGTGAGGTGGCTCTCCTGTTTGAATTCTTCAAGGCCCACTAAGGTGTGACCTGATGGATGGTTTTTCCACTTCCTTTGTGTTCACAGGGTCTCCTTCCAGTGTGAATGAGCTGTGCTTCTGACTGCAGGCTCCCCATGTGCAGGATGCCCACAGACCCCTCTCCACGGAGTCACCTGGTGTGGACAGAGCGGGAGCTTGCTGGAAGGCCGTCAAGCATTTACGTGGTTTTTCCTCCACTGAGAATTTTTTTTATATCCCCTGAGATTTGAACGTAGACTAAAATCTTTCCCTAATCCGTGGCACTCTTGGGATCTTTTCCTCTATGAATTTGCTCGTGTAGAGTAATACTTGGATTGCATTTGAAGCTCTTGCCACATCTGCTACATCTATGGGCTACTGTCACTTCTGTAGAATTTTGTGACTTTTGTTTAAAAAATATTTATGTTATACATGGACACAATATCTCCATTTTATTTATTTTTATTTTTAAAAAAATATTTTTAGTTCTTTTTAAAAAAATATTTATTGGGGCTGGGATTGTGGCTCAGCGGCAGAGCACTCGCCTCGCACGTGTGCGCGGCCCGGGTTCGATCCTCAGCACCACGTAAACATAAATGCATTGCATTGTGTACAACTAAAGTAAATAAATAAATATTTTTAAATTAAAAAAAATTTATTTATTTGCTTTAGTTGTACACAATGCCTTTTTTTTTTTTTGTCTTTTTTATGTGGTGCTGAGGATTGAACCCGGGCCATGCACATGCTAGGCGAGTGCTCTACTGCTGAGCCACAACCTAGCCCCTCTTTTTAAAATATATATATTTATTTGTTTTAGTTGTACACAATGCGTTTATTTTTTTATTTTTTGTGGTACCCGGGATTGAACTCAGCGGCACTAGACCACTGGGCCACATCCCCAGCCCTTTTTTTTTGTATTTTATTAGAGACAGGGTCTCACTGAGTTGCTAAGTGCCTCGCCATTGCTGAGGCTGGCTTTGAACTCGTGATCCTCCTGCCTCAGCCTCCCAAAGTGCTGGGATTACAGGCGTGCGCCACCGCGCCCGCCAATGCGTTTATTTTTACGTGGTGCTGAGGATCGAACCTGGGCCATGCACGTCCTAGGCGAGCGCTCTACCGCTGAGCCACAACCCCAGCCCCGTGACTTTTTAGGGGATAAATTCTGACTGAAGTTTCTTCCAAATTCATTAGATTGCAGGTCACTCTCCCAGGGAGCATTTCCTCCGGGACATGGCCACTGTGCTGAAGCCTCTCTCCCGGGCGGGGCCCTCCTGCAGCATTCCTGGAAGGTGCTCCAGCACCTCTTCGCCTTCCGCCCTACTCGGGCCTCAGCAAGCAATCCCCAGGGAGTGCTGCTGGTGCTCCACATGGGCGTCGGAAGCCTCCACTTCTTAAAAGGGTCCTTCCTTCTTGACCCCCGTTGATCTGCACTGAGGAATCTGAACGGGAAAAACAACAGGAACAAGAGATCCCATTCACGGGGCCCTGGACTTAACAGTGATGTCAAGCAGCCACACAGCGAGCACCAGGGGGACAGGGGAGGGCACCAAGCGACCTAAGGAAGAGATCTGGTTTGAAGGACAAGGCACACCCAAAGGTCGCAGTCTCAGCCTGGCCTTCTCTTCTGTCCAGCTGGGACATGGTCAGGTGTGAGTCCAGGACGCTCTGCTGGTGGAAGAGGAAAGAGCTGTATCTGCCTGCTGAGAACTGAGTCCGGGTCTGCCGGGTGAGGAGAGGGGAGGGACAGGCTTGGCCAGACCAGGCGGGAGACCCCAGGGCAGGGGAAGGGTGCAGTGTCATGCTGAGGGAGGAGGGAGCGGAGGGACAGGTGGGGTCGGGAGCAGGGCTCGCTGCCCCAGATCAAAGCCCCCAGTTCTCCAGCATTACACACTTGCAGATTCCTTCTGATGAAGATCTAGATGCTTCCATTCCTTCTGTAAAATGCACACCCACAGCCATGGCTGTCACTGACTCTGAGACAGAATCCTCTGCTGCCCCAGGACCTTACTGGTCAAGGGTCCCAGAGCTGTCTGTGCATGTGGAGGGAGTTCATTCCAGCTGTGGAGGTGTCCATGACAGGAAGGAGATGCAGAGGGCACTGAGGGAGGGCACTGAGTCCCTGCAGTCCCCATCTGGGAGCACCTATACGGGTGGGAGGGGCTCCTCTGGTAACACTGTCAGAGGTAGGGTTAGGTTTGCTGATGAAACCCTGGAGGTAACATTAAAAGGGACTGCTAGAGCTCTCTCTCTCTCTCTCTTTTTTTTTTTTTTTTTTTTTTGGCTTTGAACTCGTGATCCTCCTGCCTCAGCCTCCCAAAGTGCTGGGATTACAGGCGTGCGCCACCCGCGCCCGGCCAATGCGTTTATTTTTACGTGGTGCTGAGGATCGAACCTGGGCCATGCACGTCCTAGGCGAGCGCTCTACCGCTGAGCCACAACCCCAGCCCCCGTGACTTTTTAGGGGATAAATTCTGACTGAAGTTTCTTCCAAATTCATTAGATTGCAGGTCACTCTCCCAGGGAGCATTTCCTCCGGGACATGGCCACTGTGCTGAAGCCTCTCTCCCGGGCGGGGCCCTCCTGCAGCATTCCTGGAAGGTGCTCCAGCACCTCTTCGCCTTCCGCCCTACTCGGGCCTCAGCAAGCAATCCCCAGGGAGTGCTGCTGGTGCTCCACATGGGCGTCGGAAGCCTCCACTTCTTAAAAGGGTCCTTCCTTCTTGACCCCCGTTGATCTGCACTGAGGAATCTGAACGGGAAACAACAGGAACAAGAGATCCCATTCACGGGGCCCCTGGACTTAACAGTGATGTCAAGCAGCCACACAGCGAGCACCAGGGGGACAGGGGAGGGCACCAAGCAACCTAAGGAAGAGAGCTGGTTTGAAGGACAAGGCACACCCAAAGGTCGCAGTCTCAGCCTGGCCTTCTCTTCTGTCCAGCTGGGACATGGTCAGGTGTGAGTCCAGGACGCTCTGCTGGTGGAAGAGGAAAGAGCTGTATCTGCCTGCTGAGAACTGAGTCCGGGTCTGCCGGGTGAGGAGAGGGGAGGGACAGGCTTGGCCAGACCAGGCGGGAGACCCCAGGGCAGGGAAGGGTGCAGTGTCATGCTGAGGGAGGAGGGAGCGGAGGGACAGGTGGGGTCGGGAGCAGGGCTCGCTGCCCCAGATCAAAGCCCCCAGTTCTCCAGCATTACACACTTGCAGATTCCTTCTGATGAAGATCTAGATGCTTCCATTCCTTCTGTAAAATGCACACCCACAGCCATGGCTGTCACTGACTCTGAGACGGAATCCTCTGCTGCCCCAGGACCTTACTGGTCAAGGGTCCCAGAGCTGTCTGTGCATGTGGAGGGAGTTCATTCCAGCTGTGGAGGTGTCCATGACAGGAAGGAGATGCAGAGGGCACTGAGGGAGGGCACTGAGTCCCTGCAGTCCCCATCTGGGAGCACCTATATGGGTGGGAGGGGCTCCTCTGGTAACACTGTCAGAGGTAGGGTTAGGTTTGCTGATGAAACCCTGGAGGTAACATTAAAAGGGACTGCTAGAGCTCTCTCTCTCTCTCTTTTTTTTTTTTTTTTTTTTTTTTTTTTGTGGTGCTGGGGATTGAACCCAGGGCCTTGTGCATGTGAAGCAAACACTCTACCAACTGAGCTATATCCCCAACCCTAAAGGTCAATTTTAAGACAAAATAAAATCATCTCCTCATTACTTACCAAGAGAAAACCCTATGGAATTAACCCTTTAAGAATTGACTGATTGCCGGGTGCGGTGGCCCCACGCATGTAATCCTAGCACTTGTGAGGCTGAGGCAGGAGGATCGCGAGTTCAAAGCCAGCCTCAGCAATGGCGAGGCTCTTAGCAACTCAGTGAGACCCTGTCTCTAATAAAATACAAAAATGGGCTGGGGATGTGACCCAGTGGGTGAGTGCCCCTGAGTTCAATCCCTGGTACAAAAAAAAAAAAAAAAAAAAAAAAAAGAATTGACTGATGTTCACAAGGTAGCCAGGGTCAAGCAGAGCTGTGGGAAATACCAAAGGCACATAAGAGGGTCCTGGTCTCACTGACCATCTGTGCCCACCTGGCACTTCCCAGCCCCAGCTTCAAGAGGACTAGATCACCCAGGCCCAAGTCTTCAGGCCCTATGGCTGGACTGGGGGCTAGAAGCTCTTCAGATAAACCTGGTCTTGGGAAGAGGGCTGGGAGCAACGTGCCACATGCAGAAGCCATCCCAGCTCCAGGTGAGGACCAGGAATTGAGTGTTTCCCAGAGAAAACCCTCCACATCCTCCTGCAGGATGAGTGGCCTGGTCAGCCTGTCCTTGATGCCGAGGCGGTGGCCTTGTCCTGGCCCTCTGCGGGGCTGGTGTCTTGCTGTTCACCCCGCTTCCTATCGCCTTCTTCCTGTTTTATCCCAATGTTTGATTAAGGAAATCTTCTAACAGAGCAAATTGGGAGAGCAGTGGAAACCACCCGTGTGCTCCCCTCGGGTCCCCAGTTGTTGCTGCCTGCAGCGGTCAGGACGCACCTCCCTAACAGCAAGGCTGTCACTGCAAACACACCTGAGAAGACTCCCATGCCCTGTGCCCTACCCAATAGCCAGGCAGCATTCAGCCCTCCCCAGCATCTCAAAAACACCCAGGAAAAGAGTTTTTGGTAGGCCAGGGCCAACAGCCCCACATGATGCTGGTTGTCCTCTTCAGCATCTTCAATACAAAACAGTCCTCCCACACTTTTTGAGTATTTTTTTCCCCATGACATTTGACTTCTTTTTTCTAGGCGGGGTTTTGCTGTTGCCCAGGCAGGTCTCAAACTCCTAGGCTCAAGTGACCCACCTGCCTCAGCCTCTTGAGTAGATGGGAGAACCGGTTTTGTGTACCAGTGTGCCCAGATGACATAAAGGTCACCACCTGGTCAGTTCTGGGGTTCCCTGGTGATTCCTCAGTGAGATCCAGGCTGTTCTCTGTCCATTGTACAAGTGGCCTTCTGAATCTGCAGGTTTCACATCTGCAGTTTCAACCAGCCTTGGATAGCAAATATTTTGGGGAAAAAAAACTGTGCATCTGGACTGGGTGCAGTGGTATATGCCTGTGATCCCAGCAGCTCAGGAGGCTGAGGCAGGAGGATGTAAACTCAAGGCCAGGCTGGGCAACTTAGCAAGGCCTTGTCTAAAAATAAAAAATAAATTGGGCTGGGGATGTGGTTCAATGGTTAAATCTCTGGTACCAAAACAACCTGCCTCTGTACTGGACCTTAAAAAAAAAAAAAAAAAAAAAAAAAAAAAAATATATATATATATATATATATATATATATATATATATATTTATCAGTGGACCTTTATGTTATTTATGTGTTTATTTGCAGTGCAGAGGATTGAACCCAGTGCCCCACTGAGCCACAACCCCAGCCCAGCATATAGACATTTTTTTCCTGTCATCATGCCCTCACCAGTACAGTGTGCCAAGTAACCACAGTGCTTATACCATACCAGGTATCGTAAGTAATCCCAAGATGATTTAAAGGAAGCAAATACACCCCATTCTATAAGGGAGGCCTGAGCATCCACTTCTGTTGATGTCTGCAGGGCTCTTGGTACGAGACACTTCCTTTTTTTTTCTGCATTGTTTATATGAAGTTTAGTTCAGTTATTTCAATTTGTGTTCAGGTTGGGGTTTGTTTTCCCCTTTTGATCTTTTTGACACATCTACACCAAATACATCCATACAGTTGTGCTTCAAGCCCACCTGCTTCTCCCGTCCTCACCTTCACCCTTCCCTTGAGCCTGTCCCTCCACTAGTTGCCATTCAACAGTTTCTGTACTGCTCTTCCTGTGTTTGTTTATTGCTACCAGGGATTGAAACCAGGGGTGCTTAACCACTGAGCCATATCCCCATGCCTTTTGTTTTGTTTTGTTTTGAGACAGGGTCTCGCTACGTTGCTTAGTGCCTCACTAAATTTCTGAGGCTGTCCCTGAACTGTGATCCTCCTGCCTCAGCCTCCCAAGCTGCTGGGGTTACAGGTGTGAGCCACCACACCTGGCCAGTGTTTATTTTTGCAAAAGTAAATAAATACATATTTAATTTCCCTTCCTTTTTCAGCTAGGAAGAAATGTGTTGTGTAGAAGAACTATTCCCTGCCTGCTGGCCTCCAGGGCAGAGTCCTGCCCCTTCACAAGAGGACAGGGCCACCTCTGCTTAGGGCTGCTGCTGCAGGCTTTCGGAATACAAGATGGTGCTGCTCTGGAGGGTAGTGGACAGCATTGTGGCCATGAGCTCCACCTGCCCCATTTCTGCCAAGGACAAGCTCCAAGCCTCAAGCCAAAACCCTGGTAAGTGGGTGGCCTCTTCCAGCTGGCCAGTTGCTACAGGCACAAGAGGCACTCATGCATGCACTGATGGGGCACCCCTCACCTGCTCCAGCTCTGAGGCCACTCCAAGTTCTGAGGACCCCCACACCTAAGACCCCCAGGTGTGTGCGAGTGGGGTTCTGGTTCATAGGGAGGCACGTTCCCACCGGCTCTACAGTCACACGGCCCTCTCCACAGCCACAGATTCGTTCTGTCAGGTGTTTCCTGGCCCCCTGTCTTTCCTGTTTGGGGAGTTCCTGCTTTTGCATTTTTTTTTCTATTGGAGAAATGTCTGACCCGTCTTCTCTTGCTGATTTGTGTGCATCCTCTGCCTCCCACTTGCTGCTTGTTTTCTGGTGCAGTGGCCAAGGTGGCCACTCTGGCCAGCCACGTGGGTCCCTCCAGCACTGCCACTGCCTTCGTCCTCCCTTGTTGTCCACACTCTGCCTCCAGAGCTGGAGCTTCTCTTTCCTGCGCCTCCCACTCTGTTACTGCTGTGCTAATGTAGGCCCTTAGCATTTCTCTTCAAGTTTCCTCAAACCAGAGCTGGGGATGTGATTCAGTGGTGGAGCATTTGCTCACACTGGAGTGGGGAAAAAGAAACAAAATGAAAAACGAACCTCACGAGAGCCCTCAGAGGTTCTGAGCCCAGAACTAAGTGCAAAGTCCCCAATGGGCGCATAGGCAGCGCAGGCCTGCGACCCCGCCGCTCCATAGGCCGAGGGGAGATGGCAGGCTCGAGGCCAGCCTCAGCAACCTAGCAAGACCTTGTTTCAAAAAACACAAGGGCTGGGGAGGCATCTCAGTGGTAGAACATGCCTGGTTTCATTCCCTAGCACTTCTGGAGAAAGAAAGAAAGGGGGGGGGAGAGAGAGAGAGAGAGAGAGAGAGAGAAGGAAAAGAAGCCCTACGAGAGGCTCACAGGGCACCCTGCCTCACCGTTGCCCCTCCCCTGCCCACTCTGGTCTCCAGGGTCTTCCCCAGGCGTCTCCTGACATGCCATGCTGTCCTGTGCCATGTGGTCTTTGCCATGCGATTCCATGGCCTAAGTGACTCCACCTGGCAGTGGCTTCAGAAGGGTCTCTCTAACCCCAAAGGTCAGGCTGTCCAGCTGTGGGATACTCCTGCTGCCTAGGCTCCACTTTCCTGTCCCCTTGTTTAGTGTGCTCAGCATGTGTCCCGCCTGGGCGTGTGCCCTCCAGGAGAGGAGCCTGCGCTCCTGCGCAGGGCCCAGCACTCAGCCAAATGACTAGGAGGTTCTTTGGGCCCCTGAAGGATTTGCTCGGTAGAGGAGAGCTGAGTGGAAGGCACCAGCTGGAAGGACGGGAAGCTGGCCTGAGGCCAGCCCTGAGCATGCCTACTGTTCCCAGCTCGCGTGCATTGATGAGGCAGGCACCTGGAGCCACGAGGACAGGGTGGAGGACAGCAGACAGGGTGGGCACAGCCCCAGCCAGAAGCTCCTCTTCTGACCCAGCTCACCACCCTGACAGTACCCTGGGTGCTGAACTCACTTTGTAGGGGCTGGAACCCACCCTTCTGCCATTGCTCAAGCCAAGTGCTCTGGGCGCTTAGATGAGGGAGCGGCTGTGGTCTCAATCCTGGGGAACCTGGGCAAGGCTGGCAGAAGCCCTGGAAGCACACATCGAGCCTTTGCATACATCTTGGTGCATTCTCTGCCTGGGACATAGAGGCAAGTAAAGCACCAATTCAGAGTGGCTCACAGAACAAGCTGCAAGTGGGGCGCGAGGTGGGAAGGAGAGCAGTCTGGCTGGCTGCTGGGTGACCAGGGAGGGCCTGGTGCCTGGGGCACTCCAGGCAGCCTCACCCCTTGCCCTTACCATCGCAACACCCAGGCTGTTTCCTCCACTCTCCCAGAGGTGCGTGATGTGTGCATCCCAGAGGCCTGAGGAGGAAGCTCAGACACCCTCACAGCCAGGCCCCCAGGCTCAGGGCTGGAATCCCCACCCCAGCTGGGAAAGGCTACTCTAGGAGTGCTGGGCCTAAGCCACTGGAAGGATGCAGATGCCATTTCCTGCACCAGGAGACTCCCCGTGGAGGTGGGGAAACAGGCGCCTTTAGCAATGCGTGAAAGCCGCTGACATTCACCCCATGCGCAGTGCTGTGTGTTCTGTATCTCAACAGATCTTTAATTTCACAGCAATCCTCAAAGTAGTCAGTAACCCTATGACTCAGACCAGAGAGTAACTAATTCTCCCAGGCCCTCATAGGAGGAAGAAAGGCAGTCTGGCCTTTGCCACTGTTAGAGCCCATCTCATTAAGGTCTGCTGAAAGAAATTTAAGGTACCCACTCTTGGCCTTAGTGCCATCTTCTTGGAAACCTCTGCACCATGAGAGCCAAGTGGAGGAAGAAGCAAATGCTCAGGCTGAAGAGCAAAAGAAGAAAGATGAGGCAGAGGTCCAAGTAAAACTAGCTTGTACACCGTGGAGGCCAAAGGAGCAGAAGTAAGGACTGCCAGAGGCAGGGACGTTTGTACGAGTTGTTGACTGCCTGATACTGTCCAGGTTCTGTCTCGGTGGATGTAGAACCTACATTGCCATCCCGTCACCAAGACCACCACTGAGAGAAGACCCACCTTGCTCATAGCTTCCCCCACTGGTTCTTTGCCTGGGACCTCTGGCATTTTGGACTAACTCATTTCTCAATTGTGGCCAGTGTACCATGTGCACAATAAATCATGCCTTCTGCTGTTTTAGCTGAAGAATTAAACAACAAAGAAATAAATAAATAAATTTAAGGTTGCCGGGCGCGGTGGCGCACGCCTGTAATCCTAGCACTTTGGGAGGCTGAGGCAGGAGGATCGCGAGTTCAAAGCCTCAGCAATGGCGAGGCACTTAGCAACTCAGTGAAACCCTGTCTCTAAATAAAATTACAAAAAAAGGGCTGGGGATGTGGCCCAGTGGTCGAGTGCCCCTGAGTTCAATCCCTGGTACCAAAAAAAAAAAAAAAAAAAAAAAAAAAAAAAAAATTTAAGGTACGCAAAACCATTTCAAACACAGCACTTCTGAGGCCTGGCCCAGTCTCCATCCCCTACCTCAGAATGGGGACTGGGACTCAGGCTCAAAGCCTCTGCCAGGCAGCTGGGGTGTCACTATCCAGGGGCTCAAGGAAGTCCCTCCAGAGGCCAAGGAGACCCCTGCTTGGATCTTCCAAGCTCAAGAAAACACAACAGGTTTTAGCAGAGGAAAAGCTTCATTAGGAAATGGAAGGTGAAGAGGTGCTTTCTGAGCCGAATGCAGTCTATCTAGAGCAGGACGGACTCTTGGGCTCTTAGGCTCTTCTTTTACAGGAAACCTGGTGAGGACCAGCATGGAAAGTGTGTGGGGGGCAGAGGAAGGAGGCCCAGCAGTCTCCCATCCCACGTAGGTCCACACCCACTGGTACTCAGCCTTGGTCTCCGCCTGGTGATCTGCACCTGAAGTGACAGTCGGTCCCTGCTTATGGAAAACAAAGCCAGATGCTGAAGACAGTAGAAACAGGCTTACTCAGTTAACTACTGCAGCAGAGGAAAGAGAGGTCTGTGCAGAACTGGGCTCCACTAAGACCCTTGCAGAGACTGGGAGCAGAAGGGTGAAAGGGCGAAGAGTGGGTGGGCCAAGCAGCCAGGAAGGAGAAAAACCGCAGAAAAGAGAAAACAGAAACAGTAAAGACAACAAGCCTCTGAGTTGGTCAACTAATGCTCATCGAGCCTTCAGTAGGGTGGCAGTGAGGCCCACCTTCTCCTAGGACTGGCATTCAAGGGACAGCAGTCTCCCTGCATGCTCCACGTCAGAGTGGCCCTCGGCCCTGGGAGGTAGAAGGCTGTGCAAAGCAAGCTCACTGAGCCCTCACTGCCAACTCATCTGAGTCCTGAGACGAAACAGTCACATCAACATGTTCTCTGAGGCAGAGTCACCATCTAGACAGGCAGCTAGTGACACTAAGCTGGCACCCAAAAGCTGCCCTGGGGAGATGCAGTCGAGATTACACATGCTCCACTGAAAGGAAGTCTGTCTGGGTTACATCCCTCAGGGACAAAGGCAGTCCCTGGCAAAGCTCTGAAGCACACTGCTGTCAAAGAAGAGGATGCAAACCCTGGCTAGGTGAGCAAGGGCCCACGTGCCTCCAGAACATGCTCAAAGCTGATGAGAGTGTCATGGGCCAGGACAGAGGCCAGTACTGCACCAGGCCTCATGCACTTTGGGGAGGCCTGTGCATCGTGGTCTCAGGCACGCCCAACTTGTCGGTCAGACTCACCAGAGTGGCTGGTGGAACAGCAAGTTCTTGTGAAGTCAGGTTCAGCCACTGTCACAGTTGTGAGCTGTTGACAGCCCAAACCTCTCCATGCTGTCTTGTGTGAGCCAGGAGTGCCAGGCCAATGTGCTTTACCCAGACCACCTCTAAAGGTTGTGTCGGCACAAAAAATCCGGAGTTAAAACGCCAGTTCCCAGAGGAGCAGGCTCTCGGCACTCACCGTGAGGGTGCCTGCTCCCCATCGGCTTCTCAGCCAGCATGCCTACTATGTGCACCCACCCATGTGGGGGAAGCTACGAGCAAGGTGGGTCTTCTCTCAGTGGTGGTCTTGGAGACAGGATGATGACGTAGGTTCTACACCCGCCGAGACAGAATCTGGACAGTACCAGGCAGTCAACAACTCGTACAAACGTCCAGGCCTCTGGCAGGCCTTATTTCTACTCCTTTGGCCTCCATGGGGTACAAGCTAGTCTACTTGGAAATGTGCCTCATCTGTGTGGCCCCAGGTGGCACACAGGAAAGCCAGAGAAGCCCTGGCCAACACTGTAGCCTGCTTGCCATCTCCAGACCTATGGAAGGGCAGTGGGCTCTGCATGGCCTCCAAAATGGGCACATTCTTGGGCTCTCAGCCCTTGTAGTTCCTGGTTCAGGCTGGAGAGTTTCAGGAAATGTGCCGTGCAGCACAAACGCATCTTGACCTTTCCAGGTGTGTCCCCTGCAGAGTGGGGCACTGGACCACACAAGGTGGTCCTCCAGCCCAGGGGCCTGCGTCCACCCAATGGAGCATGGGCTGGGGGTGTGCAGTGCAAGGGGAGAGGGCACCAGTGTTCACAGGTGCTTATCCTCTGCCAGGGACAATAAGGTGTGCTCCTTACATCAACAGCGCACATTGTCAGGTGAGCAAAAGTCCCAATCTCAGGGAGGCAGAGAGACCCTGGGTCACACAGCAAGCTCCCGGACAACAGGTGTGACTCCGAGACCCTCACCATGTTGCGAGCTGCTGAAGTGTGCTCCGTGAATGCCAGGCACCCCCCACACTACGGGCAGTCTCAGAACCCGGCCTGCCTCTTCAGGGGACAGGGCGAGCCCTGGGTGGCTCTACCCAGGGATGCGTTCTAAGAGAAAATGCCAGGCAAAGCAGTCAGAAGTGAATCCTAGGCACGCCACTTCTGGACAATTTCTAACAGAAGCGCAAACATGTCCTCATTGTTGAAGCCACTTTCAGGTGACTTCCTAAACCTGCTGTCTGGCAAGGCTCATAGGGTCCCCCTCATGCCTGCTCCTCTCTGTGGGCCCTTGGCTCTGTCCTCTGTAAACTCAAAACTACAGACACCACCCTGAATGCAAGGGGTACAGGCTTTATTTAATGGGCAAGTAAACATACATTTTGCACGAAGCAGGACATTATTAACAGAGCATTTCCGTATCCACACCAACACCTACTTTCCTGCCAGCGTAAATGATCTCACGTAATATAAGCAAGTTAAGGCTGCAGGTTTACTCACATCCATTCATTCCCACAGGTGGAAGGCCTATCACATGTGTGTTTTCTGATGTTGTGTAAGCCTTGAGCTACGATTAAAAGCTTTGCCACAGTCGTTGCACTTGTAAGGCTTCTCTCCGGTGTGAATCCTCTGGTGTATGATCAGATGTGAGCGCCACCTGAATATTTTCTCACAGTCGCCACACTGGTGCAGTTTCTTTATGGTATTAACCTTTTTACGGCTCACAAAGGTGGAACCTTCCAAGGTGTTTCCATATTCATAGTACCACTGGGCTCTAGTGTGAATTCTCTGGTGTTCAATGAGATAAGAGCTCCGACTGAAGGCCTTTCCACATTCACTACACTCATAGGGCTTCACTCCCGCGTGAATTATCTGGTGTTGGAACAGGGTTGAATTCTGACTGAAGGCTTTCCCACATTCGGTGCACTTGTAGGGCCGCTCCCAGTGTGTACCCTCTGGTGGATGGTGAGCTGCGTGCTCATACTGAAGGCCTTCCCACACTGGAGGCACTCATAGGGCTTCTCTCCCTTGTGGATCCTCTGATGGTAGATGAGGCTGGAGCTCTGGCTGAACGCTTTCCCACAGTCGTGGCACACGTAGGGCTTCTCTCCCGTGTGGATCCGCTGATGCTGGATGAGGTGCGAGCCCTGCACAAAGCCTTTCCCACACTCGTCACATTTGAATGGCTTTTCTCCAGTGTGAGTTCTCTGGTGGCGAATGAGTCGGGAGCTACACCCAAAGGCTTTTGTGCACTTGTTGCATTTATAAGGCTTCTCTCCAGTGTGGATCAGCTGGTGCTGGCTCAGGCGAGAGATCCACCGGAAAGCCTTCCCGCACTCGTCGCACTTAAAGGGCTTTTCCACAGTGTGACTTCTTTGATGCGCAATGAGGCTTGGACTCCCGGAGGCTCTGGGCATCTGAGATCTCTCCCCAGCGTGCATCCTCTGGTGCTGAGCTAGAGTTGAGCTCTGGCTGAAGGCCTTGCCACACTCCTTGCACAGGTAGGGTCTCTCTCCCGTGTGTGTTCTCTGGTGTCTGACCAGTTGAGACTGCTGGCTGAAGGCCTTCCCACACTCCCGGCAGCCATAGGGCCTCTCTCCCGTGTGGATCCTCTGATGATGGATGAGGCTGGAGCTCTGACCAAAGGCTTTCCCACATTCCTCACACCTGTACGGTTTCTCTCCAGTGTGAATTCTCTGGTGCTGAATCAGTTTTGAGCTCAGGCGGAAGGCTTTTCCACACTCCACACACTTGAACGGTTTCTCCCCCAGTGTGGATTCTCTGGTGCTGATTGAGCTGTGAACACAGCCTGAAGACTTTCCCACACTCCTCACACTCATATGGCTTCTCCCCACAGCAGTTACTTGGGAGTTTCCCCTGAAAGCAGCCAAACAATTGTTTTTGGCATTCGTGACAGCAGTTAGGCTTCTCCTGTACACTAATTTCCTGGTGAGCAGCCAGGTCTGGAGTGTGTCCAAATCCTCTGCCACATACCTGGCATTGCTGTGACGTCCCTTGCACACCAGCTCTCTGACCTTTTCCAGGCTGACAGCTGAGGCCACTGGCTCCCAGCTCCTTGGATTCCTGTGTAGTGTCCTTGGTGAAGGTCTTGGGAGCCACAGTCCCTTTATTCAAACAGTGTTTCTGAAAAAGGGAGCCCCTCACTCTCTGCACAGGGCTGCTTGGACGTCTCTCTGACCAGACCTCAGAATTGGAAGTGTCTGCAGAGCCAGGACCCTGAGGCTTCAGAAGGTCCATGTCCCCCTGCTCACGCGCAGGCCTAACGGTAGAATCTGGAATAAACAGGAAATGAAAGCGCTCTTTATGTACTGAGCTCACAGAAAGGACAAAGACTGAAGTGGTGGGAAGGCCAGTTCTTCCTGGGACGGCGGCACAGAGGCCGCTACACACCCCAAGGGGAGATGATACGAGAAGAGGTCCTTGGAGAGGCCTCTACTTGGCTTCACCATGCTTTTTGGTCCACAGTGGTAAAGTGCTCCTCTCTGCTAAGCAGGATGCGGGGAGCTGCATGTCCTAAGAGGGGCTTGTGAGCCGAGGGCACCCCAGGGGCACCCTGAAGGAGATGTCCATGAGGATGCAACATGGGACTGCACAAAGCCAACCTGAGGGTGGAAAGTTTGCCAACAAGGATTCTCAGAGGGGTCAGAGGCCTCCGGCATCCCAGCTGGTGAATGGGAAGGTAGAAGAGGTCTGACCTGTGAATGGAGGGAATGGGCAGGAATGAGACTGAGGCTCAAGAGCTGCAGGGGGGTTACCCAGGGAGCCCAGAAGAGGGCAGAGTGCCCAAGGTGCCCATGGCTACTCTCTGCTTCCTCCAGTGGCCACTCATTTGCACCTGACACTTCTGGCTGGGCTGGAAGCCGAGTGGCCACACCCAGCAGACCACACTGACTTCCCTTTCCCCGTGACAGGTTTCTGGAGGTTTCCACACCCGTCAGTACCCCAGGAAGCCTTCCTGACATCTGCTTTCCTTTTGGACTTTCCTTCAGGCTCCTGTCCTACTCCAAAATCCCAGAGCACCTCTGCTGAAGTCACACTTCTCCATGATCATAAACACAACACAATCATAGTCACAGTCACAACCAGCCTGGTCCTACCATGGCAAATTCACAAGCCCAGTCAGGCTTCAGCCCCACAGCTCTGCTCACTACTAACCATCAGTGGTTGGGTCTCTAACTTCCAGCGATCTCCATGTCTTCCAGGAAGAGCTCCCACCTACCTCGCTCTTCTGCATGCAGCGAACAGATCCCAGTGGTTCCTGATTGGCCTTCCACAAGAAGGCCTTCCACAGAAGCCTCACCCACAGGGAGGCAGACCGGCTCAGAGCCGAGCAGCCTGCACGAGGCCATGCTGATGAGGACAGCATGAGGCGGCCCTCTCCCTCCTCAGCCTCACAGCAATCCTGCTCCCTGGGCAGGGCTTGCTCGGCCCTCCTCCCAAGCCTTCCTCTGCCTGCGGGTAAGAAAGCAAGACACTAAGACTCCCAGCAAGTACTGCTCCTGCTCTTCCCCCTGCCAGAAACTCAGAGGCCCAAAGGAGAGATAAATGCATCCCTAGTAGGGCTAAGGCCTGGTGGACATGCCAAGCCTCAGACTGCAGAGAATCAAGCAGCTCAGTCACCTGCAACCACTGACAAAGGACCAGGACACCACAGCCCACCTGGCTATGCTCCTATATTCTACCCTCTGGGTCCCTGTGTCTACATCCAAAAGAGGCTTGGCTGACATTTCCCAGTTCTTCCCTGACCCTGCACAACACTAGGCCATGGCCTGCCCCACCTGTCCTGCTGCCCAGCCTCCTGTAGCCTCCTGCTCTCGGCAGCCTCTGACCTCCTGCTGTCCCATTTCTCTCTGACCCTATTTAGCACTGACAGCTCCTGCATGGCACACCTGTAATTAAAGCTCAAGGCCCTGTCCCCTTCCCTGGAACACTAAGCTCCTTCTCCAGCAAACTCTGGGCAATCCCTGGGAAAAAGGCAAGCACTATGAAAAAGTAAAGCCTCTCTGGAGGATGGGACACACATTCTCCCAGAGCAATGGCACAGCAGTGCCTGATGATGACCCTCTTGTCACTATCTGGGGACAAGGAGCTAGGGGTCCCTGAGTCACACATCAGGGGGCTCTGGTGGTAGGCAAGGACAGGTGGAGGGACTGCTACAGACTCTGCCCTCTGCCCACTGTTCCTTCTAGTCCCCTTCGCTATCTGATGCCAGTTGACCAGCCAGGGACAAAGAACTTGCCTGGGCATTTCCTTTGCTCTGTGTCTCTGGCTGTGTGCTCCTGCGTACTGCGCTCTAGGGGCCATGTTCCTGCGCTGAGACCACACGGGTTACCTCGGGCTTGCTTCATCCCCTCAAGGGGACGATTTGCTGCAAATACACCTATCAAGCTGTCTGATTCTGCCACTGCAGCTGGCTTTTCTGCCACAATGTGCTCTCCACAGCCTTCCTGGGAGGCTTGGTTTAACTGGCCACCCTCCAGCTTTGTCTCCTTCCCAGGGAGGACCAGAAGGAGCCCCTGCAGGCGGGATAGAGGGGCGTGTGGAAACAGGCTGCTGCTCGCTCCAAGTTATTTCTTTAAATCTTTATTTATTTTTTTAGTTGTAGTTGGACACAATACCTTTATTTACTTTTTTGTTGTTGTTGTACCGGGGATTGAACTCAGGGGCACTCGCCCACTTGGCCACACCCCCAGCCCTATTTTTTGTATTTTAGTTGAGACAGGGTCTCACTGAGTTGCTAAGTGCCTCGCCATTGGTGAGGCTGGCTTTGAACTCGCAATCCTCCTGCCTCAGCCTCCCAAGTGCTGGGATTACAGGCGTGTGCCACCACGCCCGGCTATTTACTTATTTTTATGCGGTGCTGAGGATCAAACCCAGGGCCTCACACGTGCTAGGCAAGCGCTCTACCTCTGAGCCACAACCCCAGTCCCTGCACAGTTAATGTGAGGGCATCAGGCGGCCCCTAATCCAATAGGAATGGTGTTCTCATAATGAGTTGGCCACATGAAGACAAACAGTGAGAATGCGGCTGAGAGAAGGAGGAGCAGGGTCTTGGCACACCTACAAGCCAAGGAACACCAACAACTGCATGAGGTCCCCAATCCTGGAAGAGGCAACAAGGGCCAAGCCCTGCAGACTTCTGGGCTCCACGGCCATGAGACATTTGTTGTTGACTTGTGCTGCTTTGCTGCAGCAGCGGCAGAAGGCCAGCGCACTGGGGTCTGATCTGAGGGGCTTGGTTCCCCAGGCCCCATGAAATTCCAGAGACAGCAGCTGTGAGGGAACTGCCTCAGGGACAATTTGTCTGAGTAGAGGAAGTGGGGAGCCAAGTTTAATGCTCCCTCAGATCCACAGATTTGTGCCTTTCTTCAATAGGTATGTTAGTAAAATTAGAAACTGAACAAAATGTGTACAATTTCAAAACCAAACTTTTTACTAAATGCACAGGTGCTTTGTGTTCTTGCTGTCATGTGGTTTGGTCTCCCCAGACAGCCCCACATGTGTCTGTGCTTCCCTCCATTCCTGTGCCTGCCTGTGGCACCCCCAGCAGCCCAGTCTAGCCCCTGGGATCCGCCCCAACCTCCCACTTCTCTGTTCCCACCTATGGCTACTCCTCCCCAAAGGTTCTCTGCTACAGGACCTACACCTCACCTGTCTGGGAGGTCCATGGCGCTTCTGTACCCTCACCTCCCTGCAGGTCGATGACCCATGGCTCTTGTCCCTGTTCCAACCGAGAGATCAGCTCAGGTTTGAAGACCAGGAATCCTGCTGTGTGGGGGCAGAGAAGGGAGATGCTTGGAGCATGGCCAGTGCTTGACACCCCCAAAATAGAAAGGGTGAGTTGCCCCACCAGACATCAGCACATCCTAGCCAGGAGCAGCGATGCACCTCCCAGCCACTTGGGTGGCCGAAGAGTACCAAAGACCAAAGCAAGGGAACAAGCCAAGCAGGAAGCCGGCCCCAGACTCTCATGCTGGGGAAACGGTTCAGTGCTTGAACAAAAATAAAACAGGAGGGGCTGGGAACACGGCTCAGTGGTAGAGCGCACGCCCAGCACGTGCGCGGCCCAGGTTTGATCTCAGCACCACGTACAGATAAGCACATTGTGTTCAACTGAAGCAAATAAATAAATATTTTAAAAAAATAAAAATAAAACAGGAGGGGCTGAGGTTGTGGCTCAGCGATAGAGCGCTCGCCTAGCACGTGCGCGGCCCGGGTTCAATCCTCAGCACCATGTAAACATAAATGCATTGCATTGTGTACAACTAAAGCAAATAAATAAATTAAAAAAAAACAAACAAAAAACAAAAAAAACAGGAGCGGCACAATTCACAATAGCTAAATTGTGGAACCAACCCAGATGCCCTTTAGTAGATGAATGGATAGGGAAACTTTAGTATATATACACACTGGAACATTACTCAGCATTAAGAGAATAAAATCATGGCATTTGCAGGTAAATGGATGGAGTTGGAGAATATAATGCTAAGTGAAGTGAGTCAATCCCAAAAAACCAAAGGCCAAATGTTTTCTTTGATATGAGGATGCTGACTCATAATGGTGATGGGCGAGCATGGTAGGAATGGAGGAACTTTAGATAGGGCAAGGAGAAGGAGGGAAAAGGAGGGCGTTTGCAGGTAGGAAAGATGGTGAAATGAGTCAGACATCATTACCTTAAGTACATGTATGAGGACACAAATGGTGTGAAAATACTTTGTGTAGAACCAGTGACTTGAAAAATTGCGCTCTATATAGTAATATGAAATGGATTGCATTCTGCAAGCCATGTATAACAAATTAGAATAAATAATTTTAAAAAGGAAAAAAATAAAAAATCAACTTAAATCCCACCCATCTGAGATAGCTATTGATGATTTTTGGTATAGTTCTTGTTGAGTCTCTTTTAATTTATCTCTTCATGCAAACATATTTTTAAAAAACAAGCATTGCCGGGCGTGGTGGCACACGCCTATAATCCCAGCACTTGGGAGGCTGAGGCAGGAGGATAGAGAGTTCAAAGCCGGCCTCAGCAATGGCAAGGCACTTAGCAACTCAGTGAGACCATGTCTCTAGTAAAATACAAAAAAGGGCTGGGGATGTGGCCCAGTGGTTGAGTGCCCCTGAGTTCAATCCCTGGTACCAAAAAAAAAAAAAAAAAAAAAAAGAAAGGATTGGTATTATGTTGTTTACACAATTTTATATGCCACTTTTTCCACTTACTTTAAGTAGGGCCTTTCTTTTTTCATGTGATTAAATACTTATAGAAAGAAAAAATAATAGAAAAAACAAAACAGGATTTTTCCTTAACTCCAATACAAAGGTGGAACCATGACATAAATGATAAACTATAAAATTCAAGGGAGAAAATGTAGGCTGTCTCAGTGAGCCTGAAGTGGGGAGTAACTCTAATAAAACCTCAAAGGCACAATCTATAAGACAAAACCTGAGTACATTATGTGAAAATGTGACAGGGCCTGGGGTGCAGCTCAGTGGCAGAGGGCTTGCGTAGCATGCTTGAAGCCCTGGCAGAATCAATCCCCCATACTGGGGGAAAAAAAAAAAAAAACTTAACCAGCGTTACCAAACATGAGAGAAAGGTAAAGGTACAATGTGAATCTGTGTAGTGTTCACATTTGATATGCTGTACGATAGACTTTGTATAAAATGCTTTCACACCTCTAAGCCTCGGGGACATTTTAGAATTGAAGTCAGCAGCCTTCCAGCAACCTGGTAGCAGATGTGAACATGCCACTGCTGCCCACACATGCGAACTTGGCCACACATGCTGCATTTATCTGCTCTGTATGCTGTCGTCAAAAAACTTATTCTGGCCAGGCATGGTGGCACATGCCTGTAATCCTACTGATGTAGGAGGCTGAAGCAGGAAGATCAGAAGTTCGAGGCCAGCCTCAGAAACTTAAGTGAGGCCCTCAGCAACATAGCGAGACTCTGTCTCAAAATAAAGAAAATAAAAAGGGCTGGGGATGTAGCTCAGAAGTAAAGTGCCCTGGGTTCAATCTCCAGTACCAAAAAAAGAAAAACAAAAGTTAATTTAGTAGCTTAGGAAAAAAAGAGGCTTTATTAACTCCCAGAATTTCACCTACCCAGTGAAGGCTGAGTCACCTGAATGTGCAAAGTCTGGAGCCAGCCTGGCACTCACAGGTATGAGGCCCCTGCTTAGCCCATGAGGGCCTAAGCACTCAGTGTCCCCCACCTCTGATGCAGGCCTGGCTGTGTGGGTGCTGACTGACCATGCAGGGGAGTGGGCCCAAGGTGCCACCTCACCTAGTCCAGCCACGCTGCTGTGGTTCTCCAGCATCACCTCCCTGTAGAGGGCCTTCTGGCCAGAGTCCAAACACTGCCACTCCTCCCGGGAGAAGTGCACAGCCACATCACCAAATGTCACCGCCTCCTGAAAGGACAAACACCAGCACCCAAGGGATCCCTGGGTGCCAGCCCCATCCTTGCACGGGATCACAGCATCTCAGGCAGGTGCACCAAGGGGTTGGGCAAGAATTGCCCAGCTCCTTCCTCCAAAATCTGAGGAAAGGGTAGTTTGAGGGGAGAGAAGGGACCTGGCTCTTGGTAACCTTATGACCCTCCCCCTCATGACCCTCAGCTGGGCTGATCTGGCAGAGGTTTGCTCACTGCCTTGTGGATGGGACCAAGGGGGCTGCCTGAGCCTGGCAAGAGCCACAGTAAGGGCTGAGGCTGGGCCTGGGCCCAGCCCAGTGGGCAAGGTAGATGCCCAAACTAGGAGGTGAAGGCTTCCCAGGGCAAGTGTGGGAATGGAGGCAGCCAGGCTTCCTACCATGAGGCTTGATGGGTAGCGTCCACTGGTCCTGGCTGGGACACCTGCAGGAAATTATGGAAGGGTCAGAAGTCAGGGTGGTGGAAGATCCCCAACTCCCAGGAAAATCAAGGTGGTACTGTTCCCTGCACAGCAGGCACATGGGTTGGGCTGAAGCAACCCTGGTGCTTAAGTATGTGGCCCCTCAAGCCTTGTGCGTCTTTCAGTGTGTTTGTGTATGATGTCAATCAGTCCACACAGGAGTGGCTGGCATGTGCCACAAACTCAACTAGGCAAAGGGGAGGTAGCAGTGAATGCACAATCACCCTACCTTCATGGACCACTCTAGTGGAGGAAAGAGCAAAATAACCACAAAATCACAACCATGGTAGTGTCGATGTGGGGAACTATTAAAACCTTTAACTGGAAAACTGATTTAGGCTGAGTGCGGTGACACATGCCTATAATCCCAGTGACTCAGGAAGCTAAGACAGGAGGATTGCAAGTTTGAGGCCAGCCTCAGGATCTTAACAAGGTCCTTAGCAACTTGGTGAGACCCCGATTCAAAATGAAAAATAAAAAAAAAGGACTGACTGTGGATGTGGCACAGTGGTAAAGCGCTCCTGGGTTAAGTCCCCAGTATCAAAACAAAACTAAACAAAAAACTGATTTATTCTAAGGGGTCACTTCTCCAGGGCACCTAGGCCAAGGTGACTGGGGTGGGGAGAAACACTCCAGGCAGCATGAACATCATGTGCAAAGGGCCTGAGGCAATAAAGAATGAGGGTGGGGGCTGGGGTTGTGGCTCAGTGGTAGAGCGCTCGCCTAGCACGGTGCACGGCCCAGGTTTGATCCTCAGCACCAGGTACAAATAAAAGCATCATGTACAACTAAAGCAAATAAATAAGTATTAAAAAAAAAAAAAAAAAAGAATGAGGTGGGGGCTGGAGTTGTGGCTCAGTGGTGGAGCACTTGCCTACCATGTGTGGGGCCCTGGGTTCGATTCTCAGCACCACATATCAATAAACGAATAAAATAAAGGTCCATCAGCTTCTACAAAAAAAAATTAAAAAAAAAAAAAAAAAAGATTAAGGCTGAAGGAGCCAGTAAAAGTGGATTGTAGGCAACAAGGCAAGCAGCAACTGCAGGATGGAATAGATACAAGCCAGGATGATGGACTGCAGGGAAGACAGGATCAGATGCAGGAACCCTGCTCCAAGTACATAAACTCCATCCAGGGTCCGGCTACAGCTGGCATCTGTCACCAGGATGGCTCCAGCCCCAGGGATGTAATCTGATGTAGATAAACCTCACTAAAACAGCGACCTCTGGACCCTCCCCAGGCAGTCCCCTGAGAGGTCAGAATGGGAAGTGCTTCTTAGAGGGGCTTTTGGCCAAGAAAGTGGCCCCAGGCCAATGGGACAGGGAGCACGACCCACGCCGCAGTGACCACTGGAGGGCGGTGCTCCTTTAGCGCCTGGACATTTAGGGTGCTGCTGCCAGGGCTGGAAGAGGAGTATCCTACAGAGAAAGACAGGCCTTGAGAGGCAGCCAGGATTCGAAGACGGTCTAACTCACCCAACATCAGTGGCACCGATGGTTGTGTCACTGTCACCTCTCACTGCATGGGTAGAAAGTGAGAGGGAAAGACAGGGCCCTAGAAGAAGTTATTATGCAGGAAAACCAGGGAGAATCCCGGGGCAGCCCAGGGCGGGAGGGAAGGCGCAGTTAGGGCTCGCCTTACTCAGGCAGGACGCAGGAGTCCGCGAGTGACCTGGGTGTAGCTGCGGGGTTCAGCCACTCGACTGGCGCCTCCCGCCGACGGAGTCCAGGGCGGCCGCTGCCCGACCATGTCCTCCGCCAGGCGTTCACCGCCTCTGTAAGCAGCCCGCGCTTCCCTACGTAGAGGCCAACCCAGCCCGCCGCACCGACTCACCCTACCGGAGGCCAGCACTAGGCCCGCAAACGCGCGACGCCGCCAGAAACGGGCCTCGCTCACACACCCCGCCCACTTCCGGCCGTTCTGGTCCGCTCGGAGGTTCGGTCAGATCTCGGTGGTTCCCAGCCCCGCCTCCCGGGCTTGGGCGGAAGGGGAGGAACCGGAGCCCGAAGAGAGGCAAGTTGTAGAGCGGTTTAGAGTAGGGATCGAGAGCTGGGCCAGGAGCTCGAGGGAGAGGCCAGCGTCTGTGGAGGGCGAGACAGGGTCCACGGGGGTGGCGCTAACCGGGAGGACGGGACAGAAGCCTGTCCGGGCTGGACTGTGGGAAGGGCGTGGCTGAACCGCGGGGAGGGCGGGGCCAGGAGCCTGAGACACGCGGGTAAGAAGAGGGCGTGGATGAAAACGACGGTGGGCGTGGCCACGAGCCAGAGGGCGGGGCCAGGGTCCGTGGAGGGCACGCTGGATCCCGGCGCCTCTGAAACCGGAGCGGGGCCGGGCATCTCTGTGCGCCGCGACTTTTGGGCCCCGGGGCATCGGTCCCAACTTCTCGCAAGCTGGGCGCGCTCCGTGCGAGGGGTCGCTCCGACTGGGCTCACCTCCGATGGCCAGTCTCGGGGCTGGTTCCCCACGCTGGCCCTGCTGGCACGCAGGCGCCGCGCAGACGTCCTGGTTCAGGGTGGGGCCGTCGCCAGCTCCGGGACTGCGGGCAAGACCGGATGGGGGCGACAGGAGGCTGTTTCTTGTTGAATGCCGCTGCCGCGCCAGGGAGCACAGGCACACGCCCTAAGCCCCGGAAAAGGAAGGCGGCGTCCTCCGCGCGCTTTCGGACCAAGCCACCAGCTCAGGCCAGTGGCGTCCTCTTACTGAGGGCGGTCTCCTCCCTGGCTTCACGAGAAACCCGGTCACCTGTGCTGGTGTGGGCGCCCTCAGATCCACGCTCTGCTATCCTGTGGGACGCCCCCATCCCCGCCAACGGCTTCTCCCAGTATCGGCCTTTCTTAGGATACTGCAGGAGTGTGAGGCACCATCTGGCAGAACCTGCATGCCTCCCGGTTCCAGGCAGTGGAGAACCCTGCCTGACCTTGGGCTGACTCCAGGCTCCCGTCAGTGGATGCTCCATTGGGGCACTCAAACTGGCCTCACACTCAGCCCCCTGCAGGGAGTTCCCTTTAAAAATAAAAATGTTCTAGTTCCTCTGCAAGCCCCAGGACAGCAGAGCACTCCTACCTTGAGCCTCCAGCAGCTCTCATGCCACACAGGGAAGCGCTGCCTCAGTGTCCTGATGCCTTCACAGAACCTTAGATCCAGCCAGGCACACTGGCGTCTCTGGTCTACATGACAGCAAGCTTCATACTGCAGGGTCTTGAACTGATGGGGCCTGGCAACCCTGTGCTCCAACCTGGCCTGCTCCTATACAGGGTACATCCAGGATAACACAAGGAGTGGGGGGGGGGGGGGGGGACATGCTGACATGTGGATCAACAGAGAGCCTGACTTAGGATGTCCACAGGGTGGGCACCCAGTATTCATGTGATAGGGCACTGAGGCCCTGAAGGTTCTAGTTAGAGGTGGGGAAGGGGGCTGCCTCTTACCTCTGTATCCAGTGCAGGCCCTCTAGGACCCCACTGAGCTGTCAGAGACCTTTGCAGGGTTGCAGTGTTCTCTGGGCCATCCCGGATCACTTTCCCTCTGATCCATCCAGGATTGAGGTTTTAGGGCGCCTTTGTTCTCCCTGATTTATTTATTTATTGTTTGTTTGTAAATATTTTTTTAGCTGTAGTTGGATACAATACCTTTATTTTATTTATTTATTTTTATGTGGTGCTGAGGATAGAGCCCAGCGCCTCCCACAGGCTTGGTGAGCACTCTACCACTGAGCCACAACCCCAGCCCTAATTGCTATATGTTTCCTGAGTGACACAGTGCCTTGACTTAGGATTTGGCCAACTGTTTTCCCTGTAGATCTGAACCCAAGTCGGGGCCTTGGATGTCCCCAGGCACCCATAAAGCTGCTTGGGTTGTTGCTCAAATATACTGGGAGATAACTTCTGTTCCTACACAGGTAGGAACTAGCCCTGGACTTGAACTAAATCCCTGAAGCCCTCTTCTAAATTCCATAGCCAGAAGCCCTCCTTGCAGACAAACATTGGTAGAATCTATCTGGTCTCCAGGAAGCTGGGCCTTTTTAAGTTTCCCTAGTAAGTGCTGAGGAATTAGCGCTTCTTACTTTGAAATCTCAACTGACCCCATCTTGGGATGGTTTGGGGCACTCCCTTGTGGGAATCCCCCTATGCTGCCCTTGAGGTGCCTACAGCCTTTGTTCCACCAGGGCTCCAAGCTGCAAATGTTTCTGGAGACATCCTAACTAAAAAGCTACTTTCACCGGGCGCGGTGGCGCATGCCTATAATCCCAGCACTTTGGAGGCTGAGGCAGGAGGATCGAGTTCAAAGCCAGTCTCATCAATGGCGAGGCACTTAGCAACTCAGTGAGACCCTGTCTCTAATAAAATACAAAAAAGGGCTGGGGATGTGGCCCAGTGGTCGACGCCCCTGAGTTCAATCCCCGGTACCAAAAAGAAAAAGAAAAAAGAGTTTTGTAGTTTATGGGGCTGGGGTTGTGGCTCAGTGGTAGAGCGCTCGCCTAGCACATGCGCGGCCCGGGTTCAATCCTCAGTACCATGTAAAATAAAGGCATTGGGTGCAACTGAAGGGCAAAAATCACACCAGAGACAACCGTGCAGCCAAGAGATTTATTCACCAGCCTCTATGGCTGGTTGGAGGCAGAAGTAGTACAGGAGAGAGGACTCCGGGAGAGGGAAGCATGCAAGCTCTGGACGGAGGGTCGGTGCCTAGTCTTGCCACAGTCTCCGGAGCTGTCGGCTGGGGCAGTGCTGTCAGGCTGGAGACAGTGAGTCTGGAGCCTCTGCAGTGGCTGCTTCCTTTCTGCAGGGACTTTGGGGGACGGTACAGAAGATCTCAGAAATGAGTATTACCTAATTTAACAAGTGAATCACAACTCCAATAGAAAGCACATGGAATGTAGCCTTTGACTCACCTCTTTAAAAGCCTCCTGTCCCTGCTGATGGGCAGAATCACAGCCTGTGGGACAGGCGTGCCCTGTGTTTCTCCTTTGCTAGTAAAGCAATAAACCTTTTTCCTTTATCTCAAAACTGTGTCCTTGGGCTGGGGTTGTGCACAGCGCGGGTTAGATCCTCAGCACCACATAAACATGAAAGCATTGTGTACAACTAAATAAATAAATATTAAAAAAAAAAAAACTGTGTCCTTGTTATTGGATTAGCATCAGGGACAAGGACTGCATTTTTGGCAATGATATGTCCTAACAGCCATAACCATCCTGGAGGAGGAACAGTGGCTTCTTTCAGGGCTGCCCCACATAATTTCGTGAACTTAGATGTTCACAAATTTTGTTTTCATAAGTCACGTTATTCTTTCATCATGAAAGGATGAATTTAATCAAACAAAACTGTCCTCTTTTAGTTCTTCACTCATGCATGTGGCACCCCAGAGGACATTCAGCCATAGCTTTATAACAGGTTGAAATGATGTACAAGGGGCTGGGGTCTTGGAGATTCAGGACTCACTAACCCACTGGGATTCATAGTTCACCTTAACCTCTCAGGAAAATCTTAATAGATACCTTCAAGCTATTCCCAACACCTGCACCCCTCAGTACCTCAAAACATTCCACCTGCTCCTGATGACGTCTCCCCTTACTCATGCATAGGAAGTGGGAGCTCTTATGGGAAATCCTGCTCCTGGTCCCCTCACCCTGAGCACCTCCCTTCCCTACCCCCACCAGGTGCCTGCAGGATGGGGACAATGCTGTCTGCTCCCTGTACCCTCCTTCTAGTCTGGATATCAAATGTTGCCCAAGGCCCATATTAAAGGTTTGATTCTTAGGACAGCATTATTCGGAGATGGTGGAACCTTAAGGAAGTGGGGCCTAGCAAGAGGTTCTTTTTTTTTTTTTTTTTGGTACTGGGGATTGGACTCAGGGGCACTCGACCACTGGGCCACATCCCCAGCCCTTTTTTGTATTTTATTGTATTTTATTAGAGACAGGGTCTCACTGAGTTGCTTAGTGCTAAGTTGCTGAGGCTGGCTTTGAACTTGCGATCCTCCAGTCTCAGGCTCCCAAATGCGGGGATTACAGGCGTGTGCCACCCCGCCTGGCTGCAAGAGGTTCTTAAGTCATTGGAGGTAGGCTGTCAAAAGGGACTCTGGGACCCTGACCCCTTCTTTGTTCTTTTCTTTCCTTGCTAAGGAAGTGATGATGACACCTGTAGTCACAGCTACTCAGAAGGGTTAAGGCAAGATGGCAAAGAGCTCATCCTGGCTTGAGCCCAGGATCCAAGGCCAGCCTAGGCAACATCATCTCAAAAAGTAAATGAATAATTTTTAAAAAAATATTTATTTAAGCCGGGCACGGTGGCGCACGCCTGTAATCCCAGCATTTTGGGAGGCTGAGGCAGGAGGATCGCGAGTTCAAAGCCAGCCTCAGCAGTGGCGAGGCACTTAGCAACTCAGTGAGACCCTGTCTCTAAATAAAATACAAAAAAAAAGGGCTGGGGATGTGACCCAGTGGACGAGTGCCCCTGAGTTCAATCCTCGGTACCACAAAAAAAAAAAAAAAAAAAAAAAAAAAAAAAAAAAAAAAAAATTATTTACTTTAATTGTACACAATGCAATGCATTTATGTTTACGTGGTGCTGAGGCTCAAACCCGGGCCGCGCACATGCGAGGCGAGCGCTCTGCCGCTGAGCCACAACGCCAGCCCATGAATAATTTTTTAAAAGTTTAAAAAAGGAAACAGGATGGATGAGACCCCAATATGTTAAATCTAGGCACCCTAGACCTTGGATTGGGCCCATGTCCTTAGTATATACAGAGAGGGCAGACAAGTGTCCACATGACAGAAGGGTTTAAGGTCAGGTCATTGGCATGGTTCTTGTCACCCTATGTCAGCCCCAATATGGCCCCATCCATCCTTTGTCCTGGGGGTGCAGATAAAAGCAGCAGCTGCTCTGCAGGTGGATGGGCAAGCCACTCCTGCCAGCCAGATACGCCTGCCCAAGTCTGTCCTGGAGCCAGCACTCTGCTCCTCAGAACCCCACAGCAGGACCATCAAGCTACCTGGATTCAGGACATGCAGCTCAGAGTGGCAGGCATGGGTTTATTACAAGGGACAGGAAAAGGGGACACTCTGATAGGGAGACACTGGGTGCTTTCAGAGAGAAGGATGGCACACCCTTCTGCCTTCCAATTTTATTGGGGGTTCCAGAGTAGTTTCCAGAGTCCACCCAGGTCTACCTCTTGACTGATAACAGGATGACATCAGACTTTCAAGTCTCCACTGCCATGACATCTCTAGGTTACTTTGGCCTATGCTGACTGGTTCTAATTGGAAACTGTTCTTACAAATTTTATGGTTAGCAGGGGATTATCCTCGTCTCCTGAGTTCTGGGATCTCATCTGTGTAAGGATAACAGATGAGGTTACCAGTGTAACCCGTGTTCTTCTTATTTGGGCCTGCATTTCTCCTGCAGATAAAAAGCTGCTTGCTGAGGAATATAATATATCCTGTTAATTAACTTAAATGAGGCAGGGCTGCAGGCAAATTTCTTTTAGTTGTTGATAGATATTCATTTTATTTATTTATATGCGGGGCTGAGAATCAAACCCAGTGCCTCACACATGCCAGGCAAGTGCACTACCACTGAGCAACAGCCCCAGCCCCAGTAACTTGCTTTTAACAAGAAAGCATGAGCTGGGCATGGTGGCACATGCCTGTAATCCCAGAGGCTCAGGAGGCTGAGGCAGGAGGATCTTGAGTTCAAAGACAGCCTCAGCAATGGCAAGGCACTTAGCAACTTAGTGAGACCCTGTCTCTAATAAAATACAAAAAAGGGCTGGGAGTCAGGCATGGTGGCGCATGCCTGTAATCCCAGCACTTGGGAGGCTGAGGCAGGAGGATTGCGAGTTCAAAGCCAGCCTCAGCGATGGTGAGGCACTTAGCAACTCGGTGAGACCCTGTCTCTAATAAAATAAAAAAAAAGGGCTGGGGATGTGGCCCAGTGGTCAAGTGCCCCTGAGCTCAATCCCCAGTACCAAAAAAAAAGGCTGGGGATGTGACCCAGTGCTCAAGTGCCCTGAGTTCAGTCCCTGGTCCCCTGCCCCCCAAAAAAAGGGAGGAAAAAAAAAAAAGCATGAGGGTCAGCAGAGGTACAGTGGGCCCAAAGACGATGAGAAGAGAGGGTAAGTTATAGCACAGGAACTGCATGGACACCTCAAAGAGAGAATGGTGTGGTGCTCAGAGGGTTAGTAGTTTTAAGGAAATTGAATCCCTCTGTTCTTGTCTTAATTTCCTGTCCCTTTAATTGGTTCACTACTCTTTGAATAGTCCTCAGCAAGCTTCTTTTGTGAGGGTCCTGATGTTTTGGTTGACAGAGTGACTGGGAATTGTGACATAGTTTAGGTGATAAGGGAGGGCCCAGGCCATCTGGCAGTCTATGACCTGAGTTTTTCTCAGGGGATTAATTATGGCTGAGGGAGATTTTTTTTAAAAATATTTATTTATTTACTTTAGTTGTACACAATGCAATGCATTTACGTCTATGTGGTGCTGAGGATCGAACCCGGGCCGCACACGTGCGAGGCGAGCGCTCTGCCGCTGAGCCACAATCCCAGCCCCTGAGGGAGATTTTGACATGAACATTACCACCCCAGTCCCCATGCTAGCATGTTGACTCATCCCATCTTTCTTTCCTCCTTGCAGTGTGTGTTAAAACAGTGGGATAAGACAATGTGGATGTAGTTTAGTGGCAGAGCACTTGCCTATCATCCATAAAATCCTCCACACTGCAAAAACAAAACAAAACTAAAACCCACTGTATGAAGGGTCTCAGGCACTTTCTTGTTGTTTCCTTCAGCAAACAAGTAACTATTTACTGTCAGCTGTGCCAAGATGTGGTCAGGCACAGAAGGGAGCTGAATGGGACTTGGGATGGTTGTCTGCCAAGACTATCCCAAGTCCTGGGATCAGGAAAGAAATTCCACCAGATAAAGCAATGGCAAACATCACTAAAACTGCCAGATTAACACTGAGTGATGGGGCTGGGGTTGTGGCTCAGCAGTAGAGCGCTTGCGGAGCACATGAGGGCTCTGGGTTTGATCCTCAGCACCACATAAAAATAAAACAAAAGTATTGTGTCCAACTTAAAAAAAAAAAAAAAAAAAACACAGAGTGAGCTGGAAGAGCTGGAACCTGATGGAGCCAGGATAGCCAAAAGGAGATGGGAGGTAACCAGGGAGTAGGGATGAAAAAGATACTCAGCAACGACATGATAAGGAGACTTGGATTTCTCACGAAAACACAAGACTTTTAAAAATAAATCAGAGTGAGCCGGGCGTGGTGGCGCACGCCTGTAATCCCAGCACTTGGGAGGCTGAAGCAGGAGGATCATGAGTTCAAAGCCAGCCTCAGCAAAGGTGAGGCACTAAGCAACTCAGTGAGACCCTGTCTCTAATAAAATACAAAAAAGGGCTGAGGATGTGGCCCAGTGGACGAGGGCCCCTGAGTACCATCCCTGGTACAAAAAAATAAAAAAATCAGAGTGTGTTGTTTGTAAGAAAAAAAAAAAAAAAAAAAAACATAAAGAAAGGCTAAAATTGGAGCCCAGTCAGCTGACTAGAGGGGCCACCAGCTCATTTAGGCTGCTTACCTTGCCCTCATGGCCACAAGGCCATTCTATTGCAGGGACCCAGCAGCTGCTACAGGTCGAAAAGCAGGAGAGGTGTCTGAAGCCTCCAAGCAAAGGAACTGGAGACCCAAGCAGGCCAAAGCTGCATGAAGCTCAGGCTGACACTGGTTAACACCTTATTGCCTGCTGAGGGAGGAGACAAGGCCAAGGGAGTTCAGGTACTGGACTCATGACAGCTGCTGGCTGAGGTGGAGTCCCAGGAGATGGCCATCCTCCAGAACTACTTTTCAGGAGAAGCCTTTGGCTGCCCCATCTCAGTCAGAAATGCCCTGGACCTCCTCTGGTCTGTGGCCTCCTTCACCCATGTCAACGCCAGCTCAGCTGCCTCCCTGGAGGGCCTCTTGCACAGGTCTCTAGACTCCCCTAACTTCAGCAAGTGGCCAAATGGCACCCCTCCCTCTCTGCCATTCTTGTCTCTGCCTGCAAGAAGGGTCAACATCCCACCCCAGTCCTGATTACAAGCCTCACCCCCCCACTGGGACCCCTGCCCTCACTTCCTTCCCTCCCTCGCTGCCCTCCCCCTCCACAGCCACCCCTGCTGACAAGACTCACTCAGCCGTGGGGGAGGGGCCACTTGAGGACTCCCGTCTCTCACCACAGCATGCATCCTGCTGGACACCTCTCTGCTGTACAGTCTCGTTTCTGTCTCCTCCCGGTCCACCTTCCTTTCCCCACTGTTCCCACCGCGTGCCACTAAGCCTCCTCCACACCCCGACCTCAGCCTGGTCCTCCTCATCTCCGGCGGGGACTTGGAGGACATTCTCTTCCCGGAGCCTCCCCCGGCTCGCGTCGACGCCCACAGCCTTCCTCCAGCTCCCCCAGGGCAAGAGGCCAGGGTCCCCCGGCTCCTCTGCCGTTGCCTCAAGGACCCGGCTGGGCCCAAGTCCCCGCGGCCAGCAGCGCCCGTGCCAGCGGGTGGCGGGTATTCGCCACCAGCCGGTCAGACCCCGTCTTCTCGACCCCGAAGCACCAGGTCCCCGAGGTGGAGCACTCACTGCCCGACGACCTGCATCAGCGGGAGCCCTCCTCGGTCAGGCACAGAGCGCCAGCCCCGCGGCTTAGCGCAGGTCTCTGTGAGTGGCCCTAGACAAACTACTCGACGTCCCCTCGCTCCTCAGTACGGAGCACAACATCCACCCTCCGGAAGACTCTGGCGCTGGCCAGGACCCGCCCACTCCCCCGTGCGCCTGCGCAGAGTCTCAGCGGCGCGGCGCTAGGACGACTATACATCCCGGCGTACTCTGCACCCGGAAGAGGGCCCCGCTCTGGCTCCGCCCCGGAAGATAAGGCGACTCGCGGGCACTGCGTTTCCTCTTTCGGCCGCGCTCTGTATCAGGTAGGTTTGTCTGCGGCGCTGAGGGTTTGGGGCCATCCGCCTCCATCCGTCGCGTTGGGTCCCGCCGGGGTACACGGGAGACTGTTCTGAGAAGGCGCCGGCGCGCGCGACCGCGGATGGGAACGCGGGAGGCTGGGGTGGGGGCGGGACGCGGGGCCAGCTTGCGCCTCTCCGGACACACGCTGACCTGATTTGTCCCTAGACCAGCCGTCATGGGCCGAGTGATCCGTGGACAGAGGAAGGGTGCCGGATCTGTGTTCCGCGCCCACGTTAAACACCGCAAGGGCGCCGCACGCTTGCGCGCCGTGGACTTCGCAGAGCGACATGGCTACATCAAAGGCATCGTGAAGGTGCGGGGCGCCTGCCCGGGTGGGTGGGGCGACGGGGCGTCTGCCGAGACCTGTGCTCACCCCACCTCGGCACGCAGGACATTATCCACGACCCTGGCCGCGGCGCGCCCCTCGCCAAGGTGGTCTTCCGGGATCCATACCGGTTTAAAAAACGGACCGAGCTGTTCATCGCCGCCGAGGGCATCCACACAGGCCAGTTCGTGTACTGCGGCAAGAAGGGTGAGCCTACTCGTGGGGAGGAAAGTTGGGGCGGAGAGGAGATGGGGGCTGCCTCTGGATCGCCCAGCCTGCGGCCTGGTAGGGACCGCCTGCGACAGAAGCCTCCAGCAAGGCCCGCCGGGATACGGTATCCAACGGGGTGTCTGGGGAGGTGGGAGCCCAGATATTGAATGTGCTCGACGCTTTGGTTTTACGTTGCCTCTGGCTGCACTGACCACCGGGTTCCGCTTCTCCCGGCAGCCCAGCTCAATATTGGCAATGTTCTCCCTGTGGGCACCATGCCTGAGGGTACGATTGTGTGTTGCCTGGAGGAGAAGCCTGGGGACCGGGGCAAGTTGGCCAGAGCCTCCGGTAACTATGCCACGGTCATCTCTCACAATCCGGAGACCAAGAAGACCCGTGTGAAGCTGCCCTCTGGCTCCAAAAAGGTCATTTCCTCGGCCAACAGAGCTGTTGTCGGTGAGTGCCTGGCAGCAGTTGAACGCAGCAGAAGTGGGTGCTCAGGCTGTGAGCTGCTTATGAACTGCCACCTGTTATCCTTGGGCTCTGTAAGCTTGAGTATGGGATAATCTGAGTCCTCATAGCTGTAAAGTGGGCAGGATGATGGTACCTATTTCTTTGGTGGTTTGGAGTAGAATAAGGTGGAGATTGAACCAGATGATTCTCAAACTGTGTGTGTGTGTGTGTGTGTGTGTGTGTGTGTGTGCGCGCGCGCGCATGCGCGCGCTTCCGATTTCTGATATCATTTCATTTGGTTAGTTCATTGGTTTCCTCAGAGAAAACAGGATCAGATATTAGGGATTTCCTTAAAGGCATCTACTGTTGAGTGAGAGAGAAAGGATTTGGTTCCAGGTTCTTTGTTTGGCAGCACCTTACAATCTGCTAAACCCAACCCTGGACAGAGTTGTTTCTGAGGTTCATAGAACAAGCAGAGCTGTGGTGCAGTGCACTTTGTTAGTTATTTGCCTTGGGGGATTCAGAAGTTGGGTGGCTTACCTTGTTTTTCAGACACAGTGAAGCAGGGGTGCTATCTTGGGAACTTGAATTTAGTTTGCTAGGGTGGAGACTAGTAGGCTCTTTGCATGGTGGCTGTAGAAGTACTGTGGCTCTTGACTGACGCATATGACTTTACTGAGAGTGGTTTGCGTTGGGAAGGGTTCATTGGCAGGAACACAATGGTGAGGGGGTTCTCTGAAGCTTCTGATCTCTCCAACAGGTGTGGTGGCTGGAGGTGGCCGAATTGACAAACCTATCTTGAAAGCTGGTCGTGCCTACCACAAGTATAAGGCAAAGAGGAACTGCTGGCCACGTGTACGGGGTGTGGCCATGAATGTAAGTAGCCCAGCAGTCAGTGGGTAGGGTATTCAAGTTACATAACCACATGGGTGGGTTAGCAAGTCCCTTCTAGAGGTGTTCCCTAACTCCTGTGGCAGGGGAATTTTCAGTGGGGGAAGCACTGGGTGGTAGTTTGTAGCCACAGGGTTCTTGATCTTGCCCCAACCCTCATGCAGTGGGGTCGCCACTACTCTAATACCATCTCCCTCTACCTGCAGCCTGTGGAACATCCCTTCGGAGGAGGTAACCACCAGCATATTGGCAAACCCTCCACCATCCGCAGAGATGCTCCTGCTGGCCGCAAAGTGGGTCTTATTGCTGCCCGGCGGACTGGGCGACTCCGTGGAACCAAGACTGTGCAGGAGAAAGAGAACTAGTCCTGATGGGCTCAATAAAGTTTGTCCTTTTGTTGTTAGGCTGTGTGCCTGTGGTTTCAGAGGGAGGGATCCCTGCCATGGATCCAGTGAGAGATGTGGGAGCTTAATGGCTGGAGAGGAGGTGCAGGTGTCCAGGGCCAGGAGCTTGCTCCCAAAGGAGGGGGTCAAAATCATGACACTAGGGTGGATGAGTCAGTACTTCAGCCTGTGGTGCTAAGACCCCATTTCACAAATGAGGAAACAGGTTAGAACTAAATCCTGAGCCTAGTGCTGTGGACCGTACCTGTAATGTCTTGGCTGTACCCTCAGTGTCTTGGTAGACTCATTCATAGTGGGTGTGGATGCTAGGTTACCGCTGGTTTTTCCAGTTCCTGGAAGCAGTCCTGTACTCTGGAATTCTACAACATGTTCCCCTTCAAATGGTGGAACATTCTTGTTCTCTGTTTCTATGAAGTTTTTCCTTGTGGGTGCCAACCTAATGGGGCCTTCCTTACCAGAGGTCCTAAGTTCCTCTTGGCTAGACCTCCTGCCCTCCAGCCTACCACTGGGCCACATCCCCAACACTCCCCTTCCCTTCTTTTTTTTTTCCCCTCGGTACTGGGGATTGAACTCAGGGGTACTCCCCAGCCCTTTTTTTTTTTTTTTTTTTTTAATTTATTAGAGACAGGGTCTCACTGAGTTGCTAAGTGAGAAGCTGGCTTTGAAGTCCTGATTCTCCTCCATCAGCCTCCAAAAATGTTGGGGTTACAGGTGTGCACCACTGTGCCCAGCTTTAATATTTATTTATTTGTTTGTTTTAGTTGTACACAATGCCCTTATTTTTGCCTGGTGCTGAGTATTGAACCTGAGCTGTTTTTTTTTTTTTTTTTTTTCTTTAATAGCTGGGCACAGTACCTTTATTTTTTTATGTGGTGCTTAGGATTGAACCAGGGCCTTGCACATGCTAGGCAACTGCTCTACCTCTTGATCCCAGGTCTAATACATGACAAAATTGCTGACTCTTTTTGATCAGTGGTGAGTGTTTGCAGTGTGTCCCAGTCTACTTTAGAGTTTGTCCAACTGTGTAGAACCCTAGACTGGACAACAAGGAGTTGGCTTGTGCCCCTAACTGTTCTGGTGCGAAGAAAACTACCAGGAAAAGGGCCCTAAACCTGCATATATTGATTTTGAGCAATTAAGAGAATGCAGGTGGGGCTGACTATGGCTCAGTGTTAGAGCACTCCTCTCGAATGTGTGAGGCCCTGGGTTTGATCCTCAGCACCATATAAAATAAAGGTATTGTGTCCACCTACAACTAAAATAATATATATTTTTTAAAAAAAGGATGTAGGTAAAGACTATTTTGAGCCTGATGTTTTTCCTGTCAGAAGGTGCTCCTTAGGAGCCACAGGTTGGAAACAGCTGACCTGCAAAGGGAAGATAAGTTTTCACCAAAACAAATGAGCTTTCCGTTAGCCCATGACATCCTGCACATAAACAGTGACATGCTGAGCAGCATCAAGTGTGAGCTAGTCGATCCTTTTCTGCTGAGCCCACTTGTATAGTGGGTGGAGGATTCCTGCCTCCAAAGTCCCTAGATGGTGACCCATCATCCCAGGACCATCTTTGAGTGACTATGCAGGTTTAGGCAGGGTCCTTAAATGAAATGGCAAGGCTTTACTGTGCCTGCCTGGTGGCTTCTTGTTCCGATGGTCCGCACCCATCTCTAGTGCAAGCTTCTATCCCTGGGCCACCTAGGCAATACCCTGGGATTTTGGTATCTGGTCCTGAAACGTTATTCACGGGTGGCGGGTGGAGGAGGTCCTAGGGTCCTGGCTTACTGAGGTGTTTCCTGAAGGATTGGGGCGGGTGGCAGGGCAGGGGAACCTGGAAGATTGTTGTAAAGCACACAGTATAGTGGAGCCATAAGCTGCTGCGGCTTTTCTGCTGCCTTCTGGGCCAAGTGCGTTCAGGCCTTGCCCGAGGGACACGCCATCTGGGCAGGTTGCTCCAGAGCAGTGGTGCTCTAGAGCCCCTGTTTTAATCGGAGGGGTTACTGGGTCCTATTTACAGAGAAGTTCAAGGTCAGGGGCAGCGGATTAAACAGGCTGCTTGGTCCTGTAAGCAACCACTTGTCTCAGAAAAGGGTGGTTCCCGCTACTTGACCCGCTGACGGCTTTCACCGCTCACTAGGGGAATTCATCAGAAAGGGACCACTGGCCGGGCGTTGGCCGGGCACGCCTGAGCGCTGGGTCCCACCCCAGCACCCTGCAGCTGTCGGGCGAGTAGCCGCGCGCGGGTCCCAGAGCGGCGGGGCGGTGCCTGGGGTCCGGTAAGGGGGGCTCGGCCTGGCGTCACTTCCGCCCGGCTCTAATTGGCCCGGCCGGCCGCCGAGCAGGGTCCCGTGGCGCTGAGGTGAGTGCTGTCCCTCTGCGCACGGACCCTGCTGGCGACCTTCAGGGTACGGGTCAGCCCAGCTCTCGACCACGCCTTCCGCCCCGGGGACCCGGGCAGGCCTCTTCCACGACTGACAGCATCCCCCGCCCGGGGGACCCGGCAGGCCCCATCTCCGGACTGACCATCCCCCGCCCGGGCGACCCGGGCAGGTCCCTTCCCCGACTGACAGCATGCCCCGCCAGGGGTACCCGGGCAGGCCCTATACTGACCCCTCATACCTAGTCTTCCCTTTGCCACATTCACCCCGAATCCGTATGCCTCCCATCCCGGGCGGGTCATTCCTTCTGCCCCCACCCAACTCCACTGAAAGTCTCTCCTCATAGGGCCCATGCACGCCCCAGATCCCCTCCGCAGGTCACCCCACAGGTCAACTTGTGTTCTGGGATATTCTTGACCCACTTCCTCCTGGTGACCCCAGGACCTTCAAGAGCTTGACTTGCTCCTCTGTAAATGCTCCTCCTCATTTCCCCCAGATCCTTACAGGTACTGCCCCTCATTTTGCATTTTAGTAGCCATTTCTCAAACCCCTCATTTTATTGGGTGTAACTTCTTTCCACCCCACTCTGTTTTCTCTTTTGGACTCTTCAAGGCTTTTCTCCTGCCAAAATTTTTTGGGGGGATGGGTACCGGGGATTGAATTCAGGGACACTCGATCACTGAACCACATCCCCAGACCTGTTTTGTGATACAGGGTCTCACTGAGTAGCTTAGCACCTACCTTGCTTTTTGCTGAGGTTGGCTTTGAACTGCGATCTTCCTGCCTCAGCCTCCTTAGCTGCTGGGATTATAGGCGTGTGCCACCGCGCCCGACTCCAGCCAAATTTTTGATTCTCATTTTTCAAAAGATCTGAAATCTTTTAATTTTCCCTATCGTCTTGTGCTTCCTCTCACCCCTCACCCTGCCCCAGAGCCTTGTGCAAGCTGGACTGAATCACATCCCTAGTGCTGCCCAGCATTTTAAAAAAATTTTTTTTTTTTTTTTTTTTTTTTTTTTTGTGGTACCGGGGATTGAACTCAGGGGCACTCGACCACTGGGTCACATCTCCAGACCTTTTTTTTTTGTATTTTATTTAGAGACAGGGTCTCACTGAGTTGCTAAGTGCCTCACCATTGCTGAGGCTGGCTTTGAACTCGCGATCCTCCTGCCTCAGCCTCCCAAAGTGCTGGGATTACAGGCATGCGCCACCGCGCCCGGCAAAATATTTTAATTTTAGTTCTTGATGGACCTTTATTTTATTCATTTTTTAATATGCGGTGCTGAGAATCAAACCTAGTGCCTCACACATGCTAGGCAAGCAGCTCTACCACTGAGCCACAAATCCAGCCCAGCTGCCCAGCTTTTTTGAGACAGATTCTTACCAAGGTGTCCAGGCTGCCCTTGAACTTAACATCCTCCTGCTTTAGCCTTCTGAGTTGATGGGATTACAGGCATCTTGTGTTTTGTTTTGTTTGTTTGTTTGTTTTTGGTACCAGATATTGAACTCAGGGGCACTCAGCCACTGAACCACATACCCAGCCCTATTTTGTATTTTATTTAGAGGCAGGGTCTCACTGAGTTGCTTAGTGCCTCGCTTTTGCTGAGGCTGGCTTTGAACTCAAAATCCTCCAGCCAGAGCCTCCTCAGCTGCTGGGATTACAGTCGAGCAACACCTCGCCCCACATGTCTTGTGCTTTTTAGTATATATTTTAAAACACTGTTTTCTCTAAATAAAATCAGGTATGCAGGGCTGGGGTTGTGGCTCAGTGGTAGAGCGCTCGACTAGCACGTGTGCAGCCCGGGTTCTATCCTCAGCACCACGTAAGAATAAAGGCATTGTGTTACAACTAAAACAAATAAATATTTTTTTTTTTTAAAAAAAGCATGTATGCAGAATGGATAAACAAACGCCAGTATCTTGAATTGTCGGTGCCACAATTGTTCAAGGGTTTTTTTTTTTTGTTGTTGTTGTTTTTTTTTTTTTTTTTTTTAAGAGAACATTGTGGGCTGGGGTTGTAACTCAGTGGTAGAGCACTTGCCTAGCATGTGTGAGGCACTGGGTTCCATCCTCAGTACCACATAAAAATAAATAATTAAAATAAAGGTATTATGGCCATCTACAACTAAAAATGTTAAAACAACAAAAAAGGCAGAAAGAATATATTGTAACCCAGGACAGTGATGCATACTTGTAGCCCCAGCAACTTAGGAGCTTGAGAGGCAAGAGGATTGCAAGTTTGAGACCACCTCAGCAACTGATTTAGACACTCTCGAAAAATAAAAAGGGCTGGGAATATAGCTCAGTTGTAGAGCTCCCAGTACCAAAAAAGAGTTAAACTGTATTTAGACCCAACTTCCAGTCCCACTCTTCGTCAGAGGCACCCATTTCTGATCAATATACTTCAGCCCATTCTCTTATATCATTACAAACCTAATGTTGTCTTTTATCTCTTAATAACCTATATATTGTCCGTTGCAGTGGCTCACACCTGTAATCCCAGCAACCCCTGAGGCTGAGGCAGGAGGATCCCAAATTCAAAGCCAGCCTCAGCAATTTAGCAAGGCTCTAAGCACCTTAGTGAGACCCTGTCTCAAAATAAAAAATAAAAATGGCTGGGGATGTGGCTCAGTGGTTAAGTGCCCCCAGGTTCAATCCCTGGTACAAAAATAAAAAACCCTAACCTATGGATAACCCTATCTGACAGCTTTACTCAAACTTATAACTCTGTACTTCCTCCTTGACGTTGATGTGCTTGGTTCTTTTTTTTAATATGTATTTATTTATTTGCTTTTTAGTTGTACACAATGCCTTTATTTTTACGTGGTGCTGAGGATCCAACCAGCTGCACACTGCTAGGTGAGCGCTCAACCCCAGCCCTGAGCCACAACCCCAGCCCATCTTTGGTTCTTTTAAACTGCTGTGACCTTGCTGTTGCCCTGAGGGACATCAATTTTTTTTTCTTGTACATAGTCATGTAGTAACATTCTCTTTTTTTAGTTGTAGCTGGACACGATAACTTTATTTTATTTATTTATTTATTTATTTATATGTGGTGCTGAGGATCGAACCCAGGGCCTCGCATGTGCTAGACAAGCACTCTACCACCGAGCCACAACCCCGGCCCCAGTAGTAACGTTCTTAAGTGCAGTAGCAGGATTTTTTTTTTATAGAGCAGATACCTGAGAATTGGATTTCCTGAGAGGTTTGCAGGTTTCTGCTGTACCAAGTAGCATCAGACAGATTTCCAGAGCAACTCTACCAGTTAACATTCCTCATGTCCTCAGCATTTGTTATCACAAAGTATTTATATTTTTCTACCTATGGGGAGAAAAATCTTATTTTACTTAGTATTTCTGTAATTCATTTTGTTTTGTTTTGTAGAGCTAAGCTTTAGCTCTAACACTGAGCAACATCTCCAGCCCTGCTTCTGTAATTTTTAATGACACTGAAATCTTTTTCAGACATTTATTAGACAGTTTGATTTACCTGTGATTTAGCAAGTCATATCCTGTGGTCATTCCCTCCCCCAGTACTAGGATTGAACTCAGGAGTGCTCTACTACAAAACTACATCTCTTAGTCCCCCTCTTTTTTTGAGACAGGGTCTCACTAAACTGAGACTGGTCTCAAACTTGTGATCCTCCTGCCTCATCCTCCCAAATTGCTGGGATTACAGGTGTGCACCATACCCTGCAATAATTTTGTTTTATTTTGTTTTGGCAGTGCTGGAGATTGAACCCAGAGCCTGAGGCATGCTAGGCAAATGCTTTGCCAGTGAGCTATGTCCCCAGGCCTCATTTTAGAAATTGAGTGCCTTTAAAATTTTTAAAAATATATTCCATGTATTTATCCCTGTTTGCAAATGTCTTTTCACTCTGCAGCTTGTCTTTTTTAAAATTTTGTCCTATCTTGTGCAAAAGACTTTTTTTCTTTTTTATGGAATCAAATTGCACAATCTTTTCCTGTATAGACTTTATAAAGAACATAGGATCTTCAACCTGCCTGAAATATGTATTCAGGTATCATAGAAGGCAGAGACCTACCTTATCTATCTTTGGAAAACCAGTTGTGCCAGCACACTGTGGAGTAGCACATCCTTGGCCACTGCAACACACACAGGGACTTCTCCCACTCTCTTTCCTGCTAATTACACCTCATGCTTAGTGCTATAGCCTAAGCCTTGGTGTCTAGTAGGGCAAACCTCTGTCTCCCTGGGTTCTTTTTTTTAAAAATATTTATTTATTTAGTTAGTTGTACACAATGCCTTTATTTTTTATTTTTATTTTATTTTTTTTTTTGTGGTACCAGGGATTGAACTCAGGGGCACTCGACCACTGGGTCACATCCCCAGCCCTTTTTTTGTATTTTATTTAGAGACAGGGTCTCACTAAGTTGCTAAGTGCCTCGCCATTGCTGAGGCTGGCTTTGAACTCGTGATCCTCCTGCCTCAGCCTCCCAAAGTGCTGGGATTACAGGTGTGCGCCACTACGCCCGGCACAATGCCTTTATTTTTATGTGGTGCTGAGGATCGAACCCGGGCCGCGCACGCGCTAGGCGAGTGATCTACCGCTGAGCCATAACCACAGCCCTCCCTGGGTTCTTTTTGTTTGGCATTGCCTTGATCATTATTCTTTTATATATATGTATATATATTTTTAGTTATACATGGACACAGTATCTTTGTTTTGTTTATTTATTTTTATGTGGTGCTGAGGATTGAACCCAGTGCCTCACATGTGTGAGACAAGCGCTCTGCCACTGAGCCACAACCCTAGCCCTTGATCATTATTTTTATTTATTTATTTATTTGCTTTAGTTGTACACAATGCCTTTATCTTTACGTGGTGCTGAGGATCGAACCCAGGCCGCGCACGTGCTAGGCGAGCGCTCTGCCGCTGAGCCACAACCCCAGCCCCCAATCATTATTTTTTCATGTGATATTTTCAGACATTTTGATCTCACTTCATATGTCCTATTGAAAAAAAATTTTTTTTCAGTGCCAGGGATTGAACTCAGGGGCATCCAGCCACTGAGCCACATTTCCAGCTTTATTTTATATTTTATTTAGAGGCAGGGTCTCACTGAGTTGCTTAGTGCCTCACCTTTGCTGAGGCTGGCTTTGAACTCACAATCCTCTTGTCTCAGCCTTCCAAGCCACTAGCATTACAGGCATGCGCCACTGTGCCTGGCAATGTCCTATTGAAATTTTTATTGTGATTGCACAGAATAGATTAATTTAGGGAGAATTGACATCTTTGTTATATTGAGTCATTTACTGATTATAATTTTTGTTTATTTATAAGTCTTTTTAAGATCTTTCAATAAAGTTTTGTTATTTTGTTCATTTAGTACTTTTTTTTTGGTACCGGGGATTGAATTTAGGGGCACTCGATCACTAGGCCACATCCCCAGCCCTTTATTTATTTATTTATTTGCTTTAGTTGTACACAATGCATTTATTTGTACGTGGTGCTGAGGATTGAACCCGGGCCGCGCACGTGCTAGGCAAGCGCTCTACCGCTGAGCCACAATCCCAGCCCCCCAGCCGTTTTTTGTATTTTATCAGTGACAGGGTTTCACTGAGTTGCTAAGTGCCTCACCATTGCTGAGGCTGGCTTTGAACTCGTGATCCTTTTGCCTTAGCCTCCCAACTTTTTTTTTTTTTTTTTTGAGACAGGATCTCTCTATGTTGCCCAGACTGGTGTCAAGCTCCTGGGGCCAAGTGATCCTCCTGCCTCAGATTTCTGAGTAGCTGGGTATGCACCACTATTCCCAGCAACATTTTGTTGTTGTTGTTAGACTTTAGATACTGTGAGGTTTTGTAGCTGTTGTAATGTCAGCTTTTGGTTGCTGATTTCAAGTATGGGAGTTCTTTTAATTATGTTTGACTTGTATAAGGTGATCTGTTGGCTGGGCATGGTGGGGCACACCTGTAATCCCAGCAACTTGGGAGGCTGAGGAAGGTGGTTGGCAAGTCAAGGCCACCTCAGCAACTTAGTGAGACCCTGTCTCAAAATAAAGAGGGCTGGGGATGTGGCTTGGTAGTAAAGCGTCCTGATGCCCTGGATTCCATCCCCAGCACCAGTAGGTGAGAGAGGGTAAGTAAAGGAGATGCTACGGATTGAGACTCTTTAGTTTCTAGGTAGGTGGCTTTATCATTCTCAAACAATGGCAGTTCTGTCTTTTCTCTTCCACTGTTTGGAGCTTGTGTGCCCTTCACCTGAGACATGGTACACTGGCCAGGATGCTGACCAGCAGGAGAGGCAGCGTCACTGCCCCGTCACTGGTGGCCCCTACATGTGCTTCTCCGTGTATGTCATTTTTTTTTTAAGATGGACACAATATCTTTATCTATTTTTATGTGGTGCTGAGGATCAAACCCAGCGCCTCACAGGTGTGAGGCGAGTGATCTACTGCTGAACTATGACCCCAGCCCTCCTGTGTTATCTCAGTTTTGCTGAGGACTCCAGGCCCTGGGCCACAGTATAGGTGGTGTCTCACTTTATGTCTTTTTGTTCTTCATAGTATTTTCTTTTCCTTTTTGTTTTTAGCCATGCTAAATCATTTGTTTTTTAAATTGGAGCTCCGAGGAATTTTATTATTAAAAAATCAGGGCTGGGGTTGTGGCTCAGCGGCAGAGCGCTCGCCTTGCATGTGCGTGGCCCGGGTTCGATCCGATCCTCAGCACCACGTAAACATAAATGCATTGCACTGTGTACAACTAAAGTAAATAAATAAATATTTTTAAAAATCAGTCCTCATACACATAAACTAATATGAGCATAACTTTCATTGTACATTTACTTCATTTTTTAGCTTGACCCTCTAGTAAATCTTTAGCTTCATTGATTTTGGCTGCTATACAAGGAGATCCTCCTTTATCTGGGTGATTTAAAAGCATAATTTGTCGATGAACATCTCTTCTTTTTTCCTTTGTTGGCTGTTGGGCCACATCCCAGCCCTTTTTTGTATTTTATTGGAGACAGGGTCTCACTGAGTTGCTTAGTGCCTCGCCTTTGCTGAGGCTGGCTTCGAACTTGTGATCCTCCTGCCTCAGCCTCCCAAGTGCTGGGATTACAGGCGTGCGCCACCGCGCCTGGCTACACCTGGTATTAATGCTGCTTCCTGTTCTGTCATTTTGATTTCAAACCCACCTCTGTAATAGCCACCACTGAAGGCAGATTTTGGTAGACGTTGAAAAACTTGTTTTACTTGAGGCTCCACATGCTTCATGGCTTGTAAAACATAATGGCAAATCCTGCAGCAGCGATGGTCAGTCCAGCTGCTGCCACGGTACCGGCCCTGGCTCAGGCTCAGCTTCCCCACTTCCACCAGGAGCACGGTTCATCCCAGTCCAGAAGACAAGGCCACCACCATATGCCTTTACCGGAGGGCCTTCATAGTATTTTCTTTTCCATCATTTTTTCTTCCCTTAACTGAACTTGCTAGAATTTGTGTATTATAACAACATTTTCAAAACACCATTGTTGAGATTGTTTTGTTTCTTTAAATTGTGTTTTATGTTATTTCACCTTTTTCCTGTAATTACTTTATTATTTTGCATCTGATTTCCTGTTGGATGCTTAGGTAATTTATTTCAGCATCTCTTGGGTGTGTTCAAGGACACACGTTTTCTTGGAGTAGTCGTCCTTGGACCTGGGCCCGTGCTGGTTTCCATGTCTCTGTGCTTTTCAGGGGAGGTAGTGTGTCTTTTTATCAGATATCTGTAGTTTAACAACAATATAGTCAGAGAATATCTTGCCAAGTGATGTGGGCCTTTGGAATTTGCTAAAACTTTCTTCATTACCTGGTTTGTGTTTTTTTTTTTTTTTTTTTTTTTTTTGTGAAACTCATTGTATATGTTGGGAAAAACCCTGTATTTGTTGTTGTTTGTTTTGGTACCAGGGATTGGACCCAGAAGTGCCTAATCACGGAGTCGCATCCCCAGCCCTTTTTGTGTTTTATTCAGAGACAGAGTCTTGTTAAGTTGCTTAGGGCCTCCCTAAGTTGCTGAGGCGGGCTCTGAACTTGTGATCCCCCGGCCTTGGCCTCTGGGGTTGCTGGGGTTACAGGTGTCTGCCATCGCACTTGAATCAGCTCTGTTTTTCCGTGGCTGTAACGTAGCTAACCCATGCTCCACACTGAGGGGAAGGTGCAGGCACAGAGCAGCAGAGAGTGTCTGGCTTGCTTGAAGTCCAGCAGCTGACCTGTGGGGCCAGGACAGAGGCTGCAGGGCCAGGAAGGTGTCTGGGAACAGGTCCTGTCTTTGATCCTGTGCTGGTTCTACGGGTGGGCAGTGTGTGACTGTCTGTCCATCTGTACACTCAGGATTTGTTGGCTTTTCTATGTAAATTTCATTCTTCAATAACTTGAGGGTTAGGGCTGGGGATACAGCTCATTTGGTAGATTGCTTGTCTCGCATGCACAAGGCCCTGGGTTCAATCCCCAGCACAAAAAAAACAAAAACAAAACAAAAAGAACAACTTCAAGAGATGAAGAAAAGGTTTGTAGCCACAACAGCTCTATTTAATTGGTGTCTGGTCTCTCTTATATTCAGCCTGTCTGTGTTTTATTTTTGGGCACACAGGTACATTGTGTGTATCTAATTGGAGGTCTCTTGCTTCTTGTTAAGTCTAGTCTTCTTTTTTTTTTTAATTTTAATACCTTTATTTAATTTATTTTTTCATTTTTATGTGGTGCTGAGGATCAAACCTAGGGCCCTGCACCACGTGCTAGGCAAATGGTCTACTACTGAGCCAGAACCCCAGCCCCAAGTCTAGTCTTCTTTTTTTTTTTCCGGTACCGGGGATTGAGCTCAGGGACACTCGACCACTGGGCCACATCCCCAGCCCTTTTTTGTATTTTATTTTAGAGACAGGGTCTCACTGAGTTGCTAAGTGCCTCGCCATTGCTGAGGCTGGCTTTGAACTCGCGATCCTCCTGCCTCAGCCTCCCAAAGTGCTGGGATTACAGGCGGGCGCCACCGCGCCCGGCTGGATACCCAGTTTTCCCAGCAATGTTGCTCATGGATCTTCCTTTCCATGCTGCATGGCGTGCAGTCAGCCAGGCTGCCACAAGAGAGCACCACAGACAGGACGCTTAAGCAACACCGTTCATTTCTCATGGTCATGGAGGCTGACGTCAAGGTGAAGGTGTCAGCTCCTGGTGAGGGCTCTCTTTCTGACCTGCAGATGGCTACCTTCTTGCTGTGTCCTCACAGGGCAGAGAAAAAGAGATCTCTACTGTCCCTTCCTGTCGTAAAAGCAACAGCCCTAGCGGGGCATGGTGGTACACACCTGTAATCCTAGCAATTCAGGAGGCTGAGGCAGGGATTCCAAGGTTGAGGCCAGCCTGGGTCACTTAGTGGGGCCCAGAATTTAAGAAAAGGGGGGTGTGCATGCTGGAATGGGTATAGCTCAGTGTAGAGCGCCCTGGGATCAATCCCTGGTACCTGAGGGGGGGAAAAAAGCAACAGCCTTATTGGATCAGGGCCACCCCTAGGAGCTCATCTAATTAATCTTTACCACGTTCTCAGAGGCCATATTTTCAAGTACAGTCCCAGTGGGGTTAGGACTTCAGCATGCGAATTTTGGGGACCCATTTAGTCCTTGCTGAAAACCAATTGATTGATCATATCTGTAAGAATTCAGTTCTGGGGGCTGGGATTGTGGCTCAGCGGTGGAGCGCTCGCCTAGCACGTGCGCGGCCCAGGTTCGATCCTCAGCACCATGTACAGATGAACGCATTGTGTACAACTAAAGCAAATAAGTAAATATTAAAAAAAAAAAAGAATTCAGTTCCGACCTCTTTTCTTCCACTCTCCACCTGGACTTCATGCCTATCCTTAGGCCACTGTGCCGTGATTGAACGTAGCTCGTCTGCCTGAGGTTCCTAGTGGGAGGCCTGGTACCCAAGGTGGTGGTGTCGAGGGACTCGATTTCTCAGATCAGGTAGAGCCTAGGGAAAGGTGATTATTAGGTCAGGTGAGCGGAGCCATCCTCGGAGGAACTAGTGCATGTCTCAGGGCCTAGAGTTCTCTTGAGAATGGAGGTTATGGGTGATTAGAAGGCATTATGTGGGGCTGGGTTTGTAGCTCAGTGGTGGAGTGCTTGACTAGCACGTGTGAGGCACTGGGTTCGATCCTCAGCACCACAAAAAATAAAGGTACATCAAAAACTAAAAAAAGAATTAAAAAAGGTATAAAAATACAATAACATTATTTTTAAAAGGTGTTATAGCAATAGGAAGTAGATTAAAATAGGAGATTTGTACTGAGAATGGGGTATTTCCTATTATGGCACCTGAAAATATGGAAGGATCTTTGGAACTGAGTAATGGGCACACTGGAAGAGTTTGAAGGAACATCCTAGAAAAAGCCTAGATGCTATAAATGGAGAATTATGGGTGATTTTGGTGAGGACTTAGTAGATAGGAAGCTAGAAATTCTTGGAGATTAATTGATTATGACCAGAATGCTGATAGAAATAAGAACATCCACCCTTATCAGGCCATTGTGAAGGTCTCACTGCCCTGAGGGCTTTGTGGCGGGCCAAACTTAAGAATGACAAAAGCTGAAGACATTTCTGAACAAAACAGTTAGGCTGCTGCCTGGTTATTTTCAACTGCTTATGCTCAGATTTTGGGGCAAAGGGGAGCAGAGTGGGAGGATTTGGAAATTGCACAGAGTAAATAAATGCACAGAGTAAGTAAATCTCTTTTCTTTATAAACTACCCAGCCTCAGGTATTTTATTATAGTAACAAACACAAAATGAACTAAGATAGCACATATCCACACTGTTTTCATTATTATAACTTTGTAGTAAGTTTTGAAATTAGGACATGTGAATCCTTCAATTTGTTCTTTTTCAAGATTGTTTTGGCTATTTGGGGTCCCTTGATGTTCCACATGAAATACAGGATGGGTTTTTTTGAATCTGGAAAAAATGTTAACTTAACAATATTAAGTCTTCCAGTCTATGTGTACAAGATATGTTTCCATTTATATATGTTTTTAACTTTTTTTTTTAAACCAGGGATTGAATGCAGGGGCACTCAACCACTGGGCCACATCCCTAGCCCTTTTTTGTATTTTATTTAGAGACAGGGTCTCACTGAGTTGCTTAGTGCCTCACCATTGCTGAGGCCGGCTTCAAACTCGGGATCCTCCTGCCTCAGCCTCCCAAGTGCTGGGATTACAGCACCATTGCACCCTGCTTGTTTTTCAACTTTCTGTGATATTTTGTAGATTTCAATGCATGAATCTTTTGCCTCTTGATTTATTCCTTTCAATGCTACTATGAATGAAATTGTGTTTTCATTTCCTTCTTAGTTGTTCATCAACACTAAATGGTAACAATTGTGTCTTGATTTAAAAGAATTTTTTTTGTAGTTGTAGATAGGCAGAATGCCTTTATTTTTATTTTTTAGTTTTAATGTGGTGCTGAGGATTGAACCCAGTGCCTCATACATACTAGTCAAGTTCTCTACCCCTGAGCTACATCCCCAGCCCTGTGTCTTGATTTTGTGTCCTGCAACTTTGCTAAATTAATTTATTAGCTCTTATGTATTTTTTTTGTGTGTGTGTGTGCGCAGTCTTCAGGGTTCTCTTCATAGAAGATCATTGCCAGGTCTGGGCTGAGGTATAATTGTACTTCTATTCCATTCCAAGTTGAATGCCTAATGTTTCCTTTCCTTGCCTGACTTCTCTAGCTAGAACTTCCATTATTGTGTTTGGTAGAAGTGGCCAAAGTGAGCATCCTTGTCTAGTTGCTGATCTCAAGGCCGCTAGCTCTCCCTGCTGTGTATAGGGTTAGGTTCTTCATGTACACCCTTCCTCAGTGGAGATGAAGTCACCTTCTAATCCTGGATTATGGAGTGTTTTTTTTTTTTTTTTTTTTATCATGAAACAGTGTTAAATTCTATGAAATGCCTTTTCTGCATCAATGGAGATTATAAGTAGGTTTTCTTCATTATATAGTGTGATGATCATACCAATTGTCATATGTTGCCGTATTTCATTCCAGGAACAGATCCCACTTGGTCAAGGTGTATGATCCTTTAAATATGCTTTTGAGTTTGTTTTACTAGGTTTTCCCTCTTTTTTTTTTTTTTTTTTTTTTTTGCAGTGCTACACCCTCAACCCTTTTTTTAAAAAATATTTTTTTAGTTGTAGGTGGACACATACCTTTATTTACCCATTATTATGTAGTGCTAAGGATCGAACTCAGTGCTTCATACATGTGAAGCAAGCACTCTGCCACTGAGCCACAATCTCAGCTCACCTCCAACACTTTAAAAAATATATTTATTTATTTGCTGTAGTTGTACACAATGCCTTTTTTATTTTGAGACAGGGTCTGGGTAAGTTGACCAGGCTGGCTCTGAACTTGGGACCCTCCTGCCTCAGCCTCCTGAATTGCTGGAATTAAAGCATGTACCACCACACCAGTGTTGGGAGTTTTTTTTTTTTTTTTTTTTTTTTTTTTTTTTTTTTATTACTGCTACAATCTTTTTTTACCAGTATGTCTTTTTTGGGGGGTTGGAAGTACCAGGGATTGAACTCAGGAGCACCTGAACACTGAGCCATATCCCCAGCCCTATTTTGTATTTTATTTAGAGTAAGCATCTCACTGAGTTGCCTAACACCTTGCTTTTGCTGAGTCTGGCTTTGAACTTGCGATTCTCCTGTCTCAGCCTCCTAAACCACTGGGATTACAGGCACGCACCACCATGCCTGGTTCAGTTGTGTCTATTCACATTTTCTATTCTTTCTTAGTGGTTACCTTGGGGTTTATAACCAATTTCTTAAGCTTATAATAACTTAGTTTGGTTGACATCAACTTAATTTTAAAAGTATGAACACTTATTCTTACACACCTCCATCCTTACCCCTTTAATATTGTCAAAGTTCACATCTTTATACATCAGATGCTCATTAACATAGATTTATAGATTTTTCTAAGTGTGTTTGTCTAGTGAATCATGTAAAAAAAAGAGAAACTACGAACAATACCAAAAGTGCAGGGATGTTGGCTTTTACATTTACCTATGTAGTTATCTTTTTTTTTAATATTTATTTATTTGTTTTAGTTGTACACAATGCATTTATGTTTACGTGGTGCTGAGGGTCGAACCCGGGCCGCGCACGTGCTAGGCGAGCGCTCCACCGCTGAGCCACAATCCCAGCCCCCAGAACTGAATTGTTACAGATATGATCAATCAATTGGTTTTCAGCAAGGACTAAATGGGTCCCCAAAATCCGCTGAGCCACAATCCCAGCCCTATGTAGTTATCTTTACCAGTTTTTATTTCTCACAGCTTTGGGTTGCCTCTAATGTCCTTTCACTTCAGCCTGAAAGTCTCCTTTAGATTTTCATGTGAATCAGAGCTACTGATAATGGGTTCCCTCAAATGTTCTTTATCTAGCCGGGTGCGGTGGCGCATACCTGTAATCCCAGCACTTGGGAGGCTGAGGCAGGAGGATCGCGAATTCAAGCCATCCTCAGCAATAGCGAGGGTACTTAGCGACAGTAAGACCCTGTCTCTAATGAAATACAAAAAGGGGCTGGGGATGTGGCCCAGTGGTCGAGTGCCCCTGAGTTCAATCCCTGGCACACACACAAAAAAAGTTCTTTATCTAGGCATGTCTTGGTTTCCCCTTTGTTCCTGAAGGGTAGTTTTGCTGGATATAGAATTCTTGGTTTACTGTTTTGTTTTTTTTCCTTTTCATTTCAGGGCTGCAAATATGTTGTACACTGCCTCAGAAGTCTGCTGTTGACCTTAGGACCCTTGTGCCTCATTTGTTGTTCCTTATTGGCACTTCAGAATTTGAATTTCAACAGTTTGACTATAATGTTTCTTTGTGGATTTGAGTGTATCCCATTTGGAATTTCTTGAGTTTTTTGGATATGTATATTCAAATCTGTTTCTTCCCACAGATTTTAGAAGTTTGGGACTATTATTTCTTCAAATATCTTTTCCTCCTTCTTCTCTTTTTTCCTTTTGAGAATCCTATAATGTGTATGTTGGCACATTTGACACTATCCCACAAGTCTCTTGGGGTCTGTTTTTCTTTTGCTTTTTTTCCCCCCCGAGTGATGTCAATGGTCTGATCTTCTAGTTTTCTCTTTCTCTTCTGCCTCCTTGTATCTGCTGTTGAACCTCTCGAGTGAGTTTTTCAGTTCCAGAATTTTTGTTTCTTTTCTTTTTTTAATAAATTCTTTCTATTTTGGTATTTTCATTTTATTCATAATATTTTTCTTGATTTCCTGTAGTTCTCTGTCCATGGTTTCCTTTAATTCATCAAACATACATAAGACAGTTTTAACTTTTTTGAGGATAGTACAAAGGATCAAACCCAGGGTCTTGCATATGCTAGACACAAGCTCTACCACTGAACTATTTCCCCATCCTTGATTTAACATATTTGACTAATAATTCCAGTGTCTGAGCTTCCTCTTTCTGTCAAATTTTATTTTTTCCTGTGAATGGATCATAGTTTCCTGTTTCTTCGTATGTTTTTTCATTTTTTATTGAGCAGTGGATTTTTTTTTTTTTTTTTTTTTTTTTTTTTTTGGTACCAGGGATTGAACTCAGGGGAACTTGACCACTGGCCACATCCCCAGCCCTTTTTTGTATTTTATTAGAGAGAGGGTCTCACTGAGTTGCTAAGTGCCTGGCCATTGCTGAGGCTGGCTTTGAACTTGGGATCCTCCTGCCTCAGCCTCCCAAGTACTGAGATTACAGGCGTGTGCCACCGTGCTCAGCTGAGCTGTGGATATTTTGAGTTGAGCAGTGGGCATTGTTGTTGTTACTCTGGAATTCTAAGACTCTCCTCAGGAATTGCAGAATCTTGTTGTTGAGGGCTCGAGCCATCTATTTGTGACTTTTCCAAACTATGCTTGCAGTGTGTACTATTTTGATGTGTGTGGTCACTGATGTTTCAGTTCCATTATTTGTGTGGTCAGTCAGTGACATGAAAAATTTTTCCTTACATGTCTGAATCCTAAAAGGGAAACAATTCTTACAAGTATTGTCTCTCTCATTCAAAAAAAAATTTATTTATTAGTTGTAGTTGGACATGATACCTTTCCTTATTTATTATTTTTATGTGGTGCTGAGGATCAAACCCAGGGCTTCACATGTGCTAGGCGAGCGCTCTACTGCGGAGCCACAACCCCAGCCCCCAGTATTCTTTCTTTTTAAATTTTTTAAAAAAATTGTTGATGTACCTTTATTTTATTCATTTATTCATATGTGGTGCTAAGATTTGAACCCAGTGCCTCACACATGCTAGGCAAGTGCTCTACCACTAGGCCACAACCCCCAGGCCCCAGTATTTTCTCTAGTTCCTCTGGAAACTGCTTTGACCCATGATGACCAAAATTTTTTTTTTTAAATATTTATTTATTTATTTGCTTTAGCTGTACACAATGGGTTTATTTGTACGTGGTGCTGAGGATCGAACCCGGGCCGCGCACGTGCCAGGCGAGCGCGCTCCGCTGAGCCACAATCCCAGCCCCGATGACCAAAATTATAGTAGCTAGCCTCTAGTTCTTTTATTAATCAAGAACAGCAAGCCGGGCGCGGTGGCGCACGCCTGTAATCCCAGCACTTTGGGAGGCTGAGGCAGGAGGATCGCGAGTTCAAAGCCAGCCTCAGCAATGGTGAGGCACTTAGCAACTCAGTGAGACCCTGTCTCTAAATAAGATACAAAAAAAAAGGTCTGGAGATGTGACCCAGTGGTCGAGTGCCCCTGAGTTCAATCCCCGGTACCACAAAAAAAAAAAAAAAAAAAAAAAAAAACAGCAATCAACCACCAAAACACACAGCCCAAGTCTTTGGCAGATCCTCATTGCCCACCATTCATAGTTCACGCCATGGGGCTAGGGAATGGTGCCTGGTAAGCACTACAGGAATGTTGAAATCTGTTGAGACCACCCGCCTCATCAAGCTCTTCCTGGATGCTACAAGCATCTGACCAGACTGACTAGCTTTCAGGTTACTGCTGACAGACCCTGTCAGCTTGGTAGTTGTAGAGGTGGAAGGATAGATTCCTAAGCTTGCTACTCAGCTGTCTTCCATGACATCACTCTTTGGTAGTTAGTTTGCTTTATGATAGCAACAATCTTTCTATCCAGAAAACACATTTTAGTTTATAAAATGTATCACTTGGCCATACCATGAAGCTCCTTATGATGAAGTCTTGTCCCAATAAACCCCTGTGGGCTAAACATATCATAAGCTGAAAATGCATCTAACACCCAAACTATAGAACATGGAGCTCAGCATGTCTGTGCACTGTGATCGCATGGCTGCAAGGGAGCCACTGCTTGCTGCAGCCCAGCACCACTGGACAGGTTCACGGCATGTATCACAGACCTGGGAAATGGAACGTATGATTTCTGCTGAATACATGTCACTTTCATGCCATCATAAAGTTGAAAAGTCCTAAGGGGGGAAAATGCATTGGGGACTGAACCCAGGAACACTCAACCACATCCCTGGCCCTATTTATTTTTATTTTTATTTTGGTATCAGGGATTAAACCCAGGGGCACTCGACCACTGTGCCACCTCCCCAGCCCTTTTTGTATTTTATTTAGAGACAGGGTCTCACTGAGTTGGTAGTGCCTCGCCATTGCTGAGGCTGGCTTTGAACTCGCGATCCCCCTGTCTCAGCCTCCCAAGTGCTAGGATTACAGGTGTGCGCCACTGTGCCTGGCTTAGGGTTTTTTTTTTTTTTTTTTTAATATTTATTTATTTGCTTTTAGTTGTACACAAGGTGTTTATTTTTATGTGGTGCTGAAGATCGAACCCGGGCCTCGCACATGCTAGGCAAGCACTCTATTGCTGAGCCACAACCCTAGCCCCAGGGTTTTAATTATTATAAATTATGTACTTAGGATATATTCCTAAGGATGGGATAAACTTTTTTTTTTTTTTTTTTTCATTTTGAAACTTCTAATTAGCTGTACAAGTAATTCACAACAAATTACCAGATTCATTTTACATTTCTTCAGGATTGGGATTTTTCGATGGCTTCAAATTTGGGATCTTCAAATTTGAAGTTAGGGAATGTGTTCGTGTCTGCTTTACTGTACATCTGCTTGAGCTTAAACAGTGCTCTCTCCACATCCTGGTGACACTCTGGGCCGGTACCACAGGTCCTCCAGATGGTCGTTGCTTTGCTTTATATTCTCTGATCTTGTCCACGAAAAGCTTCTGTATGGGATCAACATCCTCATTAAATGCCACTGCTGTGACACCAATGTTCCTCCTCAGATGGACTGCAGACTGAACGACAGAGGAGAACTTGAAGAGCTTCTGGAGAACCATGGTGATTCTACAGTACTTGCACTCAGTCCCAAGCGGCCAGAGTCACCGACGCTGCCACAGTTCTCGGGATGTCTTAAAGGACATTGATGTGCATTCTATGCTCTCCAGAGCAGTTGCACCAACATGTCACCAGCACAGAATCATTGTAAGTTGTTCACCTGCCTACCAGGACACAAAGGCAGAAGAGCGTGCATAGTCCAGCTGCCACACAGCACCCTGCACTGGACACTGTCCCCTCTGTCTCATGAGGGGACAGGCATGCTTCTGTGAGGGGCACTGCATTTCACTTCTGCTGCCACTATCAAAACCCATAACCAGGAGGATATCAGCTTTCGAGCTGAGTTCTGAGTCTTCACAGCACATCACTGAACCTGAGGGTGGTCTGGCGGATAATCAAATTGCAACTGGTCCCCTCAGGGAGGGCAGCCTTGGGACCCATGAACTTCACCTCATCTTACCTGAGTTTCTCAGCTTGGGAACTTGTAAGCCTGAAACCTGAAATGCTCCCCACATCTGCCCAGGTGGGGCAGGGAGGAGCCCTCCTATGTGCTGCTCCCACTCCCAGGCAAGACCCTCCTGGCTTCCACCATTGGCCCTTCTGTGCAGCCTTTGGTGGCTTGTGCATCCCCAGCCTGTCTACTGGAGTGCCCCTCTTCCTCAGGGCTGCCCAGCACCTGCCAAGCTAGTCCTGGTGTGTTGTCATCTTTCTCCAGAGAAGGGATGAGTTACACCATTGTTTCCTTGCAACTGACAGAAACCGGGCACGGCAGGAGCCATGCTGTGGCCCAGAGATACTCCAGATAAACTGTGTCGCTGCCAGACTTCTTTTTAAAAATATTTTCTTTTGGTAGTTGTAGATGGACAGCATGCCTTTGTTTATTTTTATGTGGTGCTAAGGATCGAATCCAGTGCCTCCCACATGCTAGGCAAGTGCTCTGCCACCGAGCTACAGCCCCAGCCCCAGACTTCAATTTTTAAATGAAGTCTGCATGTTGCTTGGGGAGAAGTTTCTTTTAAAAATAATTATTTATTTTAGTTGTACACAATGCCTTTATTTATTTTTAGGTGGTGCTGAGGATAGAACCTGGGCCGCACATGTGCTAGGTGAGCGCTCTACCACTGAGCCACAATCCCAGCCCCAGAAGTTTCATTTTCTAAAAATATTTTTTAGTTGTAGATGGACACACAATATCTTATATTAGTTTATTTTTATGTGGTGCGGAGGACTGAACCAGTGCCTCACACATGCTCGGCAAGTGCTCTGCCACAGAGCTACAGTCCAAGCCCTAGAGAAGTTTCTTTTTTAAAAAACATTATTGTAGTTATAGATGGACCCAACATCTTTATTTTATTTTTACCTGGTGCTGAGGCCTCACAAGTGTGAGGCGAGCGCTCTGCCGCTGAGCCACAACCCTGCCCAAGAAATTTCATTTTAATGGCGACATCATCAGCAAAGGCTGGAGGCACACTTCCACCCTCTGCATCCCTGGGGATGGCATGAGCCTCTCTGGGACGCCACAGCATGTTCTGCTTGGCACAGTGGAACTCTTCAGGGTTCCCAGGTTTTCCCTGGTTTACGTCCTGTGGTCACTGAAGTGCCAATCTTGGTGTCAACATTATTGATCTTTCATCACCCAAATACTTGTTATAGTCATTGCTCTTTTTTTAAATTGGAATATGTCAGATTACACACAATACACAGAATTAAATTCCAGGAGGCCCATAATGTTTTCAAATAATAGAAAATTTGAAAAGTATTAAGTAGCAAATTCTTGGTAGCCATTAGGAGAAACAAGGAAGATTTAAATGCATTAATATAAAGATTTAAATGCATAAACCGTAAAGATTTCTGAACATACACACATACAAATCCAAAATAAAAGAGTGGAATGGTACTGACAATTAACAAGTAATTGGGGAGGTAAAGGACAAGAGATCGGTTACTACCGCTTAAAGGGAGCCCAAGCTCATTGTGGCCAAAGGCAGCTGCCCATGTGTTCCAGGTGGCCATGAGGAGGTGAATGGGCAAGAACCCAGAGCTGGAATCCCCTCCAGGAGGGGCACTGATGCACACTTCCCAGCTCCATGGACACCCTGACCTATACCTGGCTGCATCAAAGGTGGCCTGCCAGCAAGAACAGGAGATGGATGCTAAGCATGCTTCATCTAAGAACGCAGGAAGCAAACCATGAGTTTTAGAAAGGTTTCCCTGGAAACCTACGCTACTGGAGGATTTAGCTATCAGCACACTGTACTGTGTAACTTCAGCTGTCCTGGGATAAAGCCTTTGTTTCTTTTTTTCACACAGTCTTCCTACAGAAATCTTCATATGGAATTCAATTGAGCTTCTGTTCTTATCCTGAGTGGCACATGACTTTGCTCTGCTTTTCTCTATGTTCAGCAATTGTGGCCTGAGTAGTGGTGGGCTCCAACCAGCAGCCAGGGAGACAGACCCCAGCTGCAGACTCTCCTCCACCAGAGGTCTTACACCCTTAGTGGCCTCAGCTCCTTTGCAGAGCAGCCTCTCTCTGAAGTGTCCCTCTGCAAGCACAGCTTTGTGGAGTCTGACTGCACTCATCTCAGCCTCTGAAGACTTGTCTTGGTCCCAGGTCACACCTCAGAGAGCTCAGTTCCTCTCTGAAGTAACAACTCATTGATTCCAGCTTCTCTGTGGTCTCTTCTTTCTCAAAAACACCAGTGACCTTGCCTCCTCTGGGAAGCAGTGCCCAGCAACCTCCATTCTGCTGGATCCCTTCAGTGACCTGAGCCCTCTGGGGAATTCATCTCAGTGCTCCCAACTCTGGATTTTCAGCCTTGCTGAAGTGACACCACAGCGGCCTCCTCTCCTTTCTGCACAAGGCGCAGACATTGCGCTGAGTGACACTCAGTGACGCTCCTCCTGATTAGCTCCTCCTCGGGCGACGGCTCAGCTGTGCCTCAGCACCCTGCTCAAGCCAAGGCCTCAGGGATGGGCCCCTCTACCAGCTCTGGGTCCCAGGCACTGCCGAGGACTAACACCACCGTGCTTCTCTCTCTTCCCCAGAGGAAAAAGGACCCACCTCCGTCAGACACCAACACATTTAGGCTTGAAGTGGTTTGAATCTCTTACCTTTGTTTCATTTGCAGCTGGATACTACTACTAGAAATGGCTCCGATATAAACTCAGATGTAAGGACCATACAAATTCAAATTTTTAATCATGAATAAACCAAAATTATCACAGGCAATGGATACTAGACTGTCTTGAGCCAGGAGTTAAACTACAACAACAAACCCAAAACAACTGGAATACAAGAATGTACTATTAGAGCTAGTAAAAAAGAGTGAGAATTTTGTTTTAAATATATGCACTGCTGGGTGTGGTGGTGTACCACGGGAGGCTGAGCCTCCAAGCAGCTCAGAAAGACCCTGTCTCACAATAAAAAATAAAATGGGCTGGGGATGCAGCTCAGGGGTTGAGTGTCCCTGGGTTCCACCCCTGGTACCAACAAAACAAAACAACATGCAATCAGGAACCGTCTTTTTTTTTTTTTTTTTTTTTTTTTTTTTTTTTTTTTTTTTTTTTGGTACTGGGGATTGAACTCAGGGGCACTTGACCACTGGGCCACATCCCCAGCCCTTTTTTGTATTTTATTAGAGACAGGGTCTCACTGAGTTACTAAGTGCCTCGCCATTGCTGAGGCTGGCTTTGAACTTGCGATCCTCCTGCCTCAGCCTCCCAAAGTGCTGGGATTACAGGCGTGCGCCACCCCGCCCGGCTAGGAACCGTCTTTTTAGTAATATTTTCTTGCTTGGAACCTAACAGGCCCCAGAGACCCAGAATCTCTGGCATGCAGAGTCTGTAGGTCATAAGGGCATGTTTTGAGGAAAACAGCCATTTTTTAGTTGCATTTTTTTTACTAAAGTGGTAGGACATTCCTTCTGGTCTTGGATAAGTTTAAGCACCAGATGAAAGTTTTTTAAAATTTTACATAATTTCTAATGAACACATCTTTAGACTTCTTCCTTTTTTCTTTGCATACAAACAGGTATTTCCACAGTGGCAATTTTCAGCAATGTTATGTGATCCTTGAAGACAATCTGTTGTGTATCAATTTATCCACACAGCACTTCCATATTTCAAGAGAATACTGAAAACAGTCCAGGGTCCTAAGTGTCACAGCTAACTGGCTAACTGTTTAGGAAAGGCATGCAACCTCAGAAGAGAAAGAACCTCACTGGGAACATAAGGGAGTGTTTTGGGACAAGTCCTTTTGCTTTAACTTCCTTTAGTTACTCCTTTCAAATGAATTGTCTAATGTTGAAGAAACAAGGAATTATGGCTATCTTTATGCAAACTTCACTATGACTCCACGGTCATTCTTCAATGCAACTTCAGGATGTTGAAGAAAACAAAACACATGTTCTGCAGCTTTTCCACCGAAAGAACATGCCCAGTGCTTCTCCCTGAAATCATTTTGTGGCACTGAACCCCGAGGGAGAGTGGTGGGGCTGCCTCCTGCAGCCACCAGGCCCCAGGCTCACAGCTTCCCGTGCACCTTCTGGTGCTGGATCAGGTGGCCGTGCTGGTTGAAGGCGCGCCCGCACTCCCCACACTCGTAGGGCTTCTCCCCGGTGTGGATCCGCTGGTGCTGGATGAGCACCGAGTACTGGCTGAAGGCCTTGCCGCAGCTGCTGCACTCGTAGGGCTTCTCGCCAGTGTGGGTCCGCAGGTGCACGATCAGGGTGGCCTTCAGGCTGAAGGCCTTGCTGCACTCCGTGCACTGGAAGGGCTTCTCCCCCGTGTGGATCCTCTCGTGCTGGATCAGGGAGCGGCGTGCGCTGAAGGCGTGCCCACACTCGCTGCACACGTAGGGCTTCTCCCCGGTGTGGACCCGCTGGTGCTGGATCAGGTGGGAGTGCTGCACGAAGGCCTTGCCACACTCGTAGCAGGCGTAGGGCTTCTCCTCCGAGTGGATGCGCTCGTGGTTCATGAGCGTGGAGCGGTGGCTGAAGGCCTTGCCACACTCGCCGCACTCGTAGGGCTTCTCCCCCGTGTGCACGTTGTGGTGCTGGATGAGGACGGAGCGGTCGCTGAAGGCCTTCCCGCACTCGCTGCACGTGTAGGGCTTCTCCCCCGTGTGGACCCGCTGGTGCTGCAGCAGCGTCCTCTTCACGCTGAAGGTCTTCCCGCACTCGCTGCAGCGGTGGGGCTTCTCCCCAGTGTGCACTCTCTGGTGGCTCCGCAGCACAGTGCTGTGGTTGAAGGCCTTCCCGCACAGCGGGCACACGTAGGGCCTCTCCCCCGTGTGGATCCGCTGGTGCTGGATGAGGTGCGAGAGCTGGGTGAAGGCCTTCCGGCACTCTGCACACTCGTGAGGCTTCTCCCCCGTGTGGATCTTGTGGTGCTGAGCGAGGTCCGAGCTCACCCGGAAGGCTTTTCCACACTCGTTACACTCGTAGGGCTTCTCACCAGTGTGGATCCTCCTGTGTTTGCTGAGGACTGAGCTCTGGCTGAAGGCCTTCCCACACACACTGCACACGTAGGGCTTCTCTCCCGTGTGGATCCGCTGGTGTTGAAGAAGATGGGAGCTTCGACCAAAGCACTTCCCACACTCGATGCACATGTAGGGCCTCTCTCCACTGGGAGCCTCTGCGTGTGGGGTCAGTGGCCCGCTCGGATTCGAGCTCTGAGCCTCTCGAGGGCTGACAGGGCTTGGACGCAGGCAGAAGCCCTGATCTGGGTCATAACGTTCTTGAACGACGCTTCCTGAAGACGCTCTCCCCACACGCACTGTTACGTCATCTGAAGTTAATGGCTTTAGGGGCCAATCTGTATTTTGGTTCTCTTCCTTGGTTTTGCATTCTGAAACAACAAATCCAAAATGACAACATCAGTACTTCTCAAAACTGCACAGCACAACCCCGAGGTTGGCTTTCTGGTGAAGGTCACTCACTGCTGGAGAAATCGGAAGATTACCTTTCCACAAGGCCAGGTCCTGACCGACAGGGCAGCACCAGTGAGGGGATATCCCTGTAGAGGGCTGAAGAGCACCGCCTGGGCCCTGCCCTCCCTGGAGCCCTCACCCAGCCTGTGGGAGGCCTGCGGGCAGCGAAGCCCGGCCAGGGGTGGGTGGGGAGGCTTGCATGCCTGTGAGCAGGCTGGGGAACGCAAGCCCGGGACCAGTGGATCCGTGTGTGCGGAGGGGTGGTGCTGGGAACTGTTTGTAGAAGAGAACTTAATGTGGAGAATGCACACGCAGGTGAGACTGGAGACACAAAAGGAGGTGCTGGGAATCTGCAGCCCAGGTTAGCTATGGACAAGGCCTGCAGAGATGGCAGGGTGGAGGCAGAGAGGCTGGGGTGGAGGTGCTCTGGGTCTAGCCACAGGTGCTGTGGGCCACTGTGTGTGAGGGGGTCGGGGGGTGCCAAGACAACCATGTTAGGTACCTTGGGCCACTCAGATCATGACTTCATGTGGCAGTTGCTGCTTGCTAGGAGCCCAGGCTGGCTCCCCAAGGCAGTGGCATACTGAGTCTTTCAGGGTTCCTAGGGCCAAAGGTCCACAGGCCTCCCCTACAGTGCAGGATGATGGCCAGGTCTCCAGCATCTCAGGCTTCAGGGCACCCTGTGGCCTTCTGGAGGGCTCGGGATTCCAGCCCACCTTCAGTGCTTCTCCCTGTCCCCCAATCCTCTGTTGGGGACTTCCCTGAGGGATGTTCTAATATGTGCAACCCCACAGTGGAGGAAGACCTGAGAAGGCAATTCTCAATCTGTTGGAAGACACACCAGGGTCTGGGGCAGGGTACTAAATTTGTAGCTGACCCAGAGATGAGATCACAGGCAAGGACAGCACAGAGCATGTAGGCAGACACTTCTTTTCTATTCCTCTCCAGAGGTTACTCTGGGTGAGAACAGACAGTCTCAGCTCGGCCACTCCTTGGGAACAGCTGTCCCAAACATCCACAGACCTGAAGCCACAGGCCCCAACAGCTCTCATCTGGAGTCCCGTATGGGGAAGTGTATGTGACTGGCAACAAGTGACATGTTCCTAGGGTGCTTCACCACTGAGCCACATCCCCAGTCCTTTTTATTTTATGAGATAGGCTCTGGCTAAGTTGCCCAGGCTGCCCTGGAACTTGCCAACCTCCTGCTTCACCCTCCTGAGTCACTGGGTTTGTAGGTGTATGCCACTGTGCTTGGCTAGAAGCTTTACTTTTTTAAATTTTTAAATATTTATTTATTTACTTTAGTTGTACACAATGCAATGCACTTATGTTTACGTGGTGCTGAGGATCTAACCCGGGCCGCGCACGTGCGAGGCGAGCGCTCTGCCGCTGAGCCACAACCCCAGCCCCAACCTTTTTTTTTTATACTGGGGATTGAACTCAGGGACACTCGACCACTGGGCCACTGGGCCACATCCCCAGCCCTTTTTTGTATTTTATCAGAGACAGGGTCTCACTGAGTTGCTAAGTGCCTCACCATTGCTGAGGCTGGCTTTGAACTTGCGATCCTCCTGCCTCAGCTTCCCAAGTGCTGGGATTACAGGCCTGCGCCATCGCGCCCGGCTGAAGCTTTACTCTTTTTTTTTTTTTTTTTTTTTTTTTTTTGGGGGGGGGTGTGTACCAGGGATTGAACTCAGGGGCACTCGACCACTGGGCCACATCCCCAGCCCTTTTTTGTATTTTATTAGAGACAGGGTCTCCCTGAGTTACTAAGTGCCTCGCCATTGCTGAGGCTGGCTTTGAACTCGCGATCCTCCTGCCTCAGCCTCCCAAAGTGCTGGGATTACAGGCGTGCGCCACCGCGCCCGGCATGAAGCTTTACTCTTTAATTGGCTCTAAAACTTGCTTTGGGAAGACAGGTATTGAACAATGGGCCTCTCCAAATCCCAACAAAGAGATTTGAAAACTAAGAGGCTCAGAACCTAAGAGAAATGTCCATAATGCCAAGGATCTCCTGTGAGTGGCAGGAATGTTCACAAAGTGTTTTATGATGGAAGTGTTTGGAAAATTTTTGGCAAAGGTAGTCAATAAATAGAATGTGCTTGATTTTTTGGTGCTGGGATCAAACCCAGGGCCTTGTGCATGCAAGGCAAGCACTCTACCAACTGAGCTCTATCCCCAGTCCCGAATGGGCTTGATTTGATCTGTAATGTTTTTAGACATCCAAGAAATGATCACCTTGGAGACTAAGACATATCAGATGCTAGCATTTCTTCTACGAGCATGGTGGCAGAGCAGAGTGCAGCAAACCCTCAAGGACCCCCTCAGGGATGAGGGTCTTCCAGTGGTGGTGGTCTGAGCTAGGGTGTCGCTCCAGGCCCAACCAGCCTGCTCTGCCACACCTGCCCGAGCACAGCTGCTCTATCAACACAAAGGCCCTCCAGTACCCACCAGCTCCAGGGCTCAGCCAGGAGCTCAGTCAGGCCTCTCCTTCTGGACAGAATTTGGGTTGTTGCTCCAAGAACAAGCCCTCTTGCAGCTGCCAAGCATTTGGAACTCATGTCACTCCTCCAATTTCTTGTCTTCCTCTTTTCCCAAACCAGCATCCAGGCTGCTCCCTGCAGTTTCCTGTTGAAACTCCAGCTGACCCCTCTCACCCCCACCCCCAATCACCTGGGTACTCACCAAACCAACAGATGCAGGACCCAACTCAGTGTGGAGTCATGTGGCTACATGTTTCTGAGTCCCTCTGATCATCTTTACTATGTGCTATGTGAAATACGCTGCTTTGCTATCACCACTCATCACATGTTAACTTGCTTTTACTGGAGGGAGAATGCTGGAAAGAGCATCTCCTCCAGACCAACAACTGGTAAAAGCCAGATCACCTACAAAACCCCTCTTTTCCTGAACCCATGAGAGCTGAGGAACATGATGGCTGACTAGCTGAGGACCCAAGACAGGTGTCTCATGGAAAGAAGACTTTGGGACATGTCCATTGTCCTGCCTGTGGAGAAGAGGGCAGATGGGGCTATCATACGCGTGGGCAAGGAGAATGCCTTAGCTAGCTGCTGGAGAGCCTCAGGGAGCTGTGGTACAGGGCTTTTCTCCATAGTCCCTGGGCTCTTCTCTACAGACTCCCCGGGCACTCATGAGAAAGTCTCCTGGGAGGTTCAGGACTGGAGGAAGGAAGGGTGAATACCTACCTGGCCCTTCTAGATGGAGCAAATCAAAAGTCAGTGGGAGAAAAGAAAACCTGTCATACCTAGAGTACTGGTAATAGTCACTGTGGCTGGGAGAAGAGAAAAGAAAAACAGAGGGCAGGAGTCGATCATGGGCAGATAATCACGTCTCCCACAGCCAGGCAAAGAGCAGGATCATAGATGTCTTGCCCAAGACCCCAAAACTGAGCACCTGCAGACTGAAGATGGGCCAGGTGAGCACAGTCCCCTTGTTCCCCACCTCCTGAGGTAAGCAAGCCCTGGGTCACAGGCAAACAGAGTCTATGACTAGGATAGGGCAAGAGCACGAGGGACCCTCTCTGAGGTACTGGCACCTGTGGAAGACTAACAGCCCCTACCCTGTGCACCAGGAAATGCTAGAGGAGCTTGACTCTGGTGGTGCACACAAAGTAATCATGACAACAAAATCCAAATCCAGACCAGCTGCAGCTTACACACTGGTGGCCCAGCAGGAGAGGCCACACTTCCATGCACATGTTGGTGTTCAGTAAAAAATTATGAGACACTCAGAAAGAAAAAAAAGAAAACAAAAAGCAACAAAATTTAAATCAATCTAAAAAAATGACTATGAGATAATATGTTGGATGAACATGCATGACTAGATGGGGAATTTCAGCAGAGGGATTTAAAACTAAGAAAGAGCTACGTGTGGTGGCACACACCTGCAATCACAGCTACTCAGTGGCTGAGGTAGGAAGATTGCGAGTTCAAGGCCAGCCTGGGCAACTTGGTGGGACCCTGCTGAAAAATAAAAGGGTTGGGGCTGCGAGCGGTGGGGGGGCAGGCCTGTAATCCTAACGGCTTGGGAGCCTCAGACAGAAGGACTGCAAGTTCAAAGCCAGTCTCAACAACTTAACGACACCCTGTCTCAAAATTAAAAAAATAAAAAGGGCTATGGATGTGCTTCAGTGGCTAAGTACCCTTGGGTTCAATCCCCAGTACTCTTTTAAAAAAGTTATTCAGATAGAAGATATATGCCTGATAAAAGCTTGGACTTACAAAAGAGAAATGAAGAGCTCTGGGAATAGTTAAAATTAAAATGATAGCCATTTTAAATACAGGTAAATATAAAAGACTGAAAACAGTTCTACCTCATTCTAAAAGACGCTCAGAAACACTCAAGAGTAAAACATTCTCATGTCACAGAATTCTATTAGAGGGAAGGAATATGGAAGCTCTTTTGTGCTCCCCAAATCCAGATGCTGAAGTCCTAACCCATGTGATAATATTAAGAGGTGATCCTGGCTGGATTCAGGCAGGAGGGGGGGGCCCTTGCCAGGGGACTGGCGCTTGCCAGAGCTTGTGCTCTCTGCACACTGCGAGGAGGTGGCTGAACTGGCCAGCACCTTGACCCTGGACTTCCCAGCCTCTGAACTGTAAGGAATTGCTGATGTTTAAGCTACCCTGTCTGTAAAACGGCCTGCATGGACTAATAGGGCAGAAGCACACTGTTGCAAGATTCTTATACTATATGTGAAGTGGTAAACATTGTTTGAGGTTAGATAATGATTGGAGATATTTTTGTCCCTTGGCATCTGTGAAGAGCCCCCCACACCAACATCAGAGATATTTAAGTCCCTTCTATAAAATTAGATTTGCATATAATCTATGCACATCCTCCCGTACACTTTGAATCATCTCTGGATGGCTTATAATACCGTATACAATGTGCTATATAAACTGTTCATACACTGTGTTGCCTAGAGATTAATGACAAGCAACAAAGTTTGTGCATGTACAACAGAGAAGCTAATTTTTTCCCAAATATGTTCAGTACACAGTTGGTTAAATTTGTGGATGCAGAACCCACGGATACTGAGGACCCACTCTACTGTACACTGTAGAGCTGCCTCTAAGCACCTTTCTTTTTTTTTTTTTTTTTGAAAGAGGTTAAATGAGGGCTGGGGTTGTGGCTCAGTGGTAGAGTGCTTGCCTGGCACGTGCGCAGCCCAGGTTCCATCCTCAGCACCACGTAAATAAACGCATTGTGTACAACTAAAGCAAATAAATAAATATTAAAAAAAGGGGTTAAATGATAAGCAAATAGCAAATACAAAGTTATTTAATAATCATAAAACTTCTCAATATAAAAGCAGGCAGAAGCCAGGTGCGGTGGCGCACGCCTGTAATCCCAGCACTTTGGGAGGCTGAGGCAGGAGGATCGCGAGTTCAAAGCCAGCCTCAGCAATGGCGAGGCACTTAGCAACTCAGTGAGACCCTGTCTCTAAATAAAATACAAAAAAGGGCTGGGGATGTGGCCCAGTGGTCCAGTGCCCCGGAGTTCAATCCCCGGTACCAAAAAAAAAAAAAAAAAAAAAAAAAAAACAGGCAGAAAAGTAGGATGAAAAACAAAGAGCAGATGGAACCATCAGTAAACAGTTGAAACTGCAGATTTTTTTTTTTTTTTTTTTTTTTTTTTTTGGTACCAGGGATTGAACTCAGGGGCACTCGACCACTGGGTCACATCCCCAGCCCTTTTTTGTATTTTTTATTTAGAGACAGGGTCTCACTGAGTTGCTAAGTGCCTCGCCATTGCTGAGGCTGGCTTTGAACTCGCGATCCTCCTGCCTCAGCCTCCCAAAGTGCTGGGATTACAGGCGTGCGCCACCGTACCCGGCTAAAACTGCAGATTTTAACCCAGGGGTGCCCAATTACATTCAAGGTAAATGGTCCAATGGTGTACCAGAATTGCAACAAATTCTCACAAGAACTGAATTTAATCCTTACAGACTAACTATGGCTGGAATAAAGGCTTCTAGACTGCAGGTGTTGAAGACTGACAGCAGAAACTACCAGGAAGCAGGCCTAGGGACAAGCTCATGGGATCCAGAGCTAAGCAGAAAAGTCCCCCAGATGCTGTGACAGCACAGCAGAGCCTCCCTGGGAAGGTCCGCTGGCATGCACTGTCTCAAATGCTATCCTGCTAGTTGCTGCTGACCTGGTCACATTCCTGAGGGGAACCTATTATCATCCCTGTCTAGAGGTGGGACTTGGCTGAGGCTGGAGCAGGCATCTGAACTTGTGCTACCCTTCTGCCACCACTGCACCTCCAGGCTGGTACACTCCCATGTCTTCCTGGAACTTAAAAGGTAAAACATGCCACGAAAACTCCAGAGCAATGGCTTTTAAGATTAAAAAGTACTCCTTCTAGGGCTGGGGGTGTGGCTCAGTTGTAGAGCGCTTGCCTAGCATGTGTAAAGCACTGGGTTCAATCCTCAGCACCACATAAAAATAAATGAAATAAAGGTATTTTGTCCATCTACAACTAAAAAAAAATTATTAGGGGGATAAAAACAAGTACTCCTCCTAAGGCCTGGCACGGAATCTGTGGAGGCTGCCTCTGTGACTAGGGCACAGAGTTGTAGCATAAGCAGCTCACGTTTGTTTTTCCAGTTTCCACTCCTGGTCCACCTTCGGTCTCCCTTTCCACCACGTGCCTACACCTCTGGGTCTGGGCCGGAACATCTGCCCTGGTGCCCTTCAACTCACATGGCTTGTGCTCTTCACCCAGTCTGGCCATCCCAACTGCCATGTCCCCGTTTCACTTGAGCATGCACTGGCCCTAAAGACATCCTGCAAATGCCCTCTCTCCGTGCTGCTCTGTGTCCTTCCCCCAAACCCGAGGGACAGCTTCTCTGTAAGCCTAGGACGTTTTGCTGGTACCATTTAATGGCATTTTCACTTTAAGCAAATAGACACAGAAAACAGCTTTCAAAATACATGTAAAATATAAGGCCTTTGGAAAAGCTCCAGTATTCATTAACTGATGGATGGATAGATAAAATGTGGAGCCACACAATGAAGCATCAGAAACACTGCACAAAAGAACCTTGAAAACAGGTTGCCAAATGAAAGGCAGACACAAAAAACTACATCATTTTATTTATGTGAAATGTCTGGAACAGGTAAATGCAGACAGAAAGGAGAGTATGGGGCTGCATAGGTTTTAAGAGGAAAAGGCACAGGATCTAAGGCTTCTCCTGGGGTGATGGTTTTGGAACATATCAGAAACCATTTAACTGTATACTTTGTGTGAATTGTATGGCATGTGAACTAAATCTTTTTTTTTTTTCTTCTTCTTGGTACTGAAGATTGAACTCAGGGGGCACTCAACTACTGGGCCACATCCTCAGCCCTTTCTTGTATTTTATTAGAGACAGGGTCTCACTGAGTTGATAAGTGTGCCTCGCCATTGCTGAGGCTGGCTTTGAACTTGCAATCCTCCTGCCTCAGCCTCCCAGGTGCTGGGATTACAGGCCTGCGCCACCACGTCCAGCTATTAACAAGTTTTTGTTTTTGTTTTTGTTTTTGTAATGGGAATTGAACCCAGGGATACTTTACCATTGAGCATCCCCATCCTTTTTTTTAAAAAAATTTTTTAGTTCTTGATGAACACAATATCTTTATTTCAGTTATTTATTTTATGTGGTGCTGAGGATTGAACCCAGTGCCTCACACTCGTTAGGCAAGCGCTCTACCACTGAGCCACAACCACAGCCCCTTCCCATCCCTTTAAAAATTATTTTTTATTTTGACACAGGTTCTTGCTAAGTTGCTTAGGGCTTCACCAAGTTGCTGAGGCTGGCCTTGAATGTGATCTTCCTGCCTCAGCCTCAAAAAATTCTTAGTTTGGAAAAACTCAACATCAATTTTTAAAAATAGGTTATACTTTTGGTGTCTTACTTATTAAATCTTTGCCTAACCAAAAGTTAAAATGATTTTTTCTATGGTTTCTTAAAATTTTATAGTTTTAGATTTTATATTTAGCTCTATGAATCATTTGGGGTTAATTCTTATGGTGTAAAGTTATGAATCAAAAAATTAATTCTTTGGGCTGGGGATATAGCTCAGTTGGTAGAGTGTTTAGGTAGCATGTGAAAGGCCCTGGGGTTCTATCCCCAACACAAAATAAAGGGGGAAAAAAAAAAAAGAAACATAGGGTCTTCCCACATTGCCCAGGCTGGCCTCAAGCCTGTGATCCTCCTGCCAGGTGTGGTGGCACACACTTATAATCCTCGCAGCTTGGGGGGCTGAGGCAGGAGGATTATGAGTTCAAAACCAGCCTCAGCAACTTAGAGAGGCTCTGAGCAATTTAGCAAAATGCTGTTTCCAGATAAATTATAAAAAAGGGAGGGGCGTGGTGGCGTACACCTATAATCCCAGCACTTGGGAGGCTGAGGCAGGAGGATCACGAGTTCAAAGCCAGCCTCAGCAATGGCGAGGCACTTAGCAACTCAGTGAGACCCTGTCTCTAATAAAATACAAAAAAAAAAAAAAAAAAAGGGGGGGGGGCTGGGGGATGTGGCCCAGTGGCTGAGTGCCCCTGAGTTCAATCCCCAGTACCAAAATAAATAAATAAATAAATAAAAGGGGCTCATTGGGAAAGCACCACTGGGTTCAATCCCCAGTACCAAACAAAAGTAAGAACAAAACCTTGTGATCCTCCTGCTTGAGCCTCCACAGCCACTAAGTCTGTCAGGCTCTGCACTCTTTTCTGGTACTGGGGATTGAACTCAGGTGTGTTTAACCACTGACCCTCATCTCCAGCTCTTTTTACTTTGAGACATAGCTTTCTATACTTCCATGGTGCATAGTCTTCTGCAACATGCTTTTTTTTTTTTTTTTTGTGGTACTGGGGATTGAACTCAGGGGCACTCGACCACTGGGTCACATCCCCAGCCCTGTTTTGTATTTTATTTAGAGACAGGGTTTCACTGAGTTGCTAAGTGCCTCGCCATTGCTGAGGCTGGCTTTGAACTCGTGATCCTCCTGCCTCAGCCTCCCAAAGTGCTGGGATTACAGGCGTGCGCCACCGCGCCCGGCTTGCAACATGCTTTTTGCTCTCAGAATTGTGCTCCTGAGAGTCATCAAAAAATTCTTTTGGTAGCAGTTATTTAATCATTTTCACTGTGGTGAAAAGCATTATATATAAAATGTCAGTTTTTCTATTCTACCGTTGATGGACATTTGGGTGATTTTCAGTCTTCCACCATGAAGCAAGTTTCTACAAAGACTCTTGTGTTTCTTGGTACTTACTATGCATGCAGGGGTGGGAGTGGGGAACATAGGATTCATATTATCAATTTCATTAGATAATGCCAAACTAGTGGGGGCAGTGGCACACATCTGTAATCCAAGCAGCTCAGGAGACTTGAGGCAGGAGGATCTCAAGTTCAAGGCCAGCCTCAGCAACTTAGCGAGGCCCTAAACAACTTATTGAGATCCTGTCTCAAAAAAAGAAAAAAGAAAAAAGTTAGCAGGGCTTGGTGGCCCAGCCAGCCTCAGTGAAGGCAAGGCACTAAGCAACTCAGTGAGACCCTCTCTCTAAATAAAATACGAAATAGGGCTGGGATGTGGCTTAGTGGTTGAGTGCCCGAGTCCAATCCCTGGTACCAAAAATAGTTAAAAAGGGTTGAAAATGTGGCTCAGTGGTTAAGCACCCATGGGTTCAATCCCTGTACCAAAAAAAAAAAAAAAAAATTACAGCCTCTGGGACAGGAATCCCTGTGTTTCTCCTTTGCTTGCAAAGCAATAAAACATTTTTCCTTATCCTAAAAACAAACAGGAACTTGTTCAAGTGTTGTTTCCACTTTTCTTATTATTTCTATGTCTTTATTTTTATTTCCTTCAGAGCAATGTATTTAGGTGTATACCACATTTATAAATGGAAACTGAGGATTTAATAGGATCTTCATTTATTTTTAAGAGAGGTGATGAATTTTTTTTTTTAATATTTATTTATTTGCTTTAGCTGTACACAATGGGTTTATTTGTACGTGGTGCTGAGGATCGAACCCAGGCCACGCAAGGCGAGCGCGCTACCGCTGAGCCACAATCCCAGCCTCAGGTGATGAATTTTTTAAAAATATTTACTTATTTGTTTTAGTTGTATACAATGCCCTTGTTTTTACGTGGTGCTGAGGATCGAACCCGGCTGCACACGTGCTAGGCGAGTGCTCTGCCTCTGAGCCACAACTCCAGCCCCGGATCTACATTTTTTGAAGAGACGTCTAAATTTACAGTCATCTGTTTTAAGATTTTTTTTTTTTTTTTTTTTTTTTGGTGTCAGTGATTGAACCCAAGGGTGCTTAACCACTGAACAAAATCACCAGCCTTTTTTTTTTAATTTTGAGACAGGTCCTTGCTAAGTTGCTGAGGCTGGCTTTGAACTTGTGATCCTCCTGCTTCAGCCTCCTGAGCTATTGGGTAAATAAGATTTTTAAACGAATTTTATTTTTAAAATGTCATGCTAGGGGGGCTGGAGTTGTGGCTCAGTGCTAGAGCGATCACCTAGCACATGTGAGGCCCTGGGTTCGATCCTCAGCACCACATAAAAATAAATAAAATAAAGGTATTGTGTTCAACTACAACTAACAAAAACAACAACAACAAAAAAAAAAAAATTGAAAAAAAGTTATGCTGCCGGGCACAGTGGCACACACCTGTAATCCCAGCACTTGGGAGGCTGAGGCAGAAGGATCATGAGTTCAAAGCCAGCCTCAGCAATGGTGAGGCACTCAGCAACTCAGTGATGTGACCCAGTGGTTGAGTGTCCCTGAGTTCAATCCCCAGTACCAAAAAAAAAAAAGTTATGCTATATGTTCTTTTTTTTTTTTTTTTAAATATTTATTTATTTGCTTTAGTTGTACACAATGTGTTTTTATTTTTACGTGGTGCTGAGGATTGAACCCGGGCTGCGCACGTGCTAGGCGAGCGCTCCACTGCTGAGCCACATCCCAGCCCCTGCTATATGTTCTTTAAACTTATAAGACTACTTTTATTCCCCCTCTACCCACCCACCACTCACAAGGCCCATCTTCCCCCAAAAAAAGCCTGTAGGCCAAAGAAAGAATCAGTCATTTGCATTAAAGTATCACTACTCTGCCATCTGTTTTCCTGAATGGGTGGCTTCTGTTGCCAGAGCACATCTGGTGGACTCTGATGCCATAGTACCAAGGTGAGTGAGATGACTTTCATGATGAAGTAACTGCAGGGGACTCACTTGATCAGCCATGACTTAGAAGTATCATGTGATTTCTTGTGGACAGACTCAGGCTGCTTAAAGGCTGGTGACGTGGCCCCTGCCCTGTATCTTGCACAAAGCCAACTGTACTCCTTTTTAGAATGGTGGCTCTTGTTGTGGTTTTAAGTATAGAGGAAGAAAGTATGTTTTCAGTGTACAAATAATGCTTGATTAGGAGAAATCCTTCCTTGTGTGAGTTGTCCTAACAAACTCATAACACCCTGGGGAATCCCATCACATTCTGATGACACATGAGCATTAATACCTCAGGGATGTCACTGGATTAAAAAAAATCAAACATGCACTCACCCCATGGACAAGATAAGCTGTCCTGTACACAGACTGCAGTGCGGTCACATTTGAGGTTTTCTGTAAAAGGAACAGAGAGATAAGCTAACAACAAAAACATTTCTTCAAAAGTGAAAAATATTCCCACTGCTGTTACAACAAGTAAGTGAGGGCTGGTGTTGTGGCTCAGTGGTAGTGTGTTTGCCTAGCATGTGTGAGGCACTGGGTTCTATTCTCAGCATCACATATAAATAAATAAATAAACATCCGTGAACATCTTAAAAAAAACAAAAAACAAGTAAGTGAAAACCAGCAGGGGCACGTGACTTCTGCTTCTATGCCCATTGCTATCTAGAACTGACTCAGTCTTGGGCTGGGATTGCGGCTCAGCGGTAGAGCGCTCGCCTAGCGCGTGGGCGACCCGGGTTCGATCCTCAGCACCACGTACAAATAAAATGCACTGAATAAAACGCACTGTGTACAACTAAAGCAAATAAATAAAAATATTAAAAAAAAAAAAAAAAAAAAAAAAGAACTGACTCAGTCTTATCCTTCTCTCTGGCCTGGGCCAGGAGCACAATGACCAGGTGCTTCTGTGCTCTTGGACAATCTTAGCTTTTTCAGCCATGAAACTCAAAGACTGTTCAAAAAGGGTCAAAGGTCTCCATCAGGCCCAAAGCACCTCCATGGCAGTGGCTGCAAAACAGCCTGTGTTTTCCTGCCTCCTCTGGGTGTAGTTACCAAACAATGTCAAGTTCTGTGCAACATTGGGCATGGTGGCACAAGCCTGTAGTTCCAGCTACTTGGAGGGCAAATCAGGAGGATTGCTTGAGCCCAGGAGTTCAAGACCACCCTGGACAACATAGAGAAAGCCTATCTCAAGAAAACAAGTTTTATGCAAGATTTCTGTGACATAATATTGTGTCTTCTTGTTCACAGTCACCGGAAAATTAAATTCTTCTGAAGCTGTCATACCCACCGCTCCCCTGAGGAGGTTTGATTTTTCAGGCTCATAAGAGGCAGATCGTGTGGACTACTGGGGTCCTGTCCACTCTCTTTTTTAAAAAGCCCTTGCAGTTTTCAAGGGGGAAAACAGCCACACCTGAAATGTTGAAGTTGATCAACCATGTGCCAACCTTCGCATCTCAAGAGAGGCACACCCTGGCAGGACATGCTAACTGAGGTTCTCACAAGACTCAGATGCTATCTTGCATTGTCTTTCAGTCTAGACATGTCTCCATCTGTGTCTTTCTTTTCTTTTCTTTCTTTTTTTTTTTTTTTGTGGTACCGAGGATTGAACTCAGGGGCACTTGACCACTGGGCCACATCCCCAGCCCTTTTCTGTATTTTATTAGAGACAGGGTCTCACTGAGTTGCTAAGTGCCTCGCCATTGCTGAGGCTGGCTTTGAACTCGCGATCCTCCTGCCTCAGCCTCCCAAAGTGCTGGGATTACAGGCTTGCGCCACCGCGCCCGGCTTCTTTTCTTTCTTTCTTTCTTTCATTCATTCATTCCAGCAGTGGGGATAGAACCAAAGGGTGCTCCAAGATACATCCATAGCCCTTATTTTTTTGGGCTGGGGATTGAACTCAGGGGCACTTGGCCCCTGGGCCACATCCCCAGCCCTTTTTTGTATTTTATTAGAGACAGGGTCTCACTGAGTTGCTAAGTGGCTCGCCATCGTGGAGGCTAGCTTTGAACTAAAGATCCTCTTGCCTCAGCCTCCCCAAGTGCTGGGATTATAGGCATGTGCCACCATGCCTGGCTCTTTTTTAATTAGCAACAGGGTCTTGCTAAGTTGCTCAGAATGGCCTCCAATTTGTGATCCTCCTGCCTTAGCCTCCTGAGTTGCTGGGATCACAGGCCTGGGCCACCAAATTGGGCTCCATCTTCGCTTTTACAACTTCCCCTTAAAGGTCTGGCATATTTTTTGTTAGATTAATTCCAGGATACTTTATACTTCTGATATAAATATTTTGTTTAAAATATTATGTTTTTGGGGCTAGGGTTGTGGCTTAGTGTAGAGCGCTTGCCTAGCCTGTGTGAGGCCCTGGATTCAATTCTTAGCACTGCACATAAATAAATAAAGATCCACTGACAACTAAAAAATAAAGTATGCTTTTGTTTGTTGCTAATAAATAGAAATACAAATGATTTTGTATCCAGCAATACTACTAAGTTTCTCTTGCAAACTATCTTTTTTCTATTTTGGAAATTGTATAATCTTCAAATGACACTTTTCTTTCTCCTTTCTAATTATTAAAGTTTTGTTTCTTATTCTGCCTTATTGCACATAGAACGTGGGAATGGGTTCTTTCACATTCTAACGAGCTCTAATGGCAAGCTTTAGTCCTTCACCATGAACAAGAGACTTCTACAACAATCAGGCAATCCTCAAAACCTGAGAGCCCAGTAGGACTAGCCTTGGCTAACAAGTTTTTGTCTCTCTGAGCAGGGACAAAAATTCACCCATGGCCTGATCTTGCCTCTGCCTGGTTCAGCCCTGCTGCACCCAGGTCTGTTTCGCCAGGTTTAGATTCACCACCTCATCTGCTTCCTGCCGTGGACTGCTGCCTGGTCCAGTACCTCCCAGGTGTGAGGCCTGACAGGCCATTATAACCCCTAGGCCCAGCCTTCAGTGAGAGAAGGCAGCTCCCCTCACTCACCTGAGTGGCCACTCCCCAGGCCCTGGCTCTCAGCCCCCTGCCCGTCCAGGACCCACGGGTCTTCTCCTCGCTCCAGCTGGGAGATGACATTAGGCTTGGATCCTGGAAGTCCTGCTCGAGGGGAGGGAAGCCCTTTGTTTATACAACATCACCCAAACATGCTCCCACCCAACCATGCCACCTTCGGTGATCTGAAGACAGACAGGACTGACCTCCTGCTGCAGCTGAGCACACTGGAGGGAGGTTAGCCTCCAGGACCAGCTTGCTCCGAGCCCGACCAATCTCACACAGAAACAGATTAGGCACGTGGGTGGACTTACCCAGTGAGACCACATTCCCATAGGTCTCCATCATCACGTTTCGGTAGAGGCCCCCGCTGTGCAGGGCCCAGGCGGTCCCACTCCTCCTGAGAAAGGAGCACAGCCACATCCTCAAAGGTCACCTTGGCCTGGAACAACAGGAGTTCTTGGAGTAAGACCAAATCTTGATGTCTAGGATGGGGTTGTGGGTGCATGCCCAGGCAGCTGAGTGTGGGACCCTGTGAGCCAAGGGTGGGGTTCACAAGAAGAAGCCATAAGTTCCAGGGACGCAGTGATGCTCAGGCTGCCACAGGGTTCCTGGGCATGGAAGAAACCATAGGGGATGTGGCCAGGGACACTACACAGGCCTTAGGGACAATTTACCTGGGGTTCTGCTGGAAGTGGCAGGAGTCTGGCTGTTGCCATCGCCTTGTTTCTTGGGGCCTCTGAGGATGACAGAAATTGGAGGTTCCTGTGGGGCTGTGGAAGGGGAGGGAACATGTGAGGGGCCAGGCCTTGCCTCTGACAGACCCTGACTTCCTGCAGGGAGCCCCAGGGGTCCTTGGTCCTCATGCAGAGCCAGAGAAGAGAACGCTGAGGCGAGACCCGAGGAGCAGCACCCACCGCAGGCTTGCTGTGCCATCCCACTCACCCCGCGCCAGAACCCCGACCCACAGTGCAGGAGCCTGCCCAGGCCCTGCGCAGACATGTGGTCGGGGCTTTTCCTGGCCAGAGCAGGGCTCTCTGGCTGTGGGCCCAGAAGATCCCAGTCAGCAAGTGCCAAGGGCCTGTGAGCTCCGAATAAAGGGTGCCTGCTGCACTAAGGGATCAGGGTCGCAAGCCTTCAGTACCCAGGCCCCTGGGAGTCCTCACGGTCAAACCTGTGCGGGGAGCCAGTGAGGACTCTGGACTGTGCCCATAGTGCTGCTGAGCCAGAGGCTGCCAGCTCATCAGGGCCCTGCATGTTCTATACCCAGGGCCCAAGGGTTACGTGGGTCTGCAACCATTAGGCCAGGCTGCCTCCCCAAGCACCCTCCCAACAAGGAGGGGCTCAGCCACCAGTGTGGGACTAGGTGGTCTTACTCAAGGCCCACACTCCCATAGAGACCCCAACCTACAGAGCCACAGCCGTGATCCTGACGCTCCAATAATGCAGGGGCTCTCAACCCTGGGGCTCGGCCAGGGTGTTGGCAGCAGAAGCAGGAGCAGTGGTTGTTCTGAGTGAACTGAGTCCAGAGTGACCCAGGGACCTGGTCTGAGACCTAGGGGAGGTTCATCACCACGTGAGGCGAGGCCTGAGGCTGGGCAGGTGCTGGTGAGGACAAGGTAAACAGGTGTCCAACATAACCCAGTGGGCTAGGGAAAGTGGGGACGGAGAGGTCTCCTGACAAAGCTGGACCAACAGAGGACGGGTCATCTTCTGGAGCACTGAGGGAAGTCTGTGAGCAAGGGCAAAGTACACACTGCAAACATGGTACAGGGTCCAGGTTGTCGCTGGGTGGTAGAGCACTTCCCAGCCCACGGGAGGCACTGGGTTCAATTCTCAGCACCACATAAAAAAACAAAAAAAAGATATCATGTCCATCTACAACTTAAAATATTAAAAATAAGTGGCATAAGAGCACAATCAATAGTGCCGCATGCTTGTGGCCCCAGCCACTCAGAGGCTGAGGTAGGAGGACTACATATTTGAGATCAACCTCAGCAACTTAGCAAGACCCTGTCTCTAAATAAAATAAAAGGGTTGGGGATGTAGCTCAGTGGAGACTGAGCCTCTGGGTTCAATCCTCAGTACCAAAAAACAAAACCAAACAAAAAACCGACCAGACACAGTCAATCTTCTCAAGCATCTGCAACTGGCTCAGCTGGGTACTGTGACAAACAGGACTCTTCAAGACACCTGATGTAGGAAGTTGCCCCATATACACACATCTCTGCATAGACAATTATCAGGAAGATACACAAAAAACTAACAGCTGCTGCCTCTGAGGCACAGGACAGGGAAACAGGCGGAGAGACAGGCTGACTCCCAATCTCCCCATTCTGAGGTTCTCTAAACACTCAGGTTTTTGTGGGTACAAGTGCAATGCAATCCTACTTAGAATTCCCAAAGGAGCCTCTGCATAAAATTGCCTTACAATTCACATGAACATATATTGGAGAACAGGCAAGAATGGAATTCAAAAGAGTGGGGAGGTGTGTGTGTAGTGTGTACCCAACTGGCCAGGAATCAGAGCCAGTGATAGGAAGCTGCTGCAGTTAAAACAGAGAGTGGCCTATAAGGAACAGATGGAGCCTAACACAGGTAGAAGTATGGATTTAAGATGACAATCATGGGTGTGGTGGTGCATGCCTGTAATCTCAGAGGCTCTGGAGGCTGAGGCAGGAGGATGACAAGTTCAAAGCCAGCCTCAACACTCAGTGAGGCCCTGTCTCAAAATAAAACATAAAAAGGGTGGGGGTGTAGCTCAGTAGTTAAGCACCCCCGGGGTTCATTCAATCTCTGGTACTAAAACAAACAAACAAAAAACAGATAAGCAGTAAATTTCAGTTCAGTGGGAACCAGTGGTTAATTTAGTAACTTGTGTATTTCCAGATGGGATATGCAGTAACCAACTCTGGATTAGGTGAAGAGTATGTGTAATCATAAACCAGGCTCAGTTCTGCCTCCTACCCTTCTGGTTCACTTTCCTGACACTTGCCTGTCCTCAAGTAGCAGTAGCACACCTTGTCTCCTGCCACACCTGTCATTACCATGACATCACGCACAAGCAGAGATCTGCATCTCTTGTCATTTAACTACCCTCCCAGGGGCCACACCCTTGTCCAGCTACCTCCCATGGGAGCAGACCCTCCCCAAGTGGTTTCCATTCCCTTCATCTCCTCAGGGGAGCAGTCTTCCCAGTCTTAGCCTCTGCCATCCCAAACAGCCCTGGTCAGTGTCTCCTTTGATCTCTATGTGGCCAAGTCCTTGTTTACTGTTGGCAGCAGGGACACATTTGGTCACCTGGGCACCACTCTCTTAGTGGGGCCTTCTCAAATGTGTCCCTCTATCACTCTCTTCCTCGTTCACTTGGTCTACATGAGAATTTGGCCTTCAGAAAATGCCCAGATTTGGTTCTCTGGAAACCTGGCAGAAGTCGGCTTGCCAAGTCACACTACAGCCCTGACTACACCTGGTGAGAGTCCAGTGATGAACAACCACAGGAGCCACACTCGGGGCCTCCCAGCAGGAGGGGCAGGCCAGTTCTCTTTCCTGCTATGTCCTGTGCTGGTGGATGATACCAGTTTCCCTGTGAACCTGGTGCCAGGCATGGTCATCCCACGGGCCATGACGGTGAGCCCAGCAGATCCCTCTTGGTGGCGTTGAGCTGGCCATCACCATTCTCTCCATTCACCATCTCCACGTGGACATCTTGTAGCATCACAGACACTTAACATCCAGTCCTAACGGGGAGCCACAGTGCCACAGACTGAGAGTGTAGCACCCACCCCATTCCATCCCAGGTTGGTCTATAAACCTACACAACCTCCTCTCCTCTTCATTCTCTCACACCAACTCCTAATCTACCATCCACACTCAACCTGACCGACCACACTGCCTTGTGACCACTTCTTAGCTGTATCATGGCTTCCAACACCATCCTATATCTGCTTAGCCTCTCCATCCGCCTTCTCAGGGAAGTGCCATGATTGTCCTCTGCTCAGAAGCCCTTCCAGTCCCCAGTTCAGCTCCCAGGAAGCTGTTCCAACTTTTACGACCTTCTTCACGGAGCTGCAGCCTCTCCACCTCCTGGAGGCCAACATCCCACTCAGCTCTCACACCATCCCTTCCTGCTGCACCAACAAGCCAGAGGGAGGCCCAGTAGAGTAGTCCACAGTTGAGCATTTGTTAAAGAAATGAATGAAATTACAGGAGCAACGAGATTACACTTCAAACCCTTTAGAATAGCAATAGGCAGCCGGGTGCGGTGGCGCATGCCTGTAATCCCAGCACTTTGGGAGGCTGAGGCAGGAAGATCGCGAGTTCAAAGCCAGCCTCAGCAATGGTGACACTTAGTAACTCAGTGAGACCCTGTCTCTAAATAAAATACAAAAAAGGGCTGGGGATGTGACAGAGTGCCCCTGATGTTCAATCCCTGTACCACAAAAAAAAAAAAAAAAAAAAAAAAAAAGATAGCAATAGAATACCTGCGCTGCTGGCAGAGATGGTGATGCAGAATTTCTTATACTCTTTCTCAAGAAGGCCACCTACATCTGTAAGCCAATCAGAAAGGCCCTCAGAGAGCAGATGCCCTGGGGGATGGACACAAGCAAGAGCAGATACAACAAAGGTGTTGTAGCAAATGTCATCATGGTCCTTCCACACACAGGTTGGCACCTGCCAGATGATTTATACTGTGTGGGCTTCCTGAGAGTGAAAATATGGGGTAGGATGATGTGTGGACAATGCTCTTATTTTGTAATCCATGATCCCAAGTCCAAGAAGGGTGTGTGTGTCACAGGACCTGGGGCCAGCCTGCCTGCCCTTATTCTGGGTCTGTGGCACTGCAGCTCCCCCTTGTAAATCTGGGAGACGACACCCTCAGAGCCTGACCAAGACATTAGGTGAGAAGAGAGTGCTCACAGCAGGCGTGACTCAGTCAGGTGCTGCTGGACAAGATGATGGTATCTGCTTCAACGTGATTAACAGAGGGAAAACTCAAAGACAGGACCAGGTTGTCAATACGTGTGTGACCAGGAGGGAGGGAAAAGACGGGTAGCTGAGCGAGCCTTAGACCAGACGAGAGGGTAGTATCAGGTTTCCATCTATGAATGAACTACACGTACTGCCAAGTTAAAAAAAAAAAGGCCTATCACAAAGTATGGCTGTATTCTCATAAAAATGAATACAATGAATTTAAAAATTGGCACTACCTAGTTCTACATTTTTATTTACTTCTGCATTGGCAGATAAAAGTCTGGGTTTCCTGCAATATGCCTGTGGCAGGACGCCAGGATGGGTGAGTGCCATGCCTCAACCTGAAGCCCGTGTGAGAGGCAGGAACGTGGAGCTACTGAGGGCACTCGGAACTCTTCTTTTGTACTGGGGATTGAACCCAGAGGGACTCTACTATGGAGCCACATCCCCAGCCCTTTTTAAAAATTTGAGACAGGGCTTATTAAGTTGCTGAGGCTGGCCTTGACCTCCTGATCCTCCTGCCTCATCTCCCAAGTCGTGGGATCACAGGTGTGTGCCTTTGCACCATTCCCCCAAGGATCCCCAGGCCCAACTCCAGGCTCGGCTCTGTGAGAACAACACAGGAGTTCAGACAGAAAAGGAGAATGGTGTGGATAGTTTTTTTAAATATTAAAATGATGACTCATAACAAGTCCTGTAAAGACGATAGGATGAGAGGCTGGGACAAAACGAAGTCACTGCCACAGAATATCAGAAATGGAGTCTGAGGAGGCCCTGAATGTGCTTTGTTACTACCTAAATATGGGGCAAATACAAACAGCACCCATGCATGGTACTGTTGGCACCCATGTGAGGTTATAGGTAAGCAAAGTTCTCACGCACTCACTAGCCAAAAAGGGCATGGCAGCAAAAAGGTTCATTCTGCAGATTCAGGAATCTTGCTTTTGGAAATGTTCATAGGCAATAACCCAAAACAAAATCTCCCAGCAGGGCTGGGGTTGTGGCTCAGAAGTAGAGCGCTCGCCTAGCATGTGTGCGAACCTGGGTTCAATCCTCAGCACCACGTAAAAATAAATAAATAAAATAAAGATTGTGTCCAGCTACAACTAAAAAGAAAATATATATATATATATATATATATATATATATATATATATAAATCTCCCAGCAGCAATGATGGTATAAAGAGAAATGGAAGGAGACACACTGCAATGAGACTCTGCCCGGTAGGGATCTGGCCCCTATGATCACAGCCAGGCGGGATCACAAGCACAGGAACTAAGAAGGGACCACCATGGCAAGAAGAGCACAGAATGTGAGCTTTGTATAGACACATGTACGTTTGTTTTATAAACTAAGCCTAGAAATCAGTGATTCTGTTTGGAATTCCTGATGGTCTTGATGTGACAGAGTTAGCATACCTGTCCTTCCAGAGGACCCTGTTCACAAATGCAGGCTGGGACACACATTCGCAGTCTCCTAGTTTGGAGTAAGCTGCCAGGATCTCCCCCAGAGCCACCACCCTCCCTTTCTCACTCCCTGGGCTTCTTGCAACACCTTCTCTCCATCTCCATGCCCTGGCCTTCCAGGGTGAAGGCACCTTCTGATGAGGGAAATTCCAAGTCACCTGTGAGTGCAAAGTAACACATTGCTAAGCACAATCCCTGCAACCTCCCCAGATTACATGATTAGAGTGATGTATCCAAACTGGTAGCTTTCCCTGTATATCACTGACTCCTGGTCAAAAAAAGAAAAAAAAAAAAAAAAAAAAAAAAAAAAAAAAAGAGGAAAAAACCAGATTCTATTCACAAATATCAAGAAAAAACAAGCTTAAATGTTAGAAATGTACAGATTCAGGCCTGGCGCTATGGTGCATGCCTCTAATCCCAGTGACTTGGAAGGGTGAGGCAGGAGGATGGCAGATTCAAAGTGAGCCTCAGCAACTTAGTGAGACCCTGTCTCAAACTAGAAAATAAACAGGGCTAGAGACGTGGTTTAGTGATAGAATGTCCCTGGGTTCAATCCTTAGTACCACTAAAACCCCCAAAGTGCAGGATCTGTATGAAGAAAACTATAAAACCTCACAAACAATAAAAGACAATCTGAAAGGCACACATGCCAAGTCTCAAAAATAAAAACCGTACACACTGCAGTGATGTTCTCTCTGAACTGCATTCACAAGCTGACATGCTTCTCATGGGGGTGAAGGTAGTGGGGCAGGGTTCACCAATTGAGGGAGGAGGGAGACCTGTCACAGGGCCATAGTGACAACAGCCACGAGGGCCTCAGTGAGAATGGGCAGCTCAGGAACAGAGCAGAACAGGTTTAAGTGTGGTGAGGAGACTCAAACTACTGGAGGAAAGATAATCACTAAAGGTGCTAGTATTTTGGGAAAAATAAAATAAAAAGTTTCATAATACTCAACAAACTACCACAAAGAAAAAAATTTTTTTTTTTTTTTTTTTTTGGTACCGGGGATTGAACTCAGGGGAACTCGACCACTGGCCCACATCCCCAGCCCTTTTTTGTATTTTATTAGAGACAGGGTCTCACTGAGTTGCTAAGTGCCTCGCCACTGCTGAGGCTGGCTTTAAACTCGCATCCTCCTGCCTCAGCCTCCCAAGTGCTGGGATTACAGGCGTGAGCCACCATGCCTGGCCACAAAGAAATTTTAAGAATAAAAAACAGGAAAAAAAATCATATCATGTACTGAAAATCTAACAAATCCATTAGACTAATGAGTAAGAGTTAAAATTTTACAAATACTTCATAAAAGGACTTGACCAGCGGGCGTGGTGGTGCACGCCTGTAATCCCAGCACTTTGGGAGGCTGAGGCAGGAGGATCTCGAGTTCAAAGCCAGCCTCAGCAATGGCGAGGCACTTAGCAACTCAGTGAAAACCTGTCTCTAAATAAAATACAAAAAAACGGGCTGGGGATGTGGCCCAGTGGTCGAGTGCCCCTGAGTTCAATCCCCCGTACCACAAAAAAAACAAAAAAAAAAAAAAAAAAAAAAGGACTTGACCAATAAATATGCAGCTTGTAAACCAAAACCTATGCATATCAATCACCAGAAACTTCAGAAATGGCCCAAACACAGGTAAGAATTTGGTACATAACAAAGGTGGTTTTTCAAATCAATGCAAAGATATACTATTCAATAGATAGTGGACAGCATTAGAAACGGTTGAGTTGGGGCTGGGTTGTGGCTCAGTGGTAGAGCGCTTGCCTAGCATGTGCGCTGCCTGGATTCGATCCTCAGCAGCATGTACAAATAAACCCATTGAGCACAGCTAAAGCAAATAAATGAATATTAAAAAAAAAGAAAAGAAACGGTTGACTTAAGGGGAAAAAAATGAAGCTAGATTCCAAGATCACTGATACCTAAAATTAAAAAAAAAAAAAAAAAAAAACACACACACACACACACAAAACAAACAAACTCAAATCAACTGGGTTTCACATTTTACTGGTACCAGAGGAAAAATAAGAGATTATTTAAAAAATAATCTTGTAGTAGGAAAAGGCCTTTAAAACATGGTACAAAGCCCCAGTCTTTTTTTTTTTTTTTTAATATTTATTTATTTGCTTTAGCTGTACACAATCCCCACAATCCGTTTTTACGTGGTGCTGAGGATCGAACCCGGGCCGAGCACGTGCTAGGTGAGCGCTCTACCGCTGAGCCACAACCCCAGCCCCCCAAAGTCTTAAAGATATATGACCACTATAAACTTAAAATCTTCTACCTCAAAAACAACCCCACCACCACTAAAACCATAACAAAAATACCATAATTGTAGTTAAAAGACACCGAGGTGTGTTTTTAACATGTAAGAAAATATGAACTAGCAAATAACAAGGAAAATACAAATGGCTAAAAAATAAATGAAGCAATGTCAACCTCAACCTCACCAATAACCAAGAATGGATGTTCAAAGTCCCCACGGCAAGAACGCAGGTACAGGCTCTCCACAATGGGCGGGAACAGTGCTTGCAAAGACCTGACCTGCTAGCCTCACCCCTCTTTCCCTGGTCACCCAGAGAAGCCCAGGTGCGCAAGGCCAACGCAAGGGATGTCCAAGATAGTTCCCAACAGCGAGAGCCGGAAGCACCCCGCAGGTGGGAAGCACAGTGGGGCTTCCAAGCTCCGCTTCTAGTTAGCAACAGAAAAGGGTGAGGGCTCGCAGGCCGGCAGCTAGCACCCAAATATTCGGGAAGGGTACGCACGAAACTCTCCAGTGCCACCTCTGCGCATACTGGCAGGGTGCTGGGGAGAAGGACTTATTTTTCTAATATGCTTGCATAAGAAAATTATTGCATTCCTTTTCTATTACAAAAATTAAATGCCAATAAGAGTGTTTTGTTACCAAATAAAATCAGTCTCATCCACTAATATAGAACTCTTCCAAAGTAATAGTGAAAACACCTCATCGGTTAAACAAAAAGGGGGGGGGATGTGAAATTCGGGAAGAAGCACATTTGGCTCGCCCTCGCTCCGACCGGAAGGCGTTTGCGCTGAGGCGTGGGCGCTCGGGGTGGGGCACGGCGGTGCGCACGGTCACTCAGTTGCACACACAACCGATAAACCTCTGGTTTCTAGCCCGGAGTCGGGCGGCACCTGTGGTCCCAGGTATTCGGGAGGTTGAGGGGGGACGATGCTTGGACTCAGGAAATTCGAGGCAATACAGCAAGACTCCCTCCTCGCAAACAAACGCCCCCTCAGTTTCTGAGTTTTGGGGAAGCCCCCGCCCCCAGTCTCTCCGCCGAGATCTCGCCCGCCACTCCAGGACTCGGACTAGGGCTGCCGAGGAGCAGCGCCCAGGGTAGAGGGGTCCCGAGGGTGAGGGGACCCGAAGGGAAGGGGTCTCAGGGAGGGGGAGAGGGCCCAGAGGGTCCGACGGAGGGGGATGGGAAAAGGAGGGGAGGGAGAGGGTCCTGGGGTCCCAAGGGAGGGGCTGGGGGGGCGTGGTGAGCGGGGGGGGGGGTCGGGCGCTGCCTTGGTTCGTAAGGGCTGCTGCGGGGCCAGCATCAGTGTGAAGACCGCCATCCCAGGTGTCCATGGGGAAGAAGGTCCTACCCGGTACCGACCGGCGTCCCCACTCACCGTCCCCGAACCCTTGCGCGACCACCAGCCACCCGCAGCGCCCTCAGACAAAGGGGCCGTGCCGCCCCGTCTGCGCAGCCGCCAATCCTAGGCCGCTCGCCCCTCCAGTCACCTCCCCCTGCCCCAGTACCACCAATTGTGGAGCGCGACGCCTGGCCGTGCGCTCGCTGGTTCCTCCTTCTGCTTGGCCCCGCCCCCGAGGACCGTGGGGCGGGGCTGCGGAGGCGCGGAGGCTCATGGTTCCGCCAGAGGCCGCGCCGCGGTGCCTGGCCCGCGCCAACAGCCCGCACTTCCGGCGGCTGGCGGACTAGCTGCTCCCGCCCCGAACCTAGCCCTAGCGGTCCCCGCAGCCGTGAACGCTCTTCCTCTGACCCCTCCTGACAGGCTTGTCGCAGTGCGCGGAAGCCGTCTTGCGGGGGCCCCGGGTGGGGATCTCCGCCCGCCTGGGACGCGCGGCCTCTTGCCGCTCCGGGCCCCTGCAGCTGGCGTCGCGGGCTTCTCGGCGCGTGTCGGAGCCTTGCGTTGGGGGAGGCTGCGCTCCAGAGGCGCAGAGAAGGGCCAGGGCGGGTTGGAGCAGGGACGCGGCGGGAGGTCGGCTCTCGCTGCCTTTGGTCCCCACCCGCGGGACAGATCGCGCCCTGGCTCACTGGCTGGGCCGGAGGCCGCAGGAAGCCAGCGCCTCCCGCACCGCCGAGTGCCGAGGCCCGTGCTGTTGCTTTCGTGAGTCCTCTCCGCCCTGAGGGGCAGGCGCTCCCACCTTGAGGAGTGACCAGCTTTCCTCCATCTACCGCGCACAGCAGTGCCTGTCAGGGCCCTCCTGCCAAGGGCTGTGGAGCTCGACGGAGGTCGTCAGAATTTGGCCCCATTATTGGATTGTCCTAGATTGGTTGGCCAGTTGACAGGACCCAGCTCCATTCCAGTAACCTTGGTCCTAACCGAGAACTTAGGACCTTCACCTCTGTCAACCTGTTTTCTCTTCCTCCACAGCTTTTTTTTTTTTTTTTTTTTTTTTTTTTTTCCTTCTTTCCTTCCTCGAGATAGGTATTGGTTCTGGCAGTGTGATCCCGGCTGGTCTCTGACTCCTGGACTCAAGTGATCCTCCTGTCTCAGCTCCCAAGTAGCTGGGACTAGACATTCACCACCAAGGGGACAGTAGGTGATACACAGAATAAATGTGGGAATTACAGAGTGTGTTCTTCCTCCTCTAGGGAAGAGCATAGATGCTGTGGTGGCTCCCATGTATCCATGGGGTTACCTGGGTGGGGTGAGACAACAGTTTGAAACTGCTCATCCTTTGCTGTCTCCTTCAGTTCCAAGATAAAGGGTCACAGCTTTTCCTGGGAGGGTTTTCAGCCTGTCCTCCTGGGTTCCATTTTGGGCGCCAGGTAATAGCCAGTCCTTGCTCTCAATTTACATCCATCTTCCCTTACCAACTGCCTGCCCTGTTCCAGCACCATATGTGAAGACAACAACCTTACAGAAACTGTCAGCCATGTCCCATGAGGATGTGAGGTCCACTCCTTGTAACACATCATATATGTGGTATATTATATATACTATGTCTCTTCTGCTTTTCTTATTGAACCCTAATACAGTATACTTAAAAAGAACACACATTCTCATATTTGTTCAAACAAATGGAGAATTAAACATTTAGCTTCCTTTTCTATTGTAGCTACTTCTCTTTTTTTTTTTGGTACTCAGGATTGAACTCAGGGGCGCTCGACCACTGGGCCACATCCCCAGCCCCCCTTTTTTTTTTTTAAATTGTATTTAGAGATAGGGTCTCTGAGTTGCTGAGGGCCTTGCTAAATTGCTGAGGCTGGCTTTGAATTCTCAATCCTCCTGCCTCAGCCTCCCAAGTGCTGGGATTACAGGCTTACGCCACCACCACCAAAAAAAAAAAAAAAAAAAAAAAGATATTGTGTCCATCTACAACTGAAAAAAATAAATAAATAAAAAGGATGTGGCTCAGTGATAGAGTGTGATAGAGCTCGCTTGGGTCCAATCCCCAGTAGTATACAGACACGCCCCCGTGTTAATAACTGTATATATTAGCTCATTTGTTTCATTTTAGTATTACATCTTTCAAATTTACATGTTGTTTTATGGTTATGGAAACATTTACATGATCCTGAAGTCAAGTTGACACAATAAAGTTCATTCAGAGAAGTCTGTTGCTAATCTCTTCCTCTCCCTCAGTCACTATTTTAAAAATGTCATGGTTTACTCTTCCAGGTTTTTTTTTTTTTTTTAAAGATGAAATTTATTTAATTTCGTGTGTGTTGTGTGGTGGTACTGGGATTGAACCCAGAGCTTTGCACATGGTAGGCAAGTGCTCTGCTGCTGAACTATACCACCAGCCCTACCCTTCCATTCTTTTTTTTGGTTAAATACCTTTATTGGCTGGGTGCAGTGGCATGTGTCTACATGTAATCCCAGTGGCTCTGGAGGCTGAAGCAAGAGGATTATGATTTCAAAGCCAGCCTCAGCAACTTAGTGAGGCCCTAAGCATCTCAGTGAGACCCTGTCTCTAATAAAATACAAAAAGGGCTGGGGATGTGACTCAGTGGTTGAGTGCCCCAGAGTTCAATACCTGGTATCAAAACAAAACAAAAAACCTTTATTGTTGCTGGGTGTGGTGGCGCACGCCTGTAATCCTAGCACTTGGGAGGCTGAGGCGGGAGGATTGCGAGTTCAAAGCCAGCCTCAGCAATGGCGAGGCACTTAGCAACTCAGTGAGACCCTGTCTCTAAATAAAATACAAAAAAAGGGCTGGGGATGTGGCCCAGTGGTCGAGTGCCCCTGAGTTCAATCCCTGGTACCACAAAAAACAAACAATTAAAAACCTTTATTGTTTTATTTTTATTTGGTGCTGAAGATCAAACCCAGTGCCTCACACATGCAAGGCAGGCACTCTACCAACTATATCCCCAGCCCCACTTCTATTGTTAATAGCTCTATGTGCAGTAGAGTGGCATTCTGTGCCTCTGTTCTGCATCTTTGAGGCCTTCCCTAGCAGGGTTCAGGTTTTCTTTGTTCTTCTTGTGCACCTGTGTGCCCTCCAGTATGTGAACATGCCATGGTGGGTGCAACCCAGTCTACTGCTGCCAGACTTCCAGGCTGTTTCCTGTCTTTTGCTATTAATATCAGCGCTGTAATGAGCAGTTTTATACCCACCTTTTCTTTCTTTTTGCCAGTTCAATTTTGGGATAGATGTTAGAAATTGCTTGGTCAATGTGCAATTGTAAATGCATCTTTGTTAAATATTATTTGGTTCCTTTCCATGGGGTTGTACCAACATATAAAGGTCTGGGGTGTGGCTTGATGGTTAAGCACCCCCCACTTCAATCCCCAGTATCAAAAAAAAAAAAAAAAAAAAAAAAACAAACAAACAAAAAAAGAGTAACCTTCAAAATCTATATTCTGGTCTGCAAGAGCACAGGCCCTAACTGGCTACATCTCAGCTGGACAACTTGGCTGGAGCTCAAAGTGCAAGAATCAGTCATCACCAGCCCCTATTATGTGAGGTGGCTGCCAGGCTCACAGACACCCCATGGGGCAGGTGGGGGTTGTCTAACACCCTGCTCACAGTGACAGTCCTGCAGAGGCAAACAGACTCTCACTGGAAAATTTGAGACTGGTGATGGAGGCTGCATACCATACAGGAGGTATGCAAATTTTGTGTAAGGGGAACTGACTTGGATCTGATTGTGGTCAGGGAGAGGGGCTGGGGTAGAATCCCCATGTGCAGGCATGGGCTTGAGATATTTGAACTTCTTTGCAGGGAATATGAAGGGGTAAGGCTCCAACTGATCACATTCAAACAGTAAGTGAACCCACACTGCTTGTCACACCATTTGGGAGGCATCTAGACTTCGCTGTATTCCCTCATCATTGCATATGTTTTCCTGTTCATAGACTTGCTTAGGCGTTGATGCTCTTGCCAAAATGGTCTTGGGAGCTCAGTAAACACCATTCCTTAGCACTGGAAGTGCTAGAGAATTTAAGTGGTGGAATCATGTGTGATATCTTTTCCCCTTTTCTCAATTTGCATTTTGTACAATGATGCTGATTTTAAAATTAAAAAAAATGTAAACTGGGGAAGCCACCTTTAAAAAAAAACTTTTTTTTTTAGTTGTAAATGGATACAATACCTTTGTTTTATATTTTTTTATGTGGTGTTGAGGATTGAACCCAGTGCCCCACATGTGCCAGGCAAGTGTGCTACCAGTGAGCTACAACCCCAGCCTGGGAAGCCACCTTTAAAATCAGGGGTGTTATGCTCTCATGTGCCTTCCACCTTAGTGCTGCCCTTATTGGTGGCCCCAGCCTGCATAAAGTGGATAGGGATGCAGGCTACTCCTGCAGCAGCCAGAACCCCCCAGGTCACAGGTGGAGCTGGCCAGGGGCAGAGCATGGGTTGAGGCCTTTTTCTAAGCACCATCTGGACACAGGCAGTAGCCAGGGCAGAGAGAGCATGGATGGGGGCAAGACAGGGGTCCTCCAGACTACTGCTATGAGAAAGGCTTTCCCCAACTTGTTTCCTACCATGATCCTCCAGGAATTAAGTAGTTAGCTAAGGTTCTTTTTTTTTTTTTTTTTTTTTTTGTGGTTACCGGGGATTGAACTCAGGGGCACTCGACCACTGGGTCACATCCCCAGCCCTTTTTTTGTATTTTTATTTAGAGACAGGGTCTCACTGAGTTGCTAAGTGCCTCGCCATTGCTGAGCCTGGCTTTGAACTCGCGATCCTCCTGCCTCAGCCTCCCAAAGTGCTGGGATTACAGGCGTGCGCCACCGCGCCCGGCCAGCTAAGGTTCTTTTGAGAAAAATATCCCAAGATTAAAAATAAAAAGAGTAGGCCTTCCTTTTCTTTCTATGCTGCAGGGAGTGATATCAAAATCCCAGAGGTGGCTGTTTCTCCTGCAGGGGTTTGCCTTGAGTAAGGGTGTGGCAGTGGGGGTGGAGGTGAAACCTGAGATCGGAGCACACAGCCCATTTTGGCCCAAGTCCAGACCTTTCCTACCCCGAATCAACTCTTCCTTTTCTTCTCTTCAGATTGTCCAAAACTTCCCTATCTCCATTTGCAGTGTATGACCTAGCCTCCTCTGTCTCCGAACCTCACCTTCCCACCTACTTACAAACCCAACTATACTGCCCATTTTCTCTGCAGCTGGAGCAATGCAGAAGTGCCTCTGTCTGCCCAAGACTTACCCCTGTTGGCTTTGGAAAGGCTTTATTCATTCTTCCTTCCACTTCCACCAGCCTCACACTGCCTGGCTCCTGCCCTCTACTCCAATGAGGCAGGTCTCTGGGCAGCCCCATCTCTATGGTGCTCCTCCTGCAACAATATTTAATGTTGGGTGTCTCAAGACCCACCCTCTCGCCAGCCAGTGCTCAATGTTGGGAATGTCAGTCCTCTGTCCTGAGTTCCCTTCCTAGTCCTCTCCCTAGAGTTATCTCATACTTTTCCAGTGATTGACATCCCATTTTACTATTATTTTTGGCAGTGCTGGGAATTGAACTCAGGGCCCCGGACATGTTAATTTAAGCAAATACTCTACCACTAAGCTATGTTCCTAGTCCCACATCTTAAAAAATGCCAGTGATTTTCAGGTTTACATCTCCATCCCAAATCTGCTTTAAGGTTCAGATTCATATTTAACAGATCTCGATTTTTCTACTTTGATTCTCACAGACACCTAGGATTCCTAAGTAGAAAACAGCTACAAGTTGCAGGGCTGCTGAATAGGTTGTTCTGGAATCTTTCCTGAAGTTGGCCCTAAACCTGTTTCTTTAGCTCTCCTAGTGATTCTGAGATTCTAATAGTCTAGGAGTGGTAATACCTAACTCAGGCTGCCAAGGGCAAGGTACAGTTTGAAGTGTGCCTCACACCAGGTTGTTTAGTTCTCACAAAACTGACTGAAGCAAGAACTCGGGTCCATGCTAGGCTGCATGTTCCTCCTGAGGAACAGTGTTGGGAAGGGGTAAGAAGGGAGTGATCCCCAGAGGCTGTGGCAACTGCTCAGGAACCATCCAATGTACACAGAAAACCATTGCAAAGCACAAATTAAGACTCCTGATCAAGACACACCTTGACTCCTACAAGAACTATGAGTCCCTGGCAAAGCCTGGCCCTGAGAGTCACCTACAACCACAGAGTAGCTGCCTAAGGCCGGGTTGCAAACTTCTTCTGTAAAGGGCCAGAAAGCAAATACTTTGGCGTGGTGAGCCATATGGTGAGCCATACTCAACTCTGTCACGCAGAAGCTGCTGTAGATGTGTATAAGCAAATAGGCATGGCTGTACCCCAACAGAACTTTATTTACTGACAGGTGGTGGGCCAGATTCTGCTTATAGGTCCTGTGACACTCCCTTGTTGCAACCTGCTGGCTGGACATCTACGTTGCACGTAACCTTTCTCCTTTTCAGGGGACGGGGACACTGAGGAGGGTGGGCTGGTGAGCTGGGCCCCAGGGCAGGGCACCTGGTAATTGCTTAAAAGATGTCTGGTGATGAATGCATCTGGGAGAAGATTGATCCTAGAAGCTTCCTCAATGGAAAAGGAGGTGCAAAGAGTGAGCTGCCATTGTGGGTCCTGCACTGCAGGCACAGAAACCAGAGGCTGGGACCTGGGTTATAGCACAACAGTAAGGAGGATGACAAACTGACCACAGGTATGCACAGAGAGGCAAGGCAATGGGGGTCTGGGTGCAAGTTACAGAAAGGGAGGGATAGAAGAATGAGTAATTTGCATACTACTTCCAGGGACAATAACAGAGCAATCAGACCTGAAAAAACCCTGAACTTGATGTCATATTAAAAAAAAAAAAAATTAAGCTGGGCGCGGTGGCGCATGACTGTAATCCCAGCACTTGGGAGGCTGAGGCAGGAGGATCACGAGTTCAAAGCCAGCCTCAGCAATGGCGAGGCACTTAGCAACTCAGTGAGACCCTGTCTCTAATAAAATACAAAAAAGGGCTGGGGATGTGGCCCAGTGGTCGAGTGCCCCTGAGTTCAATCCCCAGTATCAAAAAAAAAAAAAAAAAAAACAAAAAAAACATATATTTATTTGGGTGTGTATGTGTACATATAAATGTGTATATGTATATATATATATATACACACACACACACACACATATATTTGTATATGTGTGTATGTATATCAATGAGTCACTGACAGAGAACTCACTTCCATAACTAACAAAAGAGTTACTGTGGTTATCTCCAATCAAAGATCACTTTACTTTTTGGTAATTTCAAACATCATAATAAACTCCATTCATGAATATGTGGCCCTCATGATCTTTACCACCTAAGCAATGTGACAGTCTGCTGATAATAAAAATAAAACAGAACAAAATATAGATGAGAGGTCACAGGTGCTGCTGAAAACAATGGCAGGGGAGGGAGTCTGCAAAGGGTGTTTCCAAGGAGGGCTCCAGGCTTTGTATGGAGTAGAGGGCAATGAGTGAGCCTCAGGCCTGCGAAGGGAGATGCTGAGTGAGACAAGGGTCCAAAGTTGTCAGAAAGCAACCATGGTTCAATTTTACTCCTTTCAGCCCACAAGTTACTCCCTGGTATGAATCAACTGGTGTTTAATCAACTTTGACCGCTGGCTGAAGGCTTTCCCACAAGTAGTGCAGTTGTAGGGCTTCACCCCAGTGTGAATCCTCTGGTGTTGGATCAGGACTGAACGCTGACTGAAGGCCTTCCCACACTCACTGCATTTATACGGCCTCTCACCAGTGTGGATTATCTGATGCTGAATAAGGTGTGAGCTCTGGCTGAAGCCCTTACCACACTCAACACACGTATAGGGCTTCTCCCCAGTGTGAACTTTCTGGTGGTGAATGAGATTGGAGCTTCGGTTGAAGGCCTTACCACACTGGTTACATTCATGGGGTTTCAACCCATTATGAATCCTCTGGTGCTGGATAAGGGTTGAGCTCTGACTAAAGGTCTTTCCACACTCAGTGCATTCATAGGGCTTCTCTCCAGTGTGGACTCGCTGGTGAAGGATGAGGTTGGAGCTGCGACCGAAGGTCTTCCCGCATTCGCGGCACTCATAGGGCTTGTCGCCAGTGTGCACGCCCTGATGCTGGATGAGGGCTGAGCTGTGGCTGAAGGCCTTCCCACAGACGCCACATCCATACGGCTTCTCTCCCGTGTGGATTATCTGGTGCTTCCTGAGCACTGAGCTGTAACTGAAAGCTTTTCCACACACGCTGCACACGTGAGGTTTCTCTCCAGTGTGAACTCGCCGGTGCTGAATAAGGCTGGAACTCTGACTAAAGGCTTTCCCACAGTCACTGCACTTGTAAGGCTTCTCTCCAGTGTGAACCCTGTGATGCTTAATGAGGTTGGAGACACGACTGAAGGGTTTGCCACAATCGTTACATTCATAGGGTTTTTCTCCAGTGTGAACCCTCTGGTGCTTCCTGAGGTGTGCGCTCTGGCTGAAAGCCTTCCCACACTCCTTACACTCGAAAGGCTTCTCACCTGTGTGGATCCTGTGGTGTTTAATGAGATTTGAACTCCGCCTGAAGGCCTTACCACATTCCTCGCACACATATGGTTTCTCCCCTGAATGGATTCTTTGATGCTGAATGAGGTTGGAGCTGCGTCTGAAAGCCTTCCCACATTCGTTGCATTCAAAGGGCTTCTCACTCATGTGAGACTTTTGGTGCTTTTTAAGGCTTGAGTTCTGGCTGAAGACTTTCCCACATTCATTACACACGTACGGCTTCTCACTGTTGGGGAGACCTTGACGTCCAGCAAGGTCTCCGTACCCCCTGTAGGCTTTTGCACTTGTGTGAGCTTGCTGGGGTTTTTTAACAACTGAGTTCTGACTGAAGGGTGTTCCACATTCACTGCACATACAGGACTTCTCTCCAGTGCTGGCTATCTGATGCTGAGTAAGGTCAAGGTTGCCAGTGAAGGTTTTTCCACACCCATTACAAATGAGTGGGCTTTCAGCTGTGGGAAGCCCCTCATGGCCACTTAGGTACACACTGTGTTGAAAGCTCTGGCCATATGTGTCATCTGGAAGTGACTTCTCTTCTGTAAGGACTTCCTGATGTGACACCTGGCTTGGGCTCAGATTGAAGCTTTGGTCAACACCACTGCAGTCCAGATCTTTCTCCCCTAAAGGGCCATTAAGGAGCACTGTTACTGATATCAAATCCCGATCCTGGTGTGTGGGTTGCCCCAGGCTCTCGCCTTCAGGGGCACCCCAATCTCTGGCTAATATGTCATCACAGAGTTCTCCAAATTCAGATGCCTGGGAAATATCACCAGCACAGTTTTCCGACATTTCTGCCTGTGATTCCAAATCCTCCAAAACGTCTTCCTTTGGGTGAAACTCCTTGTGCTCTGTCCTGATACCACAATCTGAAACAACAAACACTAAAGTCATAGAAGGAACTGCAGTGACAGGAACAGGAGACACAGATGGGTCTGCAGAGCTGCTGACCTCACCTCTATGAAGGAGCTGGTGAGGAGAGCAGGGATCCCATTGCTGGCAGCAGCCCCTGGTCTTGCAAAAGGCCCAGGGAGAGGCTGTAAGACCTCTGAGGTGACAAGGCTGCAGGGGAGTTGTTGAAGATGATCAAGATCCCGCCCTTGGGGCTGTGGATGTAGCTCAGTGGTAGAGTGCTTGCCTACCATGTGGGAGGCATTGGGTTTGATCTTCAGCACCACATGAAAATAAATAAAATAAAGGTAAAAAATACATTATTAAAAAGAAAGGGAAAGGAAGAAATAAAGAAAAGAACCCATCCTCCCTAGGATCCACATTTCAAGAATGCACCAGCCTACACACTGGCTCAGGCCAAGACTCTGGGTGCGTCTTGGCTCCCACTTCCTCTCACACCCATAGCAGGCCATCAGCGGGCTCCCCCTGGGAATGCTCCCCTAATCCAGGTGTCCTCTCAACCATACAAGGAAAATCACATGCTTTCTTACATTGTTACACACTTCACTGTTTTTTTTTTTTTTTTTTTTTTTTTTTTTTTGCTGGCTGGGTATTGAACTCAGGGGCACTCGACCACTGGGCCACATCCTCAGCCCTTTTTTTTTTTTTTTGTATTTTATTAGAGACAGGGTCTCACTGAGTTGCTAAGTGCCTCGCAGTTGCTGAGGCTGGCTTTGAACTCGCGATCCTCCTGCCTCCGCCTCCCAAGTGCTGGGATCACAGGCGTGCGCCACCACACCCGGCTACCCTTTTTAATTCATACTCCAAACCTCTTAGGTCTATCTTTTGTTCTCTCAGTGCCAGCTGTGGCACTCAGGCTTGGTCTCAGGATCCACCAGCATGGTAGATGGAGCCTGCTTCAGATGAGCAGGAGCCTGTTCCTTTATAAGAAGCAAAACCAGTTCCAAGTTGTGGTGCTCACCCTGCCTGGCATGCCCTCCACGTGGCCTTCTGGCTGGCCTCTGCTCAAACACACCTTGCTGGACAGCCTTTCCCTGACCACTGTATGTGTGCCAACCCCCTTCTTTCATCTTCTTTCACCTGTCCCTGCTTCTCCTGTACCGCCTGGACCACAGCCTGACATAGGACTGCCAGCTGCAGTCACTGATGCTTGGTGGTGAAGGGTACCCTTCCAGTGCCCTGTGCTGCTTCCTTTGGCTAACTGTACCTTTGTCCTGCTCTCTCAGTGCTTCTCCCTATTCTATCTGTGACATCCAGGACTTGCTTCCAGCATGCACATATCTGTGCCCAGGAGCTGTCCGCAGCATCACTCAGACTGACCTGGCCACATGCCCAGCCCTCACAGGCCCAGCTGCTACCTGCTACACTCGGCTGTCTATGGTGAGGCTTCATGCTGCTCACCGGCACGTTCAGCCATGGTGCCCCTGCAGATGTCCACACCCGTGGAACTGCCACCTGTGCCTACAGGGACAGTGGTACCTTTTTCCTTCCTGCTGCTCTTGGGCAGCCTGGTGTTATAGTCCACACAGAGTGCAGGAGCCATGGTTTCATGGGGTCTAGGAAACATTGTGGCCACACAGTGTTGGGCTTCTAGGAGGGGCAGATGAAAGGGCAAGGGCTAGCGGGACAAACACAGTGTGCATGGGGGGAGTCAGCCCTGTCAGGGATAGCCTGGAGCTTCTGTACCTCTACTCTCCTGCCAAGACTGGCTGGGGAGCCCTTTCTCTCTTTCAGCTGTGTGCAGAAGGATTGGGATGGCAACAATGAAGGCTGTGGCAATGACACAGATAGCAGTCAGTAATGATTTTCTGTACGGGTCAGAGAGAACATATCTGAAGCTTTGTGGTTGCTTGGTCTGTCAAATGATCTTTGTTGTTTTTAAAAACAATCCTTAGCTGGGCGCCATGGCGCACGCCTGTAATCCCAGCACTTGGGAGGCGGAGGCAGGAGGATCATGAGTTCAAAGCCAGCCTCAGCAACGGCGAGGCACTTAGCAACTCAGTGAGACCCTGTCTCTAATAAAATACAAAAAAGGACTGGAGATGTGGCCCAGTGGTCGAGTGCCCCTGAGTTCAATCCCCCGTACCAAAAAAGACAACCCTTTAAAAAAAACCCTCAAAACCAGCATTAGCCTGCTGGCCATAAAATAAATTCTGCCAGCTGAACCTGGTGTCCTGACTGAATGTCACTGCTGTGACAATAGGGCTTTCTAGTCTGAATCACTGTTTATATCAGTTTTGTTTTTTAAATATTTATTTATTTGTTTTAGTTGTACACAATGCCTTTATTTTTACGTGGTGCTGAGGATTGAACCTGGACCACGCACGTCCTAGGTGAGTGCTCTACCGCTGAGCCACAACCCCAGCCCCTAAATCAGTTTTATTGAGACAGGAATCAAAAATGAATTCTGTGAATGGTGGAAGATCACTTTTTGGACTTATTAAATTTGATGTACTTCATCTCTGCAACCTACAAACTGTAGCAAAGAATGATAAAAAGTTCTTTAGAAAGGAAATATAAAATCAGAAAAATGGTTTCCATTTAGGAAAACTAGGAAATATTAGTAAAACTTGGGTTTAAAGGCAAAGGAAGCTAGCTGGGCACGGTGGCGCACACCTGTAACCCCAGCACTTGGGAGGGCTGAGGCAGGAGGATCAAGAGTTCAAAGGCAGCCTCAGCAATGATGAGGCATTTAGCAACTCAGTGAGACCCTGTCTGTAATAAAATACAAAAAAGGGCTGGGGATGTGGCCCAGTGGTTGAGTGCCCCTGAGTTCAATCCCTGGTACACCCCCCCCCCCCCCCCAAAAAAAAAAAAAAAAAAAAAAAAAAAAGGAAAAAAAGGAAAAGATCTGACAGTAAACAGTTGCCTGCACTACACTCTTATGTACTGGGAGTCAGCCCTTCAAGAACAAAATACATCTGACAGTATTTCCTTTGGGAGAAAACACCTTTATGAATAATGACTTTCAGATGTGTGCAAATGGCTTCGGGTCCCCCAGCATGACCACACTCCTGGGATTCCATGACTGTCACCTGTCACAGATCATGGGGTGTAGCAGGCAATCTCAGTGCAAGGCCAACACACCTGTGATACAGACCCCAAGAAACATCTCACACTCAGATGGCTCCACTATGCCCCGCTCCTGCAGGGGCTTCTGCTTCCATTTTATGATCTATTAAGATAGAACTCACACCATGGGAGGTTAACTGTTCTACAGTAAGCAACTTGGTGGCATTTAGCACATTCACAGTGCTATGCAACCACCCACCCATCATTATGGAGTAGTCTTTTTTTTTATTGTAGACAGACACTCTAGTAGCAATCTGATTCTAGTTTTGATTTGCAGTTCTCTAATGACTTAATGATGTTAAGCCTCTTTTCATTTGTTAGTCATTTCTTTGCTCCAGTACTAGGGATACAAACCAGGCATGCTCTACCACTGAGCTACTTCCCTAGCCCATTTTTCAAAATATATTTTGAGACAGAATTTTGCAAGTTGCTGAGACTGGTCTTGGACTTGCAATCCTCCTGCCTCAACCTCACAAGTTACTGGGATTATAGGCGTGTACCACCATGCCTGGCTCCCTTGTCCATTTTTAAAAAAAAAATATTTATTTATTTGCTTTAGTTGTACACAATGCAATGCATTTATGTTTACGTGGTGCTGAGGATCGAACCTGGGTCGCACACGTGCTAGGCGAGTGCTCTACCGCTGAGACACAACCCCAGCCCTCCCTTGTCCATTTTTGAATTGGGTGGTGTTGGATTGTAGGAGTTCTTTATTTATTCCAATAATAGAGCCTTATCAGATAACATGATTTACAAAGATTTGCCCCCATTACGCAGATGTCTTTGCACTTTCTTGATAATGTCCTTTGATGTCTAAGTCTTTAATTTTTAAAAAATATTTATTTATTTGCTTTAGTTCTACACAATGCCTTTATTTTTACGTGGTGCTGAGGATCGAACCCAGGCCGCGCACATGCTAGGTTAGCGCTCTACCGCTGAGCCATAGTCCCAGCCCTAAGTCTTTAATTTTGATTAAGTCAAATTCATTTATTTTTCTTTTGTTGCTTGTGTCTTTGATGTTCTAATGAATCCATTGCCAAATGCAGGGTTATGAAAATTTGCTCCTGTATCCTTCCAAGACTTTGATGCTAAGTTTTTAAGATTTTTGATTCATTTCAATTTATTTTTGTATGCAGCATTGATAGGAATCCAGCTTTTTTTTTTTTTTTTTTTTTGTACTGGGGATTGAATCCAAAGGTGCTTTGCCATTGAGATACAGCCTAAGTCCCCCCACCCTTTTTAAATTTTTTTAAAAGTATGTTTTTAGTTGTAGGTGGACACAATACCTTTATTTTATTTATTTATACGTGGTGCTGAGGATCAACCCCAGGGCCTCATGTGTTAGACAAGCGCTGTACCACCGAGCCACAATCCCAGCCCCCTTTTAAAATTTTGAGACTCAAATATTGTGATCAAAACTTTGCCTTGGGGCTGGGATTGTAGCTCAGCGGTAGAGCGCTCACCTAACACATGTGCGGCCCGGGTTCGATCCTCAGCACCACATAAAAATAAATGCATTGTGTACAACTAAGGCAAGTAAATAAATATTAAAACAAAACAAAAAACAAAAAAAAACCTTTGCCTTGGGCTGGGGTCATAGCTCAGTGGTAGAGCGCTTGCCTACCATGTGTGAGGCATTGGGTTCGAGTCTTAGCACCACATATAAATAAATTAAAAAAAAATAAAGGTCCATCAACAACTAAAAATTTAACAAAACAAAATAAAACTTTGCTTTGAACTTGTGCACTTCCTCCTCAGCCTCCTGAGTTGCTAGGATCACAGGTGTGCACTGCTGTGCCCGGCTCCAACTCCGCTGGGTTGCATGGGGATGTCTACTTGTTGCAGTGCCATGTGTTGAATGGCTATCTTTCCTCATTGACTGAAAGGTCTTAGCATTCCTGATGAAAAGCAACTGGTCACAGATGTATGGATTCATTTCTAGATAGTCAATTCCATTTTCATGACAGAACCAAGCAGTTTTGACTACTGCAGCTTTTTGTAGGCCTCTAAATCTGTACTCCAAGACTGTTTGGCCATTCAGGGCCCATTGTAATTCCACACGAATTTCAGGATGAACTTTTTAGGTTCTGCAAAAACAAACAAACAAACAAACAAACAAAAAACACTGAAATTTTGACAGAAATTGCACTGAATCTGGAGCAGGGGCTATCTGTGGCTCAGTGGTAGTGTGCTTGCCTCATAAGTGTGAGGCACTGGGTTCAATCCTTAGCACCACATAAAAATAAATAAATAAAGACATTATGTCCATCTACAACTAAAAAAATATTAAAGAAAGAAAGAAATTACACTGAATCTAAATGCCATTTTGGGTAGTTTGGGCATCTTAACAATATTAAGTCCTCCAAGTTATAAACACAGGATGTCTTCCATTTTTTTTTTTTTTTTGTGGTACCGGGGATTGAACTCAGGGGCACTCGACCACTGGGTCACATCCCCAGCCCTTTTTTGTATTTTATTTAGAGACAGGGTCTCACTGAGTTGCTAAGTGCCTCGCCATTGCTGAGGCTGGCTTTGAACTCACAATCCTCCTGTCTCAGCCTCCCAAAGTGCTGGGATTACAGGCGTGCGCCACCGCGCCCGGCTGTCTTCCATTTTTTTGTTTGCTTTGATTTCTTTTAGCAATGTTTTGCAGTCTTTGGTGAACAAGTTTTATATCTTCTTGGTTAAAGTTATTCCTGGGATTTTCCCCTACCACTGATGCTAATATAAATAGAAGTGTGTTCTTTTTTTTGGTACCAGGGATTGAACTCAGGGGCATTCGACCACTGGGCCACATCCCCAGTCCTTTTTTGTATTTTATTAGAGACAGGGTCTCACTGAATTGTTAAAGTGCCTCACCATTGCTGAGGCTGGATTTGAACTCACGATCCTCCTGCCTCCGCCTCCCAAGTGCTGGGATTACAGGCGTGTGCCACCACGCCCAGCTAAGAAGTGTGTTCTTAATTCCCCTTCAGATTTGTTCATTGCTGGTGTGTATAAAAAGTGATCTGGGCCCTGAAATTTTGCTAAATTTATTAGTTCTAGCAGTTTTCCTGTGGGACTTGATATATATGGAGTTGTCTCATGCAAATCATTTTACATTTTTCCTTCTGCTTTGGACATCAGTTATTTCATTTTCTTGTCTAACTGCTCAGGATCAAACTTCCTGTACAATGCTCAGCAGCACTGGTGATGCAGGCATCTCTCTCTCATTCCTGCTCTCAGGGCAAATGTTCTAGTCTTTCACTTCTGAGCATGATGCCAGCTGTGGTTTTCCTTAAGTGCCTTTTGTCAGTTTTTTGTTTTTGAAATCATGAAAGTTGGAATTTGCCCAATTTTTTTTTTCTGCATGATTTGAGATGATCATGGTTTTCAAACTTCATTCTGCTCATGTGGTGGATCATACTGATTGGCTTTCTTGGAGCTGAGACACTCTTCTACTCCTGGGCTAAACCCCATGTAGTCATGGGATAATACACTTATAAGATGCTCCTGAAGGTGGGCGCAGTGGCACCCACCTGTAATCCCAGCACTTGGGAGGCTGAGGCAGGAGGATCGCGAGTTCAAAGCCAGCCTCAGCAATGGCGAGGCACTTAGCAACTCAGTGAGACCCTGTCTCTAATAAAATACAAAAATGGGCTGGGGACTTAGCCCAGTGGTTGAGTGCCCCTGAGTTCAATCCCCAGTACCACACAAAAACAAAAAAAAAAAAAAAAAAAAACAAACTCCTGGATTTAGTTTGATATTATGATCTTCAGAGATTTGCATCTTTAGCCATAGGGATACTGGTTTGTAATTTTCTTTTTTTATAGGCTCTTTGTCTGGCTTGGGTATCAGGGTATTGTTGTCCTCACAGAATAAATGAATGTTCCCTCCTTATTCTGAAAGAACTGAGAAATTTGGGTATTCATTAAGTGCTAGCTGAATTCACCAGTGAAGGTTGTTTAATTCTGAACTTTTCTTTGCTGGGAGTTTTATTACTAATTCAAACTCGTTATTTGTTATTGGTATGTTTAGATAGAGTCAATTTTTATAATTTGTGTGATTTTACAAATTGGTCGCTTTTTTGAAGGTCATCTAACCTGTTGATACAAAACCATTCACAGTATTACATCTTCCTTTTTTGGTAAGGTTGGTAATAATACTCCAACTTTCATTTCCAATATATATATATATATATATTTTTTTTTTTTGTACCGGGGATTGAACTCAGGGGCACTCGACCACTGGGCCACATCCCCAACCCTTTTTTGTATTTTATCAGAGACAGGGTCTCACTGAGTTGCTAAGTGCCTTGCCATTGCTGAGGCTGGCTTTGAACTCACTGATCCTCCTGCCTCAGCCTCCCAAGTGCTGGGATTACAGGCATGCACCACCGTGCCTGGCTTTCTTTCTTTTGTTAAAAAAAAATTTTTTTTTTATTTGTAAATGGACACTATATCTTTATTTATTTATTTATTTTTTTTTTTTGTGGTGCTGAGGATCAAACCCAGTGCCTCATGCTTGCAAGGCAAGAACCCTACCACTGAGCAACTCTAGCCCTCTTTCTTCCTTTTAAATGAAGGTATTTGTTTCTTTTTCTTTTCTTTTTAAAAATATTTATTTATTTATTTGCTTTAGTTGTACACAATACATTTATATGTACATGGTGCTGAGGATCGAACCCGGGTCGCACACGTGCTAGGTGAGTGCTCTACCGCTGAGTCACAACCCCAGCCCTTCTTTTTTTTTTTTTTTTTTTTTTGGGTACCGGGGGATTGAACTCAGGGGCACTCGACCACTGGGCCACATCCCCAGCGCTTTTTTGTATTTTATTAGAGATAGGGTCTCACTGAGTTGCTAAGTGCCTCGCCACGGCTGAACCTGGCTTTGAATTCGCGATCTTCCTGCCTCAGCCTCCCAAGTGCTGGGATTACAGGCATGCGTCACCGCGCCCGGCGAAGGTATTTGTTTCTATAAACCTTCCTTTTGGCATTGCCTTTGCTGCTTTATGTTTTGGTAGGTTGTGTTCTCAATCATTTAATCTGTAGATATTATCTAGTTTTCCTTGTGATTTCTTTGAGCCACTGTAACTTTACTTCTACATCTTTGAAATTTTTCAGTTTTCCTGCTGTTATTGGTTAAAAATACTTTGTATGAGTGGGGCGCGGTGGGGAGCGGTGGCACACGCCTGTAATCCCAGCACTTGGGAGTCTGAGGCAGGAGGATCACAAGTTCAAAGCCAGCCTCAGCAATGGTGAGGCACTTAGCAACTCAGTGAGACCATGTGTCTAATAAAATACAAAAAAGGGCTGGGGCTGTGATGTAGTGCCCCTGAGTTCAGTCCCCTGTACCAAAAACCAAAAACCCAAAAACAACTTTGTATGATTTTAATATTGTTATTTAAAAAGATATTTAGTTATAGATGGATGCAATACCTTTATTTATTTTTATTTTTTTTTATGGTACCAGGGATTGAACTCAGAGGCACTCGACCACTGGGCCACATGAATTTCAGAAGGATACAAACATTCAAGTCCAGTTGTTTTACAGTGTTGCTCAAGTCCCCTCTTTCCTTAATGATATTCTGTCTAATGTTCTAGCTATACTTTGGAATTAGGGTACTGAGGTCTCCATATAATGTCCTTCTTTTTCTCTGGTAATAACTTTTTTTTTTTTTTTTTTTTTTTTTTTAACCAGGGATTGAACTCAGGGGCACTCAACCACTGGGCCACATCCCCAGCCCTTTTTTGTATTAGCGACAGGGTCTCACTGAGTTGCTAAGTGCCTGATATGATATTAGCATAATCATCCCAGTTCTCTTTGAGTGATGATTTATATGAAACATCTTTTCCACATCTCACTTCACTTTAAGCTTATTATGTCTCTGAATCTAAAGTAAGCCTTCTGTAGACAGCACATAGTTGGACCATGCTTTCCTATTCATTTTGTCAACACCTGCCTTCTGACTGGAAAGTTTAATCCACTTGCATTTAAATTAGTTACTAAAAAGGAAGGACCCCTGCCATTTTGCCATTTGTTGTTGTTGATATCAGGGATTGAATCCAGGTATGCTTAACCACATCCCTAGCCCTTTTTTGAGACAGGGCCTCATTAAGTTGCTGAGGCTGGCTTTGATGTTGAAATCCTCTTGCCTCAGCCTTCTGAGCCTCTGGGATTTCAGGTGTGTGTCACCATGCCTGGCTTTGCTATTTGTTTTGGTACATCTTTTACATTTCATCCCTTAATTCCTCTATTGCTGCTATTGTTCAGTTAATATTTTGCAGTGTCATTTTAATTTTCTCTTTAATTCCTTCTGTATACATTTGCCAGATATTTTCTTAGTGTTTACATGAACATCCTAAAACAAGTTATACCAACTTAGTTTCAAGAGCACACAAAAATTCTGCTTTTATATAGCTCTTATAATTTGCTATCATCAAAAAAAATTACTTTAGGCCGGGCGCAGTGGCGCACGCCTGTAATCCCAGCACTTTGGGAGGCTGAGGCAGGAGGATCGTGAGTTCAAAGCCAGCCTCAGCAATGGCGAGGCACTTAGCAACTCAGTGAGACCCAGTCTCTAAATAAAATACAAAAAAGGGCTGGGGATGTGGCCCAGTGGTCTAGTGCCGCTGAGTTCAATCCCCGGTACCAAAAAAAAAAAAAAAAAAAAAAAAAAAAAAATTACTTTATGCCAGGTATGGTGGTACATGCCTGTAATGCCAGTGGCTAGGGAGGCTGAGGCAGGAGGATTGTGAGTTCATAGCCAGCCTCAGCAACTCATTTGAGACCCTGTCTCTAAATTTAAAAGATACAAAAAAAGGCTGGGGATGTGGCTCATGGGTTGAGTGCCCCTGGGTTCAATCCCTAGTACCAAAAAAAAAAAAAAAAAAAAAAAAAAAAAAAAAAATTACTTCATTCATTATGGACTCAAAATATTTCATAGGCCGATTAGATTGGGGGTACAAATCAGTGGTAGAATGCATGCTTTAGATGTGTGAGGCCCTGAGTTCAATTTCCAGCTCCTAAGAAGCAAACCAAACCAGACTTGTTATTATTTTTTTTTTTTTTTTGGTACTGGGGATTGAACTCAGGGGCACTCGACCACTGGGCCACATTCCCAGGAGTTTTCTTGTATTTTATTTAGAGACAGGGTGTCACTGAGTTGCTAAGTGCCTCCAATTGCTGAGGCTGGCTTTGAACTCTCGATCCTCCTACCTCAGCCTCCCAAGTCAAATGCTGGGATTATAGGCGTGCGCCAAGACTTGTTACTTTTTATGCACTTATTCTTTAAATCATATGGGAAATAAAAAGTGGATTCACGAACCAAAAATAGAATAATACGATTTTTTTTTTTTTTTATGTTGGGAAAAAAGAAAGTATATTTAGAATTAGACAGCTGGACTGTTTAGATGATTCCAATTTTGTTGGCAACGTCCAAAGCATCATAATCAGGAGCCAGTCGAACATATGCCTTTTTCTCTCCATCAGGCCTGATCAGGGTGTTAACCTTGGCCACATCAATGTCATAGAGCTTCTTTACAGCCTGTTTGATTTGGTGCTTGTTGGCCTTGACAGCCACAATGAACACAAGTGTGTTGTTGTCTTCAATCTTCTTCATGGCTGACTCAGTGGTCAGAGGGAATTTGATGATAGCATAGTGGTCAAGCTTGTTTCTCCTGGGGGCGCTCTTCCGAGGATATTTGGGCTGCCTCCGGAGCCGCAAAGTCTTGGGTCGCCGGAAAGTAGGTGACGTGCGGATCTTCTTCTTTTGACACCCTTCAACACTGCCTTCTTGGCTTTAAAGCTTTTACTTTGGCTTCAGCTTTGGGAGGGGCAGGAGCTTCCTTCTTAGCTTTCGGCGCCATCTTGGTGAAAAGGCAATAATACGAATTTTTAAAAAAGTATTTATTGTTTTAGCTGTACACAATGCCTTTATTTTTACGTGGTGCTGAGGACTGAACCCGGGCCGCGCACAATGCTAGGCAAGTGCTCTACCGCTGAGCCACAACCCCAGCCCAATAATACGAATTTTTATATTGCTTATATGTAATTACCTTTATTAGAGGTCTTTATTTCTTTTAATTTTTTTTAGTTGTAGGTGGACAGAATACTTTTATTATTTTTTACATGGTGCTGGCCTTAGTGTGCTAGACAAGTGCTCTACCACTCAGCTACAACCCCACCCCAAGAGGTCTTTATTTCTTGTATGTCTTGGAGTCTCTGTCTACTGTCCTTTCATTTAACATCGAGGACCATAACAAACCCCCACAAGCTGTTGTCTATTCGGGAATGTCTTCATTTCTCTTTTATTTTGAAAGATATTTTTTTGTCACATTTAAAATTCTTGGTTGAATCTCTAAGCACTTTAATATTTCATCCCACTGCTTTTTGACCCATGAATTCTGAAGAAAAATCAGCTTGATTATTGAGATCCCTTGTACTGGAAGAGTCTCTTTTTTTCTTATTAATTGTTGTCTTTCAACAATTCAATTAAAATAAGATTTGGTGTGGATCTTTCAATTTATCCTACTGGGTTTGTTGAGCTTCTTGAACATGTAGATTTATATCTTTCATCAAATTTGGGACATTCTGACCATTATGTTTTCAGATGTTCTTGTTATCCCTTTCCCTTCTCTATTCTTTCTTGGGCCCACAAATTATGTATATTGGTCTGCTTGAGTGTTCCACAGGTTCATTAAACTCCACTCACTTTTCTTGGAATGTTTTTTTCTATTTGCTCTTCAGACTGGACAATTTCAACTACCCTAACTGGAAGTCTGCTGATTCTTTTTCTCCCTGTCCAAAATCTGCTGCTGAAACCCCCTAGTGAATTTTTCAATTAATTTCAGTGTATTTTTCAGCTCCAGAATTTCTAGTTGGTTCTTTTCTCATCATTTGTACTTCTTTACTAATATTCTCATTTTGTTCAGACATTTTGTTTTCCTGGTTCCTTTAGTTTTCTCTCTCTCATTTAAAGCTCTTTGAGCAAACTGATATGGTCGATTTAAAGCCTTTCTCTAGTAAATCCAAGGTCTGGGCTTTCTCATGGACATGTTCTACCAATCTCTACCTTTGAATCAGACACATTTTCCTCCTTTGTATACTTTGTGATTTTGTTAAAAACTGGACAGTTGTATACTATAATGTGGTAATAAGTTTCTCTCTAGAGTTTATTGCTTTTGACTGCTGAAGGCTATTGTCATTTATTCACTTAGTGATTTTTTTCCAAATTATTTTTGCAAAAGCTATTCCTTGTCAGGTATGTTACTGTTATCATGAATTATATCTTTTTTTTTTTTTTTTTTTGTACCAGGGATTGAACCCAGGGTCACTTAACCACTGAGCCATATCCCCAGCCATTTTTTTTTTTTTTTTTTGTATTTTATTTAGAGGCAGGGTCTCACTGAGTTTCTTAGTGCCTTGCTTTTTCTGAGGCTGGCTTTGAACTAATGATCCTCCTGTCTCAGCCTCCCGATCCAGTAAATTTATGGGGGCAAAATATTTGGAGTAGCCTAGGAGTATTATTAATAACCCCTAATTCCATGGTGTCATCTCAAATGCTTAATCAAGGTTGTATTTCTGCTAAAAGATTTAAAGGAAATCAACAAGAAGGGTATTTGCCTATGCCTCAGTCTTCTCAATAAAGACAATTTAAATTATCTAATTCATCCAATCAAAATTTTTAACAGGGGCACTGGTTTCTTCCCTGGCCCAGAAAACAAAAAATTAATTGGCTATCTGATGATCCTGTCTGGGTTGACCAATGGCCCCTTACAGGGAAAAAGCTCCAAGTAGCCAATGTTCTAGTCCAAGAACAACTTCAAGCTGGTCATATTGCGCCTACTCTTAGTCCTTGGAATACTCCAATTTTTTGTGGTAAAGAAAATATCTGGCAAATGGATATTGTTACAAGATCTCAGTGCCATTAATTAAACCATGGAAACAATGGCAGCTTTACAGTCTGGACTCCCTTCTCCTACAGCTATCTCTCTTGATTATCAATTCATAGCAACAGATTTAAAAGATTGTTTTTTTCACTATACCATTGCATCCAGATAATTGTAAGAGATTTGCTTTTAGCATCTCAGCTATAAATTTCAAAGAGCCAGTTAAGAGATTTTGCTGGAAGGTGTTACCTCAAGGAACGACCAATAGTCCCACATGATGTCAGAATTTTGTAGTGCAGGCTATTGCTACAACACAAGAACAATTCCCCGATGCCTATATAATCCATTACATGGATGATATTCTTTTGGCTCATGTTACTTCAGACGTACTTTTAAAAACTTTTGCTCAGTTAGAAACTTCTATTATTACAATGGGTTTATGCATAGCACTAGAGAAGGTACAAAAGGCTTCTCCTTTTCAATATTTAGGCAATCTAATCAAAGGATGGATGCATGATTCATCCACAAAATCTACAAATAAGAGTTGATGGTTTACATACATACTTTATTTATTTATTTATTTTTGGTACTGGGGATTGAACTCAGGGGCACTCGACCTCTGGACCACATCCCCAGCCCTTTTTTGTATTTTATTAGAGACAGGGTCTCACTGAGTTGTTAAGTGCCTTGCCATTGCTGAGGCTGGCTTTGAAGTCACGATCCTCCTGCCTCAGCCTCCCAAGTGCTGGGATTACAGGTGTGCTCCACCGCGCCGGCTTGATTATACTAGTTCTTCTTTTCAGCAGTTTTGCCATCAATTTCATATTGATCATAAAACAGGTGTTCCTTATAATCCTCAAGGTCAAGCCATTGTAGAACGAATTCATTCTATTAAGCAACAATTACAAAAACAAAAAAGGGAAATAAGACCCCACAAATTACTTTAATCATGCTTTGTTTTAAATTGTGACTCTGAAGTTCGCACAGCTGCCAAGAGACAAGTCTTCTACTGCAACAGGTCCCTTTGGCCTAGTTTGGTGGATAGATTTACAAACAGGACAATGGAAAGGACCAGATCAATGTGACAGTGTGGGGTAGAAGTCATGCTTGTGTTTTCCCAGAAGGTGCCTTTCATCCCATTTGGGTACCTGAACGTGCCATCAGACATGGAGGACCTAGAGCCAAGGTTCAGAGGACTAAAGATCAATTCAGAGGTGTCAGCCCCAACTCCCAACAGGAAGATGAAGGTAGTAAGGAGGTAAAGGACGAAGAAGGCACAGAGAGACCAAATGTCCAAAGTGCTATCGTGGAAACAATTGAAGAATCTGATGCAACAGGCTGAACAGATGGAGAAACTAAGTCTCCAGCCACAATGTTTGTGACCATGATGGCTCTATTGAGCAGTCAACCTATTGGACATATTTTCCAGATCCACCTTTAGTACACCCAGTTGTGTGAGCTGCAGAATCCATCCCAGTATTTACTAATGATACTCACATGCTGGGTGGTTTTACAGATACTCATATTACATCCATCCGTGTGACTGGATTTAATTATATTGGTTACAGTGGACAACTACCTATATGTTGGTCCCACGATAAACACGCTGGCTGTCTAAGCGTATCTTCTGAGGAAAAAAACAGCACATGACGGGGGGCCTAGACCAGCCAATTGTACCTGTCCCTGGGACTCAAGGACATATGTCCGGGCGGTTATTAAAATGGGACTTTCTCCTAACAAGCCAGTCATTTCTGCAGAATGCCCACCAATACCTTACTGTCCTAATTATTCTGCAATAGAATTTGTCTGGCACCTTTCCTAAATGGATGGAATGTGCAAATGTCTTGCCAGTACAACAAGTTTCTAGAAATAGTGGATATATTTTGGACTGATCTCCAAGAATTGATAAAAGACAATTACGTGGGGGGCGGGGGGAGGGGACAAGGGGATAGGAATAATGGCAGACTGAGTTATCCATGACTACCCTAAATACATGTATGAAGACACAATTATTGTAAAAATACTTTATACAAAACCAGCAACTTGAGAAATTGTGCTCTTTATATGTAATATGAAATGAAATGTACTCTGTAAACATGTATAACAAATTAGAATAAAAAAATGGAAAAAAAAGAAAATAGAGCAAGGTAAAAATATATAGACTGTCACTATAAAATGAAATACATTTAAAATTTACAATTAAAAAAAAAAAAAAAAGACAATTATGTAAGGATGCCATGACCCCTGGAGGTTTTGTTGTTAATATTCTAACCTCCAGAGAAGGTGGTATTCAAAAAGTTCTCTGGCGCTTAATTGTAGCCTCAGACTTTCTATGTTATACAGATAGCAGGAATTGCAAAAAGGGTTCCTACTATGGCCTGTGAGCCTGTTTCAATCTCCTTATGCTTTAATTACTACAAATGTAAGAAAAAAGGTGATAAATGTCTTGTAGCCTGTAAAAGGCACAATCTAACTAATTGCATCACTAGATTTAACAGAGGGAGAGGAACGTTAATCCTTCACCAACCCTCCTTTGTCTTACTACCAGCCAACATTTCAGAATCATGGTGACGCTGGTGTTCAGGTTTTATAACAGATGCATGCTCAGTTAACCAGACCCAAGCAAGCTCTTGGTCTCATAATTCTTGGAGTGGCTGCTTTAATTTCATTCATCACCTCTTACTGTAACAGCCTCAGTGGCTACATCTCAAAATATTCAACATGCAAATTTTCTTAATAATTTGGCCCAAAATACTTCCAAAGCCTTCCATAATCAGATAAACATCGATGAAAAGATTGAAACTAGGGCTGGGGTTGTGGCTCAGTGGTAGAGTGCTCGCCTAGCATGCACAAGGCCCTGGGTTCAATCCTCAGCACCACATAAAAATAAATAAATAAATAAATAAATAAATAAATAAATAAGGGGCTGGGGCTATGGCTCAGAGATAGAGCACTTGTCTCCCATGGGTGAGGCCCTGGGTTTGATCCTTAGCACCACATAAATAAAAAAAATGTATTGTGTCCATTTATTAAAAAAAAAATAAGCCAGGTGTGGTGGTGCAAGCCTATAATCCCAGCACTTGAGAGGCTGAGGTGTAGGAGCCCTGTTTGGGGAGATGGCTAAGATTGCAGTTGACTACGGGCCGTGGAGATGTTTGGGCATTGCCGCCTTCCGTAGTCTCACGGGACTTGGCCCGGGATCTCGAGAGACTTGAGCTGAGATTGCTGATCGGGTCTGCGCCATGTGGTGTGTTGGTTTTGGTGGTGTGTGTGATGCATGCTAAAGTCGTTGTTAGAGCCATTGAGAAAAGTTATCAGAATAAAAAGCCTATTTCTAGTTCGCCTCTGAACTTCTTTCCGTGGCTTCGTTGCTCCAAGTGGCCATCGCTTCAGGCAGCAACACTGAGGCAGGAGGATCGCGAGTTCAAAGCCAGCCTCAGTAATGGCGAGGCACTTAGCAACTCAGTGAGACCCTGTCTCTAATAAAATACAAAAAAAGGGCTGGGGATGTGGCCCAGAGGTCGAGTGCCCCTGAGTTCAATCCCCAGTACCAAGATAAATAAATAAATAAATAAATAAATAAATAAATAAATAAAATAAAGGTATTGTGTCCAACTACAACTAAAAAAATAAATATTAAAAAAGAAAAAAAAAAAAGATTGTGGGGCTGGGATTGTGGCTCAGCGGTAGAGCGCTCGCCTAGCACGTTTGCGGCCCGGGTTCGATCCTCAGCACCACGTACAACTAAAAGCAAATAAATAAATATTTTTTTAAAAAAGATTGAAACGAAATTGAATGCCTTGGAAGCTACTGTCATAAATATTGGTAATGAGCCTTCCGCTCTCAAGTTGTTGTTGTTTTTTTTTTTTTTTTTTTTTTTTGGTTCTGGGTATTGAACCCAGGGACTTGTGCATGCAAGGCAAGCATTCTACCAACTGAACTATATCCCCAGCCCTCTGCTCTCAGTGGGATTGGGGAAAGGTTAAAAATCATCTAATGGGTGTTTGGCACAGCAATAATAATAGCCTGTATCTTATGGAGTTACATCATCACATCCAAGATATTCAAAAAGCAAAATCAACCTTATGGACCCTACCTCTAACTAATCAAAAACTTCAAGAATTGAATGGCTTTAATCCTGGAAACATGCTGAAACATTCTGCATGGTATATTATTGGAATGATTTGTTTGCTACTAATTCTCTTTTGTATCATAATAATAGGTTGTCGTACCCTCAGAACAAGAATCTGGGAACTTGAAATAACAGTTCATCATTTACATTTACAAAGTAAAAAGAGTGAATATGCGAGAAACCATCCGTAAAATATGTGAGGACCTTTTCAGCATTGTAGCCAAGGAGTGGGTAGATCTGGCACTGGGAACTTCCTGTGGCAGTCCCACCAGGATAGACGGCCTGATGCAAGTAAACTTCCCCTCTGCTCTGCTAGAAGGTCCCATGCAGCACAGGCGATGGGTGTGACCCTGCTAGGAACTGAGCAGCCTACCTGCCCCCACCTCTATCCTGTTTTGGTGGAGAATTTTCCATAGAATTTCTTTGAGTCTTCTTCTGTTATAAAAAAAAAGCAAACATAGGCTCCTTTGTTAGAAGCTGGACCCGTCCGGTCAGCTTTGCCTGTCTCTGTTCCCTCCTTGAAATTTCTGTGTTCTGTGGTCACTTTGCTGTTCTACTTTTCTTAGCTTTTATTTCTCAGCGAGCCCATCCCACCAAAGGGAAACTCATTCCCTTGCCTTTGTGGAACATGGGTGAGAGTGAGCCACTGACCTAGCCTGGTATTGGGGATTTAACCCAGTTATTTACTGCTGAGCTACATCCTAGTCCTATTTATCTTTTTTTTTTTTTTTTTTTTTTTTTTTTTTTTGGGTACCGGGGATTGAACTCAGGGGCACTTGACCACTGGGTCACATCCCCAGCCCTTTTTTTGTATATATTTAGAGACAGGGTCTTACTGAGTTGCTAACTGCCTCGCCATTTCTGAGGCTGGCTTTGAACTCGCAATCCTCCTGCCTCAGCCTCCCAAGTGCTGGGATTACAGGCGTGCGCCACCGCGCCCGGCTTCCTATTTATCTTATTGATATTTATTTACTTATTTTATATTTTGAGAGAGGGGTCTCAATAAGTTGCTTAAGGCCTTGTTAATTCGCTGAGGCTGGCCTAAAACTTTTGTGACTGTGTCTCCCGAGTCACTAAGATTATAGGTATGTACACAAATTATATCTGTATACACTGTGGGTTATTTTCTTAGCCTGTGTTAATCTTACTTTTTTTTTTTTTTTTTTTAATATTCTTTTAGTTGTAGGTGGACACAATACCTTTATTTTATTTACGTGGTGCTGAGGATCGAACCCAGGGCCTCACACATGTGAGATGAGCGCTATACCACTGAACCATAGCCCTAGCCCCTTACTTGTTTTTTGATGATGCTGGGAATTGAACTCAGTGCCTTGCGCATGCTAGCCAAGTGTTCTACCACTGAGTTATGTCCCTAACCCTCTGGCTAGTGTTTTGACAGATTATCACCAATCTTAAGAACAAAAGGAAAACAAAACACTTTTCCCCGTCTGTTCTGGGACACTTCTCTAACACTGTTTACAAACACATCTCCATTTCTTGCTTTCACTGAACCCACAGACCAGCTAGAGATGAAAGCTTATGATCTTTATAGGCCTTTTCTGAATTCACACCCTGTCCTGGGCATTAATGTGGCTTTCTACATTCCCCAATTGTACTTCAGAATATCCTAATTTTCCCCAAAGAAAGTCTTTCGCCAGCTTTTCTTCCTGGGCTGAAGGTGACTGATCAATGCCCCAGGTGCCTGTGGGGGTCTCGGTTTACCTTACAATGTTGTTAAGCCTACTGCTTTCCTGCTCTAAGATCTGAGTTAGGAAAAACAGAGATGTACGTACACCTTGCATCGATCCTTTTGGGAGTCCCAGACAGATTAGAACAAACACAACAATTCTTAAGCAAGGTCTATTTCCCACCCTGAAACCAGGGACCAAGCTGAGAACACAAGCTGCCTGCTTTAAGAATGCCAGGAACAGGTTGAGGCATAGGCAACTAAGAATACCACAAAACCTTCCTCCCATTTTTTTTTTGAATATTTATTTGTTTTGCTTTAGTTGTACACAATGCCTTTATTTTTATGTGGTGGTAAGGATCCAACCCGGGCTGCGCACGTGCTAGGTGAGTGCTCTACCGCTGGGCTACAACCCCAGGCCCCTACCAATTTTTTTTTTTTTTTTTGTACCAGGGATTGAACTCAGGGGCACTCGACCACTGGGCCACGTCCCCAGCCCTTTTTGTATTTTACTAGAGACAGGGTCTCACTGAGTTGCTAAAGTGCCTTGCCATTGCTGAGGCTGGCTTTGAACTCAAGGTCCTCCTGCCTCAGCCTCCCAAGTGCTGGGAATACAGGCTTGTGCCACCACGCCCTGCTCCCCTACCATTTTTTTAACATGTATATATTTTTTAGTTGTCAATGGACCTTTATTTATTTATTTATATGTGGTCCTGAGAATTGAACCCAGTGCCTCACACATGCCAGGCAAGTGTGCTACTGCTGAGCCCCAGCCCTAGTCCCAGCCCCAGTCCATAAAGTTGCCTTTTTCTTGATTCACTGTTTGGTTGCTGCAAAGGCTTAACAATTTTCTAGATTTCTGACAAAGTTGGTTCTGACAGTTTCTGCTTTTCTTTTTGAACATTTATGTAAGGAGCAGGTATTTGGGGCTGCCTATTCTGATGGCTCCACAGTGGCTTTTAAAACATGAACCCCATTAGCCTATCTCTCCCCAACCAAGGTGCAGAGCAAGGATCCTGGATTCTCTCACAACTCTGCTCAACAATCCCAGCAGGGCTCCTTGGCAGTCTGCTTAACATTCTGCCTCTGCTCAGGCTGGTGAACAGGCCTGCTCCTTGGGGTCACTTTTGGGGACCATCCTCTACCTGACCTTCCCTGTTTAGAATCTGCTCTCTTCCACATGTGTAGGACTCCCCTACACACCTATACGCTTAGCCTAACCATCCCTGCCCACACAGTGTCTTGCCAGAGTAACACAGAGGAAGCAAAAGGTCCACACGAGGGAGCTGTTGAAGGTTTTCCCCCAAAGTTCTCTCTAAAAGGGTTCTGAGGGCAATAGGAGCAGTAGGGCAGTGTGAATACTGCCAGGAGGGTGCAGGAAAGAATCCTGCAGCAGGCGACTGCCACCAGTCTGATCACTGGGCTTGGGAGGGGTCAGAGCTACAGAACATAGCAAAGGACTCTAATGGCCATCATGTTATAGGCCTCTATGTCAAGGAGGAAACCAGAAGCCTGTTCAGGATACCAGGAGCCAGGCCAGGTCAATTTACTTTCTAATGTTCAGCCTCAGCCCCTTGAGTCCACGAGGCATGATGCAGACAATGGCTCCCGGGGTGAGCACAGGGTGACATGGACATCATCTCCCCAGAATGAGGACACCAGTAGGGAACACGTTCCCAGTACCTGGTTGCTGATGGTGAGGGTGTATGGCTTCCAGCTCATCAATGCCACAGCAGAGGGGCCCAAAGGCTGTAGAACTAGGGTGGGTCACAGGAGGAGTATCACTCATACAGGTCTGTGATGCAGGGATCCAAGGGGATGGTCCTGGAGCTGCGGGCTCCATTTCTGCCTCCTCGGGGCAAGCTCGGAGGCTGGAAATAGCTGGAATCTGAAGACTGACAAGGACAGAAGTGAGTGTACAAAGACGTCAGCTACAGGGATCCATCCTCTCACCAGGCAGAAGTTTCTTACTCTACCCTTGCAGCCAGAGACCCGAAAAGGGTCTGGGGTTGCCAGGCATCAGAGACTGGGGATGCAGAATCATAAGCCAGGGTTGCATGAGCCCTGGTATCCTGAAGGCACTGCCCCATAGGGCTCAGGCCCACCATGATAGGAGGAGAGCAATACTCACAGAGCCTACTTCCTGACACAATGCCATAAAGCTGAATATATAAGACCTATCTATTGCAGAGAAGCAGCAGACCCAAGATTGAGTGGCCAGGAGCAGCCTGTGCTGTGGACACACATATGATCATCATGTGCCAGTGCCTGCCAATCCTAGCAGTTGGGATGTCCAAGGTGCACCCAGCAACAGCCACAGGGGTATTCCCATCTCCATCCACCTGGGATGTCCTCCCACTACACCCACTGCTCTCATTCAATTCTCTCAGCTCCCTCTTCCTGTTGGCATTCCAGGGTTCACTTCACCTCCTGAGCAAGTATGTCCAGTCAGGAGGCATCAACACCCCAATTCTGTGAAGATATTCAAACTTGGGTTCATTTTCAGTCCTAACCACTCTCTGGGCAGGAAATGGGGCACTCCCACCTGGAGGCATACAGGCTCTTCACATGGACTAAATTACTGTATCACTAAATTACCATACCTACTGATCCCAAACTGCCTAGAGGCCCACCAGGATGAGGGGCTTGCAAGCTTTATCTCCTTTCTCACACTGCACTCCCAATAGGTACCGCTGATTTCCCTACCCCTCTGAAGTAGAGAAGGCAAGACATGAAAAGTTGGTAGAAACTCATGGTGGAAAATGGATTTCTCCTCTGCAATACACATTTTTTCAGGATTTCTGAACATCCACTATATGCTGGAATCTGTTCTGGGGTTTCATGCAGGACATAACAGCAAACAATGCCCTTATAAAGCTCACTGAGGTATCATCATAGCAAATACATCTGTGAAAAGAAACAACTGCTCTGATTAGCGGCAACAGGGAAGACATAGGGACATTTTAACTAGGGTTGTCAGGAAATCCTCACCAACAAAGGGACCTAACGGTGAGAGAGGGAGTCATGTGACACTAGGGACAGGAAGTCCCAGGCAGAGGCAATGTGAATGCAAAATCCGAGGAGGGCAGGGGCATGCAAGTTAGGTCCCAGGAGCAGCAGGGCAGCTATCGTAGGCAGAAAAATGAGGGAGCTGCGCAGAGGCACTGTATTGTGTCTCAAGGGCCTTGCAGTTGGGGTGCTACCTGCACTCAGTGAGGCTATGCAGCACACAGGCTTTTGAAGGCTGCAGGTGTTTAGAGGGTAACAGGGGAGCAGCCTCTCACCATTCCGTGAAAAAGCATAAACTCTGTCTTTGCCAATGGTACTCTTTTCTGCCTTTCCTGGGAAAAGGGATATTCAGTTCCACATTGGGTTTAGATAAAGGTCAAGGGGATGTTGGTGAGGTGCAGTCAAGGGGACCTGGAAAGGATCTGAGAGGGGGCTTCTCTGAAGAAGGGTGGCAGGAGAAAGGTGCAAGGAGTAGGAGTGACAGCAGACATCACCCAGGGTTGCTGGGTTGAGATCACAGAGGAACCCACAATTAGTGGTCTGAGTGAGGAGGCCAGAGAACAAGTTTAGAGACAAAGCTTATGAGAGAAGACAAGGTAAGGACAGAGCTCAAAGGGATGTCACTGGGGACAGACTGTCAGAGGCACTGGTTGGCTGATGCAGTAAGGCACTGGCTGTATTTCTAAATCAGGAGACAAAACAAAATGTCTCAAAAGATTAACTTGGAAGGGTTTGCAGAAGGATGGTGTAAGATGAGATTCAGAGCAGGGAAACACTAAGGTACTCATCCATTCAGCAGTAGATACACAGCAGGAAACTTGAGAGGGAGTTATAAGACTGTCAATGATGGTGTGTCTGCCTGCCCTGGGAGCAGATGCCCAGGTTCCCTGGGAGGAAACTTCACTCTTTCCATCCATGGGGACATTTAAATCATCTCCAACATTTATTCAGTACATTTTATTTTAAATTATCTTGAATTCTCGTCATTGTTCTGAATAAGAGCTTTGAGTCACATGGCTCAAAACTTAAAAGGTTTAAAGAAAAAGTTAAAACAAGTCCCAGTAGCCAGGCGCGGTGGTGCACGCCTGTAATCCCAGCACCTGGGAGGCTGAGGCAGGAGGCTTGCAAGTTCAAAGCCAGCCTCAGCAATGGCGAGGCACTTAGCAACTCAGTGAGACCCTGTCTCTAATAAAATACAAAAAAGGGCTGGGGATGTGACCCAGTGGTCGAGTGCCCCTGAGTTCAATCACTGGACCAAAAAAAAAAAAAAAAAAAAAAAAGTCCCAGTCACTTGGTTCTCCTTTCCAGTTTGATATGTCCTTCCAGATTACTCTAGGCTTACACAAGCAAATACACGTATGCACTTTTCCCCCCGTTTTAAAAAAATTATAAACGGTACCAAATTAGTCTGGCGCTAGTTTTACATGTTGCTTTTCTCTGTTCATTCTCATGTGGGGCGTTCCCTAGACATGAACTTAATCTGTGTTAGGCAGAACACTCTTTCCCCATGTTCACATCCTACTTCCAAGACCCTGTAGATATGCTACACTAAACAGCACAAGGGACTTTGCATAAAGAACTAAGGTCAGGGGCATGGATTACTCTGGTGGACTCAATCTAACCACAGCCAAAGCTAACTGCCAGGTGTACACGGGCTCCCTCCAGGAGCTATGGGCTGTTCTGTCAGGCAGCAAGGAAACGACAACCTATGTATGACAATCACAAAGCAACGGGTTCTGCCAACAACCTGAATGAGCTTGGCAGCGGGTTCTCCTGGCTAAAGGCTGAATGTGGCACTTGAAGACCCAGCAGAGACGCTCTCGCAACAGGAACCGCAGGATGGGACCTGGCCGATTCCCCAGTACCTACTCCCATAAGAACAGTTCCAAATTCTTCCTCCCCAGAGGTCCCTCCACCTGGAGGCGAAGCCCACCACCACTGGGCCTCCTGGGAAGAACGCGCGGAGCGGAGGGACTCCCGCCCCGCTCTGGTCCTCCTCACCTCTGACGTCACCGAGAGCCCCCCGACTCCCCGCCCCTGCCAAATCCGGGAGCCCGTGCACCCTTCAGCCGCACAACTGTTCTCGCTCCGCCCGAGCTCCAGCGCGCCTTGCCACTCGAAAACGCCTCAGCTCCCAGGCAAAGTCTCCGCTGGGCCTTACGCGGCGCGCCCTACCTGAAGATGCCCCCCAGATCCCGCCGAGGCAATGACCCCAGACTAGGCCAAGCCGACCCTTTCCCGCGCCGGCACTCCCACAACCCCTCGCGCGGCTCCGCACCTCCAGGGGGCTGGGTCCCTCTGCCAGCCCCGCGCTAGGCACCCCCCCACTCACACCCCATCGCTTGACACCAGGGACACCGAAGCAGAGGATCCGCCCAGCGAACTCACCTCCCTTGGGGGTCGCGTCCGGCAGGGTAGCATCGCCGCGGCCGCCAGCCCCTTGGCCCTGGCTCCGCAGACTGGAAGTTCCGCCCCCAACTTCCGTTGGTAGCCCCACCTCGATGGCGTAGCCGCTCTAGACGACGGGAGGTTGAGGAGACTCGGTGGTACTGCGCTGGACCGGAATTCTGCGAGCGCTGAGCTCCGAGCCGCTACAGATCTCAGCGGTTAGAGTGGACCGAGCAAGGTGGCAACTTAATACAAGAGGACGCTATTAGAAATGCAGAGAGAACTAAATATACGACGGTAAAAAAAGAGACTTTAATACACAAGTCCCCAAAATTGGATCAGATTGTATCATAACTTAAAGATGTTGGGTGGGTAGCTCAGTGGTACAGCGCTTACCTAGCATGCGCGACTTCTCGGGGCGACACAAAAAAAGCAAACAAACAAAACCGTAAGCATGGAAGAACTATATAAATAAACTGAAAAACTCAAATTCAGTAGATAATATATACTCTCCGCCTCCTTCCACAGGGTCTCGCTAAATTGAGGGTTTCCCTAAATTGCTGAGGCTAACCTCGTACTTGCAGTCCTCTTTCCTCAGCCTCCCGAGTCCCTGGGATTACAGGTGTGAGCCACCAAGCCAGGTTAGATAACGTATTTTCATGAGCATGTTTTGTTTTGTGGAACAATTACGAAGATTAATTATATTCCTCACATATTTACAGACATGCCGAACTACCAAAATTGAGAGTAAATAGTAAAAAGTATCACAAAAAAAGCACTGTTGAAGTTTGCACTGACTAGATAACACTTAAATATAAAAACGACATCAACTGAAAGATTACAGGCTATAAGTCAATCTCTGGACTCCAGTATAAAGTGTGTGTGTGTGTGTGTGTGTGTGTGTGTGTTTAAAAGCCTTATTTTTTTTTAACATTTTTTTAGTTGTAGATGGACACCTTTATTTTATTTTATTTATTTTTATGTGGTGCTGAGGATCGAACCTAGGATTTCATGCATGCTAAGCAAGCACTTTACCACTGAACCACAACTCCAGCCCCCTTATTTTATTATTAAAGACAAAATCATTTATCTTCAGAAGTTAAAAAAGATCAGTATCATTTTTCCACCAGCAGTAATCAACCAGATAATGTAATAAAAACTGAAAGACCCTCCACAATAACTGCAAAAGGCATAAAATGCTTGGAAATGCAAATGTATTGGAATGAATTGGTTTTCCATGTCTGTAGGTTGCACCGTGAATTCAAATTGATTGGAACTTTTTCAGAATTCCCTCTGTATTGAACATGTGCAGACTACCCTTTTTTGGCGTTTTTCCCTATATATAATACAGTATAATAACTACTTAAATAGCATTTACATTGTATTAGGTATTTTAAGTAATCTAGAGATTATTATTAAAGGAGGTTGTGTCTAAATTATAGGCAAATAGTGTCCCCATCCCCCCCCCCCAGTCCTGGGGATTGAACCTACGAGCACTCTACTACTCAGTTCCATTCCCAGCCCTTTTAATTTAATTTAATTTAATTTAGAGACAGGGTCTCCCTGAGTTGTCCAGACTGACCTCGAACTGCCTCAGCTTCCAATCTGGGAGCTGATCTGGAAGCCCACCTGCGCTCCACGTGGCTTGGCTGCATCCAGGAGCGGCAGGGCCAGTGCCCAGCATGGGTACCCCAGAGCTCAAGTCCCAGAGGTACAGAGCCTGAGCCCGGCCTCCCCTGAGACAGAATTTCAGACAGGTAGCCCGGAAGGCTGTGGAGGAAACGTGGGCCAGTAACCCAGTAAAATACTTTTCTTGTTATACCACAGTGATACAGATATTTGTGTCCACATTTGAACACTGGTAACAATGAAAAACCACAAATTCCTGCCGGGGGCGCTGTGGTGCAGGCCTGTAATACTAGCAGCTCAGGAGGCTGAGGTAGGAGGATCTTGAGTTCAAAGCCAGCCTCAGCAACTCAAGGCACTAAGAAACTCTGGTAGATGGGCTACCCTCCCCCCCACACCCCGAGTTTTCCACATCCTGAGAGAAGCAACCTTATTTCATTCTCCTGGCAGGATGTTTCTTCCCCAGACGGGATGTTTCTTCCCCGGGCAGGATGTTTCTTTTCCCAGGGCAAGAGCCAATAGGCTTAAAGTTTGCCCTGTTCTATGGGCAAAGAGCCAATGGTGTTGGGGTTGCTCTGGTGCACCTCCCACCAGAAATCCCTATATAGGGCCCTGTTCGAGAGACTTAGAACAGACACACAGAGACACACAACATCAGCTCCTTGCTGCTGAGAGGAGGAAGCCACTCAGAAACATCAGCTCAATGCTGCGGAGAGGAGGAAGCCACTGCAACAGCTCCAGACCCATCACCTCCTGTCGAGGGCAGCTACCCCAGCCGGCAGCTCCAGACCCATCGCCTTCAGCCCGATGGCCGCTCCCAGCTGACAGCTTCAGCCTCCAGCCAGACAGCAGCTGCTTTAACTGATAGCTCCAGAGATCCTAGTCGGTGCGACCAAGCACCCACCTTCTGTCCAGAGCTTGCACACTCCCCTCTCCCTGACTCCCCTCTCCCACCAGAGCCTGCACACTCCCTTCTCCCTGACTCCCCTCTCCCAGCACCTCTTCCACCTTCGACCAGAGCACCTCTTCTCTGGTTTTGCTACCAGCCACAAAGGCTGTTGAATAAATCTCTTGGCTGCATGGCTGTCCCCGGTGTGATTTTTGCCCTTCAAACTCAGTGAAACCCTGTCTCTAATAAAATACAAATATTGGGCTGGCAGCGGTAGAGCGCTCGCCTAGCACGTGGGCGACCTGGGTTCGATCCTCAGCACCACGTACGAATAAAACGCATTGTGTACAACTAAAGGCAAATAAATAAAAAAAATTAAAAAAGCCGGGCGTGGTGGCACACGCCTGTAATCCCAGCACTTTGGGAGGCTGAGGCAGGAGGATCGCAAGTTCAAAGCCAGCCTCAGCAATGGCGAGGCACTTAGCAACTCAGTGAGACCCTGTCTCTAAATAAAATACAAAAAAGGGCTGGGGATGTGGCCCAGTGGTCGAGTGCCCCTGAGTTCAATCCCCAGTACAAAAAAAAAAAAAAAAAAAAAAAAAAAAAAAAATAAATTAAATACAAAAATACAAATATTGGGTTGGGGATGTGGCTCAGTGGTTGAGTGCCCCTAAATTCAATCCCTGGTACCCCACCCACCCCCCCAAATCCAGTTATTATTAACAAAAAAATGTGTGAGGGGGCTGGGGATATAGCTCAGTTGGTAAAGTGTTTGCCCTGCATGCACAAGGCCCTGGGTTCAATCCCTAGCAACACACACACACACACACACACACACACACACAATGTCTGAAAGACCTTTATAAAGTCATCATAACTATTTAATTATTAAGGACATTAATTCATTAAGGACATTTAATTCTCTCCAGAATGATCTACAGAACTAATGCAATTCTAACAAAAATCTTAGAAAAAATTCTTTCACATAAGAGACATTCAAGATCACTGCTAATAATGGCGAAGAATTGGAATAAGCTCTCCAAAGCCCTTAGGTATTTGCTCTCCATTGTGAGGACCCACAGAGATGGTGGCCTGGTGTCAGTGGGATAGGGCTGTCCTCCTCCTCTTACTCCCCAGCCTCCCTCAGGGCCACACCAAGGCCACCAGCAAGTGTTCTGGGCTTTTCCCTCTGTCCTGAGGCTGCTCAGTGTTTTTTTCACCTCACCTGACCCTCTTATCTCACAGAGATCTTTGCACTCATTTGAGTAAGGTCACATCACTCCTGATTTACAATGACTGTCCCATTCTTCTTACAATGAAAGCAAACTCCTGACTAGAGTATAGGGCCCTGCAAGAGCCAGACCTTCCCTCTCCCCTGATCTCACTGTGCTACCTGCCACCTGTAACACCAGCTCGCTCACGCTTTTGTCCAGGATTGTGCTTTTCCTCCACCAAAGGTCTGTTGACTCTCCTGACGCATAGCTCTGCGTCAACAACTTTTTTTTCCCCAATATTTATTTATTTGCTTTAGTTGTACACAATGCAATGCATTTATGTTTATGTGGTGCTGAGGCTCCAACCCGGGCCGCGCACGTTCTAGGCGAGCGCACTACCGCTGAGCCACAACCCCAGCCCCCCCCCAACAGCTTTTTACCTTTGTTTGCCTACATTTTTTCCTCACCACTCAGAGGTGTCCTTTGTGAGGACATTCCCCTGTAGTTTTTTTTTTTAAATTTTTATTTGTTGAACGACCTTTATTTTATTCATTTATTTATATGTGGTGCTGAGAATCGAACCCAGTGCCTCACCCAGGCGAGGCAAGCGCTCTACCACTGAGCCACAACCCCAGCCTCCGCTTTGGTTTTACCCAGCCCTCTAGAACGGTGCCTGGGACACTAGCAAGACCCGCCAACCCTAGTACAGGAGGCTCCTGCTAGTCTCGCGGTATCTTCCCGGAGCTCCTCGGGCTGCCCCTCCCGCCCCTCCCCGCGAGCCCCCCCCCCCCTCGCGAGCTCCTCCCTTTCCCGGGGGGGTCCCTCTCCGGGAGCCCGCCCCACCCCTTCCCCAGTTCTCCGCCCCGCCTCCGAGCGCCCTGCGGAACCTTGCGTCCCAAGCGTGATTCCCGGGGATGGAGTTCCAGGTTGGACCCCAGGGCCCTACGTAGATTCCGGCGGCTGCTGAGGCGTATGGCGGTGAGCTGTGCAGAAGGGACACCTGGGTGGCGGGGCTCGGGCAGTCGGCGGCGCCCGGTGACTTTCCTGCTGCCTCTCTTTCGCCAGGCTTTAGGACGTCCTGCTCGGGGGACACCAGCAGCCCTGCTACCGGGTACCTCTCGCGCGTCCCGCAAACCCCAGCTCCCGGTCCGGGTCCCCGATGCCGCGGGTCCTTCCACAGTCTGTCTCCACTCAGGGCAACCCACGTGCGTTGACGCCGCCCCCGGAGTGCACCCAGTCGGTGATGAAGGTGTCACAGTCTCGAAGAAGCAAAAGAAAAAGAAAATCCAGAACAGGGTGTCTGTGGCGAATGGAGGCGAGAAGGCCTTAGAGAAGCCCGCCGCAGAGGAATCTCCCCTAAGCTCCGAGGCCCAGGCAAGGATGGGATCTCCGGGCGATTCTGGGTGCGAGTCTGCGAGCGGTGTGGTCGAAGATCTGCGGGGCTAAAGTGTGGAGGGAAATGGGGTGTGGCCTGTGGGGTCCCAGCGCCTCTGCTAACAATTTATCACAGGCGGAGCAGCTGGCCCGGGAACTGGCCTGGTGTGTGGAGCAGCTGGAGCTGGGCCTCAAGATGCAGAGACCTACCCCGAAACAGAGTGAGGGTCCTTCACATATACTTGGAGGGGGGGGGATGTGATAGTGACAGTGGTTCTGCCAGGGGATGGAATTGTTGCTTTTGCGATATGATGGTAGGAGTTGAGCATAGTAACTAGTTTTTTGTTTTTGTTTTTATCTGCAGAAGAGCAGGCCATTAGAGCAATCCGAACTCTACGGACTCAAAGAACTCCCCTCCCTCGGAAGAGACAGCTGATGCACTCCTTGTTTGGGGATTACAGGGCCCAGATGGAGGCTGAGTGGCAGGAGTCCTTGCGGGCTCTCAGGGCTGGTGAGTATCTGGGAAGTGGTTAATTCAGTATACTTAGTTCAAGGGGGTAGGGAGGAAGTGCCTAGGAAGTGGAAAGAAGAAGCCCAGAACATGCTGGGTGTGGTGGTAAGAGGATTGCAACTTAGTGAGACCCTGTCTCAAAATTAAAAAAAAAAAAATTTTTTTTTTTAAATGGCTGGGATATATAGCTTATTGGTTAAGAGTCTCTGGGTTCAATTCATGGTACTTAAAAAAAAAGTCTAGAACAGAAAGGTTGGTCCTGGATGGAGATGGGCTCAGGGAAGCCTGAGCAGGAAGTCTGTACATCTTGCAGGAAGAGGTCCTTGTTGGGGGGTAGGCAGGTGAGGTGGCTGGCTTCTCCTGGTCCTGATCCTTGGGTGGGGAAAGGTGTCCCCACATGCCTTTGCTTTGATTTTCTCTATAGGCCAGATCCCATAGCATTGTGAGTATGATTCCTAGGGCTGAGTAACCTTGGTTCAAACCCTGATTCTATCACTTAGATCTTGCCATTTTTGTTAGATTACTGAATCTGATTCTAAAATGGGTGATGATAATATCTACCTTATAATTTTGGGAAACTGATTAGTAAATTTTTTTTAATTTTTTAAAAATATTTATTTATTTACTTTAGTTGTACACAATGCAATGCATTTATGTTTACGTGGTGCTGAGGATCGAACCCGGGCTGCGCATGTGCGAGGCGAGCACTCTGCCGCTGAGCCACAACCCCAACCCCTGATTAGTAAATTTTAATAACAGAGTTGGAGTTGTTTGGGATTCCTAACTGCATAGATAATGTGAGTTGTTATTCAGTTCTAACTCTTTGCTTCCCCTTTCATTGACAGCTGCCCATTCAGCCCAAGTGCAGCCTGTAGGTGAGGCCATCAGAAAGAAGAGCCAAAGGATCTGCAGACCTCGTCCAGCAGGAACAGCCAAGGCCACTCTGGACACTCCCAGTGAAGAGTTTAGGTTCAATTTCTTCTAGCTTCTCCCCCATCTTGGCACAGTCCTCTCTTCCTCAGGGTGTTGTCAAGGTCTGTTGTGACTGTCGAGCCTTTCTAGGAATTCTCTGTCAGCAGGTATGGGATTGGTTGGTTCTTGCCTGGTCCAAGCATCTGAGTTTGTTGGGCAGGTGTAAGACTGTCAGATGAGCACAAGACTCCATTTGTAGTTTTTTTTTTTTTTTTTTTTTTTTTTTTTGGTACTGGGGATTGAACTCAGCGGCACTCGACCACTGGGCCACATCCTCAGCCCTTTTTTGTATTTTATTAGAGACAGGGTCTCACTGAGTTGCTAAGTGCCTCGCCATTGCTGAGGCTGGCTTTGAACTCGCAATCCTCCTGCCTCAGCCTCCCAAAGTGCTGGGATTACAGGCATGTGCCACCGTGCCCGGCTTCATTTGTAGATTTTTAAAAAATGAAATACCTTTCCTGCCAGAAGAGAGAGAGGTGGGGGCTGGGGTTGTGGCTTAAGCAGTAGAGCGCTCGCCTAGCACGTGCGCGGCCCGGGTTCGATCCTCAGCATCCATGTAAAAATAAACGCATGTGTGCAACTAAAGCAAATAAGTATATTTAAAAAAAAAAAAAAAAAAAAGAGAGAGAGAGAGGTGCATTTAGAAGATCTTCTAGGGCTGGGGTTGTGGCTCAGTGGTAGAGTACTTGCCTAGCACGTGTAAGGCACTGAGTACGATTCTCAGCACCACATACAAATGAGTAAATAAAAAAAAGGTCCATCAACAACTGATAAAAATATTTAAGGCCAGGTGCGGTGGTGCACACTTGTAATCCCAGCACTTGGGAGGCTGAGGCAGGAGGATCTCAAGTTCAAAGCCAACCTCAGCAATGGCGAGGCACTTAGCAACTCAGTAAGACCCTGTCTCTAATAAAATACAAAAAAAGGGCTGGGGATGTGGCCCAGTGGTTGAGTGCCCCTAAGTTCAATCCCTGGTTAAAAAAAAAAAAAAAAAAAAAAAAAAAAAAAAAAAAAAAAAAAAAAAAAAAAGATCTTCTATAATAAGCTGAAGTGAGTGTTCAATGTATTATTATTGTACTTGCTGGGTGTTTTGCTACATGCCTGCAATCCTAGCTACTTGGGAGGCTGAGGCAATAGGCCAGCTTCAGCAACTTAAAAAGATCCTGCCTCAAAGCAAAGAAAAGGAGTTGGGGCTGGGGTATAGTTCAGTGGAAGACTGCCCCTGATTTAATCCCCAGTACCAAAAAAGAATGTTGTAGTTGGTCTCTAGCATTTGATTCAGTAGCCATTGGTGATAAGGGTTTGTGGGGAAGCTATGTAATTGTACATTGGGCTCATTTTTTAAAAGATGTCCTGTCCAGTGGCCTCATCAGTTTGGACCACAGACCTGTGCTTTATGTATTATGTCACATCACTCTAATAAATCTCCTATTTTTGATAAAATTGGATAATAAGTAAAAGTGTGCTGTGTGTTAAAAGGAGTATGGATGAGACAGGGCCTGGCACTGCTGGATCCAGGTTCTGACCCCAGTGCTTGGTCCTTTGTTCATGTTGCTTCATTTCTGAGCAGATGTCCTCCTCAGAGAACTAACTGCCTCTGCATTTTCTTAGGAGCCAAGGAGCTTCTTGCCCCAAATAGACTCAGATAGAGACCTTAACTGAGTCTTAGCAGACTACCTGTCTAAATGCTGGCTGCTTCAGGCATCAGTCTCAGGCCCTCTGCACTATTGAGTTGGGATCTCCAGATGACCTAGGAGACCTGAGGAGTCCTCCTTAGCAGCTTGATCTTTGCTTGTATTTCTGAACTTGCATCCCAGACTAGATAGTGTCTGAAGCCCAGCTGTCTACGCAGTTTCTGCATGGGTGTTCCATGGCAATTAAAACTCTGTAAGTTCAAAACACCTTATTAGGCCCCAAACTACCCTGTCTTCTGCTTTTCAGTGGTATAACTTAATTGATTAGGTCATAAAACCTGTGTCATTCTTTTTTTTTTTTTTTAAATATATTTTTTAGTTATAGGTGGATACAATACCTTTATTTTATTTATGTAGTGCTGAGGATTAAACCCAGGGCCTCACACGTGAGAGGAGCGCTCTACAGCTAAGCAGTAGCCCCAGTCCCCTGTGTCATTCTTTTTTTTTTTTTTTTTTTTGGTACTGGGGATTGAACTCAGGGGCACTCGACCACTGGGTCACATCCCCAGCCCTTTTTTGTATTTTATTTAGAGACAGGGTCTCACTGAGTTGCTAAGTGCCTCGCCATTGCTGAGGCTGGCTTTGAACTCGCGATCCTCCTGCCTCAGCCTCCCAAGTGCTGGGATTATAGGCATGCGCCACTGTGCCCGGCCCCTGTGTCATTCTTTTTTTTTTTTTAATATTTATTTATTTACTTTAGTTGTACACAATGCAATGCATTTATGTTTACGTGGTGCTGAGGATCGAACCCGTGCCGCATACGTGCAAGACGAGCGCTCTGCTGCTGAACCACAATCCCAGCCCCGCCCTGTGTCATTCTTGATTGTTCTCTTGGCTAATGCCATATGTTCAGTGCTTTAGTGGTTTATCTCATCTCTGTCTTCAAATCTGCATTTTATCATTGTAGTTCTGACTCTCTTACCCTGACTGCTGTGTTAAATTCCTGATGTAAGTCTCCCTTACCCATGTCTCATCACATGCCTTCCCTTCATGTATTCCAGATCATATTTCTTCTAGCCAGTGACTTCATTGTATCTGCAATACAGGTTCCAAGTAGGGATTGCGCATGCCTGTGCTCTAGATGGCCTCTTATATCTCTCTCTCCTGCTGTTCTAGCTTTGATTACCTCCTGTCTGCTCCTAAAGTAACTAGACTTAGTTGCTGTTCCTTTTGCCTGTTTTTTTTTTTTTTTTTTTTTTTTTTTTTTTTATATAGACCTTAGCATTACTGGCTTCTGTGAATGCAAACATCAGATTTGTGTGGGAAAGTCAGTTCAACCTGTCACACATCAGGCCAAGATGATAGGTTCAGATAAAGCCAGAATGTTAACTGGAAACCCACACCTACCATGCAGATGCAAAACATCCTAATGGTTCTTTTATTTGAGATTTCAATAAGATGCCTCAATTTATCTTATGCAGAGCTTTTAGCACTCTGTCCTAACTGTGGTTTCCAGGAAGCAGCGGCCTGATCCACCTAGCAGTTCAGACCTGATGTAGGCCCACTACACAGCCCTGTTTGCTTTGTGCTCATCCAGACACCTCTTGTAGCTTTCATTTTACCACCCTTCCACCAAAACCTATAATGCCCTCTCTAGTGGAGCAAAATGCCCATGGGTCTCCTGTGCAGGTTTCCCTTATAACAAGCCAGTAAACTGACTTGGACTACAGGTCTGTCCTTTGTGGGCTTTGGATGAGGGACCAGGATAGCCCTGAGCTTTGGGTCATATTATTACTTGCTAACTCTCCAACATGTTCCTCACAGTCTGTTTGACCCTGATTTTCAGCTCCAATTTTAGGAGTTTGGAGAGCCTGAGGAAAGAAGGTATCAGGGTGTATCTTCCCCTTTTTTTCATTTTTGCTATCTTTATGGTTAAGATTTGGGTTAAGGGTTAGGTTTTGAGTTGGGGGTTAGGGTTTGGGTAATGATTCTAGGATATAGGTTAGGGTTAGGTTTAGGGTTAGAGCAAGGAGTAAGGAGATTGGAGGGATGTGTCAGAGCTTGTTTGCCTGGAAATCCATGATAAGGCTTGGGACTTTGACCTGGTGTCATTCAGGAGCCTCTGGGAATTTGGGAGGGGAAGGATGTGTCTGACTTCAGTTTTTGTATGTTCTTCTGAATGCTGGGTTGAAAAGATTTTCCAACACATTTGCCTCTTTCCTGATGTGGTTTAGTGTTGCCGCTTACAGCAACAATGCCGCGGGAAAGAAATTGGAGGCAGACTGGGAATGACTGGTTCCTTTATTCTTGCTTCTTCTCTGCTCTCTCTTCTGTATTCTCCATTCCCCATAAGGTAGCTGGCAAGCTGGACAAAACATAAGGCTGAAATGTTCCTTGATGCCCTTCATCATCCTCCCACTTTAAAACTGTTGCGCTGCCGGGCGCGGTGGCGCACGCCTGTAATCCCAGCACTTTGGGAGGCTGAGGCAGGAGGATCGCGAGTTCAAAGCCAGCTCAGCAATGGCGAGGCACTTAGCAACTCAGTGAGACCCTGTCTCTAAATAAAATACAAAAAAAAAAAAGGTCTGGGGATGTGACCCAGTGGTCGAGTGCCCCTGAGTTCAATCCCCGGCACCACAAAAAAAAAAAAAAAAAAAAAAAAAAAAAAAACTGTTGCGCTTTGTTCTGGGCTATTAGAATATCTCAAGCCTCTCAAACTAGTTGAAGCCTTCTGTAAAGGCCAGTGTTTGGGCCATTGTTGTAAGTTAATAATGGAAGAGTCAGCCCAGTGTCAATCAACCCTTCCATCTCTATTCCCTGAATTTTTATTTTGCACATAGGCCTCTGTGAACAATCCTGAACCCAGCAAGCCATAGATCCCGAGCCAGTGGAACCAAATCCCCTATTCTTCCTATTTTGAGGCATACACTTAAATGAGTCATGTAGACTGGGAAGAAGAAGCAGCTGAGCAATTCTATCTCCTTGGTTAGCAGAGCTAATCCCTTGAGGTGAACGGAGCATAATCTTAATTTCTCCTTGGTAGTCAGAATCTATCACACCTGGAGTAACATGAAGTCCGGATAAGCTTTTAGAACTTTGCCCCAGGATAAGTCCTACAGTCCCTAAGGGAAGAGGTCCCCTGACTCCCATGGGAATCAGTTGAACCCCCATCTCAGGTGTTAGCACTATTCGGGCAGTGGAACAGAGGTCCAGCCCTGCACTTCCTCTTGTCCCTCTGATAAGGGAGTCAATGGGTAAAAGGGATTGTGTTGAGGAATCATCTGGATAGATGTTTGAGGATACTCCCTTTCCAATGCCTTGTATATTTGTGGGCTCTGAGGCATTGGGCCCCGTGCCCCGTTTTTTGAATTGCCAGACAAAATATTACCATCAGTATCAGTTTGGGATCTGCACTCACTTGCCCAATGGTTTCCTTTTTTACACCTGGGACAGCGGCCTGGGGCATGAAACAAGCTTGGTTTTATTTTTATTGTCTCTCGCCTTCTTCGGGGATATTGTTTTCTAAAATAACCTGATTGACTATAACTTTTAGGTCGAGCCCTTCTTGTAAAATTAAGAGGAGAAGCACCTCTCATGGCTGCTGCGATTACACTACCTATAATAAATGCATCATTTATGTCCCTGCAAAGCTTTATATAGACAGAAAGGTCCCTTTTAGATTTCCAAGGTCTGATAGCGTCTTGACAATATTTGTTGGCATTTTCATATGCCAGCTGAACAACTAATGGCATGGCTTGATCAACATCTCCAAAAACTCTGCTTGCTGTTTGCAAAAGTCGATCAACGAATTCGGCATATGGCTCATTGGGTCCCTGAATTACTTTAGACAAGCCACCCTGTAAATCACCAGATCCTTGTAAAGTTTTCCATGCCCTAACAGCTGCGGCGTATATTTGAGCATAAACTCCAGGATCGTACTGAATCTGAACCTGTAAATCAGCATATTGCCCTTCTCCAGTTAACATAGTTACGTATGATCTGGAAATCCTGCAGCCGCATTTCTTCGAGCTGTTTCAACACAGAAATCTTGAAATTGCGACCTCCAAACTAAATATTGTCCCCCGCTCAATACTGCCTTTAAGCCTTTCCAATCTGTAGGAGTTAAATTCAAAATATTAAGAGATTCTATCGTGCTTATGGTAAAAGGAGCTTGGGGCCCATATGTCATTGTTGCTTCTTTAAAATTTTTTATAATTTTGAAATCTAGATATTGATGGTACCTTTGTTCATTTTGATCTTCAAACACTGGCAGATCCCATAGTTCCTGTGAATTTTGACACTCAGGGGCACGCAAGTGCCTAGAAAGACCCCTAGAATTTTGACACTCAAAGGCATGCAAGCGCCTAGAAAGACCCCTAACAGTCTCTTCAATTGATTCATTCCAAGGGGGAGCAGAGGGCACAAGTGGTTCCTCCACTTGACTGTCCTCTATCTTGGTCCTTTTTAATTTCCTTTTGTTTGTTTTATCGGAGACTGTGCTCCAAAGATCACTTTCACTTAATTCCTCCTCACTAATACTACTCTCACTGGTCCTAACTGACTCAGTAACACTTTTTTGAATCTCAGGCTCAGTTGAGAGCAGGTATGCTTTAAGTATCTCTAATAAATCCTCAATAGCCTTGAAAATTCAGATCTTTTTCATTTTTGATCCCATTTTCCCTCGCTCTTAACCGAGGTTCCTCAGTTTACCTGCCGTGCCGATTCCCTGTACGGGCCACCACTTGTTGCCGCTTACAGCAGCGATGCCGCGGGAAAGAAATCAGAGGCAGACTGGGAATGGAGAATACAGAAGAGAGAGCAGAGAAGAAGAAGCAAGAATAAAGGAACCAGTCATTCCCAGTCTGCCTCCGATTTCTTTCCTGCATCGTTGCTGTAAACAGCAACAGTTTAGCATTGATAGACTGGACAAAACTGGCATAGCATATTGCAGCCAAGCATGAGGGTGCTGAGCTCTTGGGCCTCCAGAACATCTGCTGTTTCCTGAGAAGCACAGAATGATGGTGTCAGAGTCATATCATGATAAGAACCTGTGTGCTTCAGGCCTGGGTGTGGTGATGTTATGTATATACTCATTTAAGTATATTTACTTCAGGTATTTTGTCATAGCAACTGAAAGCTGTCACTGATGAAACTGAGCTGTGTTTGTTATCTCATGTTTGTTATCTCTCAGACTCAGAGATGACCTCACTGAGGGAGTGACCTAGAAAATGTGGGGGTTCATAGAACCCTGTTATTTTGGGTATGCTTTATGAATTTAGAGGTGAGAGGAACCCAACAAGCAGTAGAAGCAGTAGCAGCAGCAGAAGCAGAAGCAGCATGGGGTTTGTTGGTGGACTTTTGCAGGGGAGAGCAACAGGGTTGGCCTGAAGGGAGTGGACCTTCCTCTGGCTGTCTAGTGACATTCCACTCTCAAGTGTGCAAGGACACACTGAGGAGTGACTTTCAGAGGCTCATTGGAGCTGGGTGTGGTGGTACACTCCTGTAATCCCAGAGGCTCAGAGGCTGAGGCAGGAGGATCGTGAGTTCAAAGCCAGCCTCAGTGAAAAAAAGTGAGGCACTAAGCAACTCAATGAGACTCTGTCCCTAAATAAAATACAAAATGGGGCTGGGGATGTGGGTTGGTAGCCTTGTACCCCTGAGTTCAATCTCCCCCTCCCCCAAAAGAAGAGGCTTGTTGGAGGTCAGTTTCTCACAAGTACATTGTGTAAGGAGGTGTCAGAGCCCCTCCACCAGAAAGTATTCTGCCTCCAGTGTTTGTTGACTCAGGGCACTTAGCCAGATTAAAACAGTCCATCATGCCAGGGAGAACACATGGGCTTTCGAAGACCAATGGACTCACTCAGAATCCCAGAGCAACTTCTGCTTATGCTAGTCTGGGGGAACCGTGATGGTCACACACTTTGTACTCTCGTCTAAAATTGGTGCTGAGTTGGGTGCCAGGGTGTACACCTGTAGTCCCAGCTGCATGGGAGGCTGAGGCAGGAGGACTACAAGTTTGACCAACCTGGGAATCTTAGTGATACCCTGTCTCAAGATAAAAATAGAAAAGGGGCTGAGGATGTAGCTCAAAGGTAGAGCACCCTTGGTTAAATCCCCAGTACCAAAAAAATAAAAAATGAGGCTAGTGATTTAGCTCAATGGTAGAGCACCTCCCTATGTGTGCAAGACCCTGGGCTCAATCGCTAGCACTGTCAGAAAAAAAGCAATATGTACGTAAAATCAGTGGCAAAGAGCATTTACTTAGTATGGGGGACAGCATTTGTAGAACAGTCTTCTCCATAGCTCCTGGCTTGAACAGGCTCAGATTTGAGAAGCCTGTGTGGTCAGTGCTCAGTGGGCCAACACCAGTGCGGGTGTTGATGTGTTGTGCCTGTCCTGGCCAACGATGGCTACCTGGCTCATGTGCTGAGTGTCATCATGAGCATTAGCCGGAAACACTCCATTGAGCCTGTCCTGCTGTTTGTTCTTTGGTAGAGCTTATTTGTGCAGCCATTGTTCTGACCATGATGGATGTGTGTGTGTGCGTGCGCGTGTGCACACTGTGCTTCTGGGAATGGAACCTAGAACCTTGTGTGTTCCAAGAAGGACTGAAATAAACTAAGTGGAGGAGGAGAGCAGCCAGATCAACACACTGAAGAGTCACGAGGAGGCATCGCTGACATCCAGAACAGCTAGGACATTGCGCTCCACAGCCTGTGCCTCACCAGCTCCCTTAAGGTGCTGATGTAGGACGGGCTGGGACACACTCTGCCTGTCCTAAAGTGTGAAGCCACAGACCCAGCTCCTAGCATGCCTTTCTATGAAAACATTGAGCAGTGCCCTCTGCTACCCTCTGTTGAAATCTGTAAGTGAAGTACCCTGTCTACCCTGTGATTGAAAACAGGGTGTTTCCCTGACTGTGGTGTGGGAAGGGTGATGACATAAAGGGTCCTCTGACAGGCAAACACACAGGCAGAGCTGAAGGAATCACTCAGGGGCTACAGGACGGCTGGGGTGGGCAGTGGTCTTTGTCCTTCAGACACTGCTGTGGCAGAAGGAGGGTCAGTTCAACCAAGTGCTGACACCTGACAGCCTAGACTCTGCAGCCTTCTGTCCCACAAACTTAAGTGCCAGGGTGGCCAGTGGGCAGTTGTCATCTTCCCTCAGATGCTAGTAGTAGCAGGGGTTCGTGGATGGAGAATGGCCCTGTTGGAGTCGTGAACAAAATGCAACCTCCAGGTTTGCACATTCCTAGCAAATTTGGAATGAATTTTATGCAAACTACTATTTATATGTAAAACAAGCCCAGGTCCTCAGTGTGTGTGTGTGGATGGCAGCACCTGCTTGTGGTCAGGAGAACACCCAGCCTGTGCCCCATGGGACTAACCCCTCCTGCACCTGTACCTGTGCTGGCAGGAGCAGACTTGAGAACAGAGGAACAATTCTTGGAAGAGCTCTGGATTGGGAGATGGAAGAGGTGTCCATGCAGAACAGGTGCATGGCAGATCCTCTCCAGAAGGTATAGGAGATGAGTGAGAAAGGCAGAGGAAGTTTGGGAATAATGAAAGGGACAAGCAGATCATGATCATGAGTTTCCTGATGTGTTTGTTCTCTCTATGACACATTCTCTCCTGGGCTCAGGAAAGAGCACATCTGGGGACATCTCCTAAGTACGGCTTGGCCCTTAAGGCAGGAAGGGAGAGATGGGGATGCTGGATCTCTCTTTCCTTTCACTTTTCTGAGGCTCAACAGTGGGTGGGTACTGAGGGAGATGAGGCCCTGTTCTTCCACATATCACACTGTCTGGCCTGGGTGGGGCCCAGCTGCTGGAGTCTTCAAGCCAATTGTCTCTGGCCATTATTTCTGGTCTTGCTATCTCCCAGAAGCCTCTTACCTGCATGCCTGTAAATCCTGAATGCTTTCTATCCCCCACTCCCTGTTCTCTCTCCAGCACACAAAATCACATTTTAAGATCACGTTGAGGGGGCTGGGATTGTGGCTCAGTGATAGAGCACTCACCTAGCACGTGCGTGGCCTGGGTTTGATCCTCAGCACAACATAAGAATAAAGGCATTGTGTACAACTAAAACAAATAAATAAATATTTTTTTAAAAATCACGTAGCAAGACTGAGAGGCCTGCAGCTGGAGCAGTGGTTCAAGGTGAGTGAGGTGTGGAGCTCAGATTTGTCAGCTGAATCTGCTGACAGGGATTGGATGTGGGCAGGTTTGTGGGACTCTGCAGTAGTTGGGGATATGGGATCATTCATGTGCCACCCTGGCCATGCTCTAGGGAACACTATTGTGTGGTAAGCTGCAGTGTGACAGCCTGTTGTCGCCTGAAGCGATGGCCGTTTGGAGCAACGAAGCCGTGGGAAGAAGTTTAGAGGCGAACTGGAAACAAACAGCTTTTTATTCTGATAACTTTTCTCTCTGGCTCTAACAACGACTAACACGCACCACCACAAAATGGTGCTGACCCGATCAGCAATCTCGGCTCAAGTCACTCGAGATCCCGGGCCAAGTCCCGCGAGATCCCAGGCCAAGTCCCGTGAGACTACGGAAGGCAGCAATGCCCAAAACTTCATGGTCAACCGCAATTTAAGCCATCTCCCCAAACAGGGCTCCTACAACAGCCAATCCTATTTCCTTCCTAGACTGAATAAATATTTTTACTTGTGTAGGAAACATTCTGAAAAGGGTCACAGTGAATGATTACATGGTAGCCTCCAGGTATTGGGGTTAGAGAGGTGTTCACTTTCAGTATAAAGTCTTGATATTTTATAATGCATATAAAGAAAGAGAAGGGTAGAAGGTGAGAAGGGACAGCCCTACTGGTCAGAAGGTTGCTGCGAGGCTTGCTGCACACCTGCACTGTGGGGCGTGTTGATGGCAGGTGGAGTTTCCAAGGACCCTCCTGCAACGTTGCCTGGGGGTAGCACAATGCCCTGCCTTTCCTGTGGGGGAGATCAGGGGCATGTCTCACCTGAGCCCACAGCCTTAACTCAGGCAAGGCTGGTCTTGACCCATTTGTAGAGCAGCTTTCAGGGTGGGGCTGCTCCTACTGGGACACTCCATTGTTTCCTAAGAGGAGGGCTCGTGTTGATGTTTCTCCTGTCTCCTACTGTGCAGGCAGCTGTACACCTTTAATTCTGTGCACAGAGGGCGGGGTGCAGGCAGTGAGGATAGCACACTTACCCGTGTGCCATGGATGGGGCACTAGTGAAAACATGGGCCATTACAGAGGCAGTATGCTCCACACAGGGCAGAAGTGGGAAGTGGCTTCTCCCCAGGGAGACATCCTGGGTGAGGAACTTGTGGCCAGCCTAGTCTGCACAGTGTGGCGGGAGCGGGAGGAGCTCTACTGGAAGTTCACTGTGGCCACCCAGGAGGTGAGGCAGAAGACGGACTTCTGGAACCTGTGCTGGAGTACAAGCTGCAGGCACTGAATGCTGCCATGGGAAAGAGGGAGGCACAGTTGACCGACGTACAGGTGGCCTCCAACCTGGGCCCTGCAGTACTGAGGCTCATGTCCCCCAAGCTTGAGGTAGACCCAGGGGCTCCTGGGGCAGAGCTGGTGGCTGCCCCCCTCCTGCCCACAGTGGTTGGCCTTGTCTCCCATGGTGGGACCCTGTGGTCCTGTGATCTGCCCCCTGAGCTGGGCACAGAGGTGACCCCTCATTACCCCTGGGGGAGGGTTTCCTGCAGCCTGAGAGCAGGGCAGGGGTGCTGCAGGCGTCTGTGCCTCAGGCCTGTGTGTGCCAGCAGTTCCCTTTCAGGGGTTTGGCTTGTGTTGCTCTTGGGTCTTGCTGACCCCTCCTTAGCCTCATGGTACCTCGTAACCTGTGAGCCTTGCCTTTCCCATTCTCCAGTGGCTCCTCATGGTGCAGGCTGCAGTCATCAGGTAGAGCCTGAAGACGTCCTGGGAGCAGGAAAGCTGCTCTTGGAATCTGTGGGCCCAAGTCCCTCAGTCACTTGATGATAGACTTAGACACAGGCCTGGGGGATGGCCACAGCACTAGGAGGCCCCAGGATGCCTGGTTTGGGAAGTGTACAGTCAGCTGTGGGTGCCAGGGGCTGACTTGGCTCTTCCTGCCTTCCCGGGCTCTGTGGGAGTAAGGTCTGAGCGGGACTCAGAGCATCCACTCCTCTAGTGGCACTCCTCTGCGAGGACTGTCCTGGGAACAGCATAAACAGAATCGGTGGAGTCTTGACCCCACGGGCCAGTTGGGGGCAGGAGGTTCTCAGCTGAAGATCTGGGAGGCTGGAACCTCCAACAGAACTTCCTAGTTCCTCTGTCACCTGCCTGTCAAGCCTCTAGTGCTGGGCCAGTCCCTCTGCTTCATCCACCTGTCTGGAGCAGTCACAGAAGGAACGGGTGACACAGGGTAAGGGGTGTTCGGCTGATACCAGCTGGGGTGACTGGTGGCTTTTAGGCCCATGGCTGGCCTCCAGCAGCCTACCAGGTGCAGCTGCCCTGGGGCCCTTGGAGACAAACACGGTGTCATCTCCAAGACATGGCTCCTGCTCCCGAGTTAGAAACAGCTGGTTCTGAGCCTTTGACAGGCCCATTGAGGGGAGGCCAACTCATCCAGGGGTAGGTCCTTCTAGGGCAAGGACACGTAAGGCAGGCCCAAGATGGTTATAGTCAGGCTCCCTTGTGGAGACGTCATTGGGTTATATTTTTAGTAGGTAGCCAAGGTCATGAGTGCCCTGATTCAGTGTATTTACTCAAGGTCGTAGACATTTGTCTGTGAACACGCACCCACTTGTGTAATCTGTGGGCAATGTGCCTTCTTTTTCTGCCCTCCATTGGGGGGAAAAAAAAAAAAAAAAAAAAAAAAGGCCTATGAAAGGACTCGGGCGAAATGTGGTTGGAGCTGGAGGCTGGGAGCTGCCTCTGCCTCTGAACAGAGAGTATCTACTTGTCACACATTTGTTTTTTTTTTTTTTTGGTACTGGGGATTGAACTCAGGGGTGCTTAACCCAGCACCCCCCTTTTTCAGTTGTAGTTGGGCACAATACCTTTATTTTGTTTTTTAATGTGGTACTGTGGATCAAACCCAGTGCCTTGCATGTGCTAGGCGAGTGCTCTACCGCTGAGCCACAACCCCAGCACCTCCCAGCCCATATATATATATATATATATATATATATATATATATATATATTTTTTTTTTTTTTTTTTGTACCGGGGATTGAACTCAGGGGCACTCGACCACTGGGCCACTTCCCCAGCCCTTTTTTGTATTTTATTAGAGACAAGGTCTCACTGAGTTGCTAAGTGCCTCGTCATTGCTGAGGCTTCTCAGCCCTTTTTTATATTTTTATTTTGCTACAGGGTCTTGCCGAGTTACTTAAGGCCTTGCTAAGTTACTGAGGCTGGCTTTGGACTCAAATCTTCGTGCCTCAGCCTCCGGAGCTACTGTGGTTACAGGTGTGCATCACTGTGCCTGGCTTCAAGAATGTCTGCAATCCCAACTGTGCCTCGGATCTTGCTTCACCTGCTGGGGTCCTAAATGTATTTCCCAGGCTCTGAGCCTCCCCCTCAGGCATCTCTGCTGCAGAGAGGCAGATGTGCAGCGTGGGCGTGAGGCTCCCTCACCATCTGCACCATCTGTGGAGATGTTTTCATCCTGAGAAGTACCACAGGTAGCTTTTCCAAGGTGATTCATCAACACACAGCTTGGCTGATCATTAATGCCTTCTGCCCAACACAAAAATTCAGGCCCAAAGGATTAGCTGTGTGTCAAGGTTCCTCATCCCTGTTCCCGGCACTTCAGCTGGGTTTGCTGCACCACCCACTCACTTTCTCACCATCCCGACCGAGGCTCCTTACTAGGCTTTGAGGTGAGCAACTCCTGCGCTGCCTGGGGAGCACCCAGCTGTTGGGATGCAGGGCTGAGGGTGATCGCAAAAGGCTTGTCTGTCTAACCCCAGTGTGTAGGGCTGGATGGGAACCGTGAAGGGGTCTTGTATGGAGGATCAGATGGGGAACACAGGACCAGCAGGCCAAGCTGGGACTGGTGAGGAACAGAGGTCTAAGAGCTATCAAGAGGCCAACTCTACAGGACTCATCCCTGATTGAGGAAGGGTCCAAGGTAACCTACCCATACACTGGCTGGGACACAAGCACTGCAGATGCAGCCTGAGTTTATTGACCTGAATCACAGCAACCTACCAGGAGTAGGTCTGTAGATGCAGCTCTGGCTTCAACCACCTGATTCATAGCTGCCCTCTAGCTCTAGTTCCCTCTGTAGGTGGTGTAGGACCATGGGCTCAGCAGCAGAGGCAGGTGGAACTTCTGGGTTCCATTTATGATGATGAAAACAATCTGAGAGAAGCAGAAAGGCACCAGAAGATAGTGAGGGACCACAGCACAGGAGCCACCTGGCCCCAGTGTTCCCTGGGAAAGTAGCCTGGATGGTGGGGAAGGGTTAGCTGAAACCCAGTGGTGGATTGGAAGCTTCCTGAGGGCTAAGGATGGGAGTGAATCCTCCCCTGGGCATACTGGGTGTGGAAAAGGCCAGGTGAAGGGGGGAGCAGCAAGGGAAGGCCCAGGAGCTGGAGTTGGGGCAGAGGAAAACCTGTCTGTGAAGAGGGGATGAGTCACCCCCAGCCTACCTCCCCCAAGCCTGGCTTGGGCAGCTCATGGATGGGCATGTTGACACAAAGTCTCATGATGCTCCAGGTCCAAGAACCCCTTTCTTGTGGGAGCTCAAAGCAGACAAGCTCATGTGCGTGGGAGGTGGGACCAGTCTGCCCATGAGGCCTGGCTGAGGACCTGGCCTGCAAGTCAGAGTCAGGGCCTCCCCCCCTCCACCTGCCACGGCACTCACCTCTATGTATGGGTAGAAACTCTCCTGCCCCCTCTCCTTCCAGTAGCCCTTGGTGTTGAAGGACAGCTTGTAGGTGCCTGGCTTCATCTGGCCTGGCCTCAGGAGCCCAGGGCAGCGGCCATCTGGGTCTGTGTAGCTGGGGAGAGGATGGGCTGCCGAGATTAGATGTGGAGCCACCCTTCCCCAGTCCTCTTGGGTCTGACCCCTGTGGCCCCAAACGCTCTGTAGTCTGATGCAGACATGGCTGAGCAGAGATAGTGGGGCAGTTTCTAGGGACACTGTTGCGCTGCCTATTTAGGAAATCAATAGAGAAGCAAAGAGGGAGAAAACTCCTAGTTTAACCTATGAGCAATAATCACTTCATATTTGGCATGTTTCTCTTAGATTTTTTTCCTAAGCTTAACTATGTTTATTTACAAACATTTTAAAAAGATACTGTTTAGTTGTAGATGGACACAATACCTTTATTTATCTTTATGTGGTGCTGAGGATTGAACCCAGTGCTTCACACATGCTAGGCGAGCGCTCGACCACTGAGCCAAAACCCCAGCACGTATTTACAAACATTTTTACAAAACAACTTATTCATGTTTCCTAAGCTGCATTTTCACATGGTGTGTTGTGTGTGGCTGTCTGGGTCAATAACGGCCAACCCTATCTACACGGTGGCATATTTCCAACAGCACAAAGGGTCTACGCGGAGAAGTTGATCCCTCATGGAGGGTTCTGAAAGCCTGCGGTTTGGCTAAGTCTCCTCTTCAAAACCCCACATCACGTGACCAACTGGACTGGTGCGAGGGGCAGGGGAAGCACATGCACGTCGTGGTGGGTGGGACTCCAGGTCAGTGCAGTGCCATGCTGACTTGAAGTTACTGCTCAGATGAGGCCTGGTCCCTCGTCCCCAAGCTTTTCATTTCTTTCTTTCTTTCTTTTTTTTTTTTTTAAAACTGGGTTTGAACCCAGGAGTGCTCTACCACTGAGCTACATCCAGGCCTTTTATTTTTTTATTTTGAGGCAGGGTCTCACTAAGTTGCTGATACTGGCCTCAAACTAGCTATCCTCCTGCCTTAGCCTCCCAAACTGCTGGGAATACAGGTGTGTGCTTCTATGTACCCCCCGACTTTTGTGAAGAGCTGAACAGGTAGAGAATAAGCCACATCTTCAGACCCTGAACCTTTGGGGCCTATCCCCCCTTCTGTAACCTGCTCCCTGCACCCACCCTCTCCCAGGCTGGAAGAGAGGCTCTTGAAGCTTGGAGCCTGTCTCCTTCAAGATGGAGGGTCTGGGAAACCCACTCAGAGCCAACTCAAGGGCTTTCTCCAGGAGAGCCTGTACAGGGAGCAGGGGCAGGGGTCAGGGGCCCAAGGCCTGGGCTCTGTGAGCACACCAGGCTGAGGAAGCCAAGCTTCTATTTCATCCTGCCTGTTTTCTCATCTGTAAAATGGTAATTACGGTTCCTACCCAGAGGGTGTATGGAGAATAAAATCAGAAATTGAGTGCTCAGCCTGCTGTTAACCATGGAGACAGTGAGGCCTTATAAATGTCACCTCAGGTATTAGTTCAGGCCATGGGCATGGTGGCAAGGAAACACACTGCTTCCTCCCCAGCAGGCCTCGGCCCATTCCATGGCATCATCCCAGGACGCTCACACCTGGTGAAACAGCTACTGTCACTGTCCTCTTGTTTTCTTGTGAGGAACAGGAGGCTGAGAGAGTCAGTAGGGAGGGCCAGGCTGTGAACCTGTGGGCCCCCAGGCTGAGGGGACAGTTGAGCAGCCGTCAGCTCTGTCCTCCAGCCCTCAGTGCCCTTACACCTTGACTGTCTGGGATCTGTCCCTGGATGGGACTCAGGACAGGTGGGTGCTAGGGGAGCAGGGGCTCTGGATTCCCTCCCCACCCCAGGGCCTTCCTCCTACCTTTTTCTCAGCTCCGTCCACTGCTGGCTGAGGTCCTCAAGCTGGGACAAATGGAGGCAGAGACCATGGGCTGGGAGCCCAGAGGCAGTGTCTAGCACGTGTATGGTCAGCGGGCTGCCCTCAGGCTCCAGGCCCCTGCTCTGGATCACAAGAGGGGCAGGGTGAGCTCCCGAGGGCCTCTGCACACAGGCCCCAGGCTGAGTCCACATCTCTGTGATGAGAGTACACAGCCCAAATGCCCCGAGGTCAGGCCCAGTGCAAGGGTCACTGGAATTGCTGAGTGGCAGGATGAGGTGCCAGGTTTGCAAACAAAGCCGCTGAGTTCTTCCATTGTCATCTACTGGAGACCCCCACTTTTCCTCCCTTCAGCTCCTCAGTTGCAACCCAGAGCTGTCCTGCGTCCCCAGTTTGTGGGTGCCCTAGGACCTTAGCCCCCCAGGCAGATGAGGAGACAGGCACTCTGATGTCCAGGCCTGCGCCCCTTACCTCGTGGCAGCCCAGATGTCGCTGGAATGTCAGCAGCCGCAGGGCTGCCCTGGAGCGCTTGTCTTGACCGGCAGCTCTCATCCCGGGACTTCAGAGGTTGTCCTGCCTGGCCACACGGGCTCCTCCGAGGGGCACCGAGTGGAGGTCGGGGTCAGTAGTGCAAACGTGCGGTGTGGTTGTGGGCTCCGGGGAGGGGGTAGGGGTGGGAAACCAGCCCCCGGGGGCGTGGCCGCTCGGAGGGGGCGTGGCCAGAGGCTGGGCACTATCTCCATCCCAGACAGCGTTGGGCAAGTGCACAGCGCCACCGCTTGGTGTGTCGGTGCGACGGCTCAGTGTAGCCTCTGGATTCTCAGAGACCCGCAAAATGTGGATAGAAGGCCCTCATCAGGGCCAGGAGGGTTTCCAGTTCTGACTACCCTGGTGGCCAAGTGTCCTTGCCTCAGTTTCCTCATCTATAAAATGGGAGCGTACGACTCCCAAGGAGTTTGAGAGGGTGAAGGTCCTGGCCCCCACCTTGCTGCTCTCTGTCCTTCCCTCCTTCCCGTGCTGATAGGGCAGGAGGGTGCACTCTGTAGAAGGGGAAGCAGCAAGAGATGCTGTGCAGGGTGGAACTCCATCACTGTACCAAAATCATGTGGCATGTAGAGAATCATGACTTGTAAAAAGCGGAGGCTTTCTATATTTAGAATCTGAAAAGATCTACACCTGCATGTTGGCTGCTAGTTGTCTTGCTCTGGCACATGGGGTCGTTTTTCTCCTTGCTAAGTTGCAGTTCTAATTATGCCAACAGTGAGCTGAGTGTGGATTATTTGCGGGTCTGGAATCAGACTCCTTCAGGTAGAGCCGCGAGCCCCCTCAACGAAGGCTGTCTGTTCAGTGGCAACCAATCTGGAGGTAGGGGCACATCACTTGAGGTGTGAACACACACACTTGGCGGGCTTCTGTTTAAGAAGATGACCCCAGGAGGTGCTCATGTCTGTTGGGGTAAATGTCCACGGGGCCAGAGACCAGAAGCAGCTAGACTGACCTACTGGGACCAGTTAAGTGAATGAGCCTCTAATGCATCAGCGTGCTCTGCATCCCTTTTAGGGGGAAAGGCCTGTTTGCAAGGAGAGGACTGTAGAGTGGGAAGGAAGGCTGTGAATTTCCGCCTCCACTGTTTGTGAAGATATGCTCACCTGACCTGCACAGCCACCTCATGGCGTGTCATTGTCCCCCTCTGGGCTGTTCAGGGGAATGTGTCTAGCAACTCCCAAGGTCCCCCAGGATGAAGGTTGTGCAGGCAAAACACTAGACTATACTACCTAGGGGCTTCTGCGCTGGTTTCTGATTCTGGCCTGTGATCCAAGTCTTTGGGCATCCACATGCCATGTGCTCTGTGTAAACTGTGTGGCCGCTGCTGCACCTGGTCCCTGGGCAATGACAGTGTCTGGCATGGTCAAGTGTAGGGGTTGGGATCTCTGTTCTCTTGTAATAATCCTGAATAAAGTTTCCCCCCGTGCTTTAAAAAATATCGTTGGATAGTTTTTTTCTCTAATACTACAAGATAAGGAACACCATAGACTTCCAGCAAACACGAGAAGCTAAAGAGGTGAGGAAGGACCCTCCACATTAGCGTTCACAGGAAGAATGACCCTGCTGACACCCTGATTTCAGAATTCTGCCTCCAGAACTGTGAGTAACTTTCTGGCTTAAGTCACACATATTTCTGTGCTTTATTATGGCAACCCTGGGAAATAAGCACACTAGCTCTCCCTGTACTAAAGATAAGCTTTGTTTCTCCTGATCCACCTTGCTAATCACACCAGCATTGAGACTGTTCTGAATTTGAAACTGAGGAGGAATCATGGAGCAGTATGGGTCTTGATGCAGGGGACATCAAGGAAAGTAGGCCTGGTGTTGGAAAGTGGGTTGAGCTGGAAGACTGCAGGGCATCTGGGCTCAGGTAAGATCAGGGTGGTGGGGACAGGTCAGTGGCTTCTGAGTCTCGGCCTCCGTCACTGTGCCCTGGGACACTTCATAATGAGATCTCTGTTCTCACCTCAGGAAAAATGTCAGGCCCAGACCAGAGGCTGGGCTTTCCATGCCCCAAGTGTCTGGGCAATGCCCTCTTCTCCAGCCCTCCTACTGCTCAACTCCTTCTTCTGAGGGAAACCTTAGCTCATCTTAATCCTGTTTCTGCGGGGCAGGGGGAGCCCTGATTCCAGCCCCTCCAGCAGCACAGGAAGAAGCACACAGTGACAGGGGAGAAAGACCCTGAGCCGGGCTGGGTTTTGACCGAGTGTGTGGATGTTAATAAGAAATATGCCACTGCTTTATTTCTTTTCAAAAGAGGAAGGTGTTTTTCCATTTTTGTCTTTTCTGTAGAGGGAGGATAGGATCTCGGATTTCCCTGGAGGAAGGCGGTGCATTCCTTTCCTGACTGGCATCCTGTTGCCGCCTGCAGCAATGATACCGCGGGAAAGAATTCAAAAGCAGACTGGAAAATGAATAGGCTCTTTATTCTCGCTTCTTCTAACTTCTCTCTCCGGCTCCAACAACCACTCCAACTCCAACCACCCTCTCTAGCCAACCTCACCCAGTTAAATACTTTTTGCCTTAACAAGTATACACATGTCAACAGCTCAAACTTACAGGTGCGTCACATAGTGTTCACGGGCATAGAAAGATTCTTAGATAAATGCATTAATATCAGGTGAAAATACTGAAACACCTCTTATGGCTCTCAGCTAGCCGCCATCTTAGCTATCTCCTTATTAGGGCTCTTATAGCATCCCACATGCATACACAAATGTGTGTGCACACATGTGCAGACACACATACACAACCCTCCCAACCCTCTCTCCACCATGACTCATGCCCATGATATGCCCTTGACACATGAGCATGCATGCGTACTACATACGTACACACACAAGCACACATGTACGCACACACACACACACACACACACACACACACATCCCTGTCTTGCTTTTACCTCTGAGGCTGCAGAGTTTGGAGGAAACCAGGAGAGGAGCCAGGAGAGGCCAAGGGAGGAGCCTGGCAGCAGAGGGGAGGGAACAGTCACTTCCCAGGAGACCAGGGTGTCCCCTTCTTGACTCAACTCTGCCTCACACCCTGGATTTCTCTCCAGAGCCAGGAATAGATTTTCCAGGCTTATGCCTTCCAAGGGGTTGATTCCTGTGAGATCCTGAGCTGAGAATGTGGATGACCTGTCAGGCTGTCTCCAGCTCATCATGCAGAAGCTCTTTCTTCCCTCTCAACAGGAAGCCTTGTTTTTGAGGCTTTTCCAAAAATATAATCTGTAGCTCAGAACTGGGTACTTGGCTCTTGGTGATGTCCCCCTCTTCCCAAGGCAGTGGACAGGAGTGTCATGGGCCTGGGCAGCTGAGGAGAGAGGCTGAGCAGGCTGGGCTGTGATTGGCCCTGGGCTGTGTCATCCCAGTTGCAGGCACCAGCCCCTTCTCTGCAGGACCATGGCAGCTGCCAGGGGGACATTTAGATCCTAGGGGAGGGTCCGGCTCTCCAGGGGAGCAGATGGAGGAAGAGGAAGTCTGGGCCTGCTGAGGATGAGGCTGCTTCCCCCAGTGTGAGTCCTGAGCCTGCTTCCTGAGCCCTTCCCTCCTCCCTGTGCTCAGTCGCAGACCTGGACAGGCGTCCACAGAGCCAGACCACAGCTGGCCCAGGACTGTGTCAACACCCTACAAGGAGCCTCAGAGGCCAGCATCTGGGAGGCCATCACACTGCTCACCTATGGCCTGGCATGCCTCAGGTAATCCTCAAGCCTGGGGGAGAAGGAGGGCATTGGTCCTGGCCTCCCGGGTTCCCTGAGCTGAGCAGGGTGTGTGGCGTTGGGGGAATAGCTATCTGCCTCCCTGCCACAGCAAGACTGGGCCCCTGTGTCCCCCACCAGTGAAGGAGCCCTAATTACGAAGGGCTGTTGTAGCTAGCTGGAAGCCATGGGTTCCACCTGATATGTATGTGACGCACCTGTAGGCACCCGCAAACCTGAAGGTATATAACCGGGTGAAAGCGGTCCGAGTTAGGAGAACGGAGAATTCAGTCAGCTGGGCAGTCACTCGGTCGGTCAGAAGAATCAGAGCGGCCAGAACGTAGGCAGAGCGGTTACAGAAGAGAAACCAGATAGAAGAAGTAATGACTGGCCAGAGTTAGGCCGAGGCTCCAGAGGACTGGTCAGAGTAAGGCCGAGGCTCCCGAGGAAGACAGAAGACAGAAGAAGGAAGAAAGAAGAGAGAAGAAAGAAGCTCTAGTCTTTCTCTAAGCTAAGCTCTATCTTTCTTTACTCTAAGCTAAGAAGAAAAGCTAAGCTCTATCTTTCTTTACTCTAAGCTACTCTACTCTAAGCTAAGAAGAAAAATCTTTCTTTCCCTCTCTAAGCTCTAAGAAAGTAGAAGTAAAAGTAGTAAAAGCTTAACTCTGCCTCCGAGAATTTTCCCGCGGCACCGTGGCTGGCCACAACAGGCAGCTTACAAATGGTGGTCCGTCCGGGGCTCGGCAGGCAGAGAAGAAAAGCTAAGAAATAAGAGCAATGAAAAAGCATAGCCTCTGACTCAGTTGAGGCCAGTTAAGAATTAAGCCGAAGCAGAGTAGCCAGCGAAAAGCCGAAGCGAGCCGGCCAAAAGCCGACTTAGTTGAGGCCAGTTAAGAATTAAGCTGAAGCAGAGTAGCCGGCCAAAAGCCGAGCCGGCCAAAAGCCATAAAAAATGAAGAAGCCAGACTCAGTTGAGACCAGCAAAAAGAGTAGTAAACAAGAGAGCATAGCCTCTGACTCAGTTGAAGCCAGTTAAGAATTAAGCTGAAGCAGAGTAGCCGGCCAAAAGCCGAAGCCGAGTAGCCAGCCAAAAGCCATAAAAAATATAGAGAAAAAGCCTTGAGCTTTAGTATAAAGAAAAAAGCCATGAGCTTAAAAGAAAATAGAGAATTAAATAGCATGGTAAAAACCATGCAGAAAAAAAAAAAAAAAAAAGCCATTGAGCTTTGGCAAGAAAGCCATAAAGAAAAATAAAGAAGAGGAGAAAAAAAAAAAAAAAAAAAAAAAAAAGTCAAAGCCGCTTATGCAATTGTGCTTAACTAGGTGCGTTAGCTGCTCCTCAGCATTAGGCTTCCTTAAAGCCACAGCACCTTCTCAAAAAGGGCTCAAATATCCACCCTTTCAAAAATAAAAGGTGAAAAGCTAGGTAGGGACAAGAAAATAAAAGAAAATAGAGAAAATAAAATAGAGAAAATAGAACAAAAGCACCTTTTTAAACTAAAGGGAAGGAATATGAAGGAGCCCTAATTAGGAAGGGCTGTTGTAGCTAGCTGGAAGCCATGGGTTCCACCTGATATGTATGTGACGCACCTGTAGGCACCCGCAAACCTGAAGGTATATAACCGGGTGAAAGCGGTCCGAGTTAGGAGAACGGAGAATTCAGTCAGCCGGGCAGTCACTCGGTCGGTCAGAAGAATCAGAGCGGCCAGAACGTAGGCAGAGCGGTTACAGAAGAGAAACCAGATAGAAGAAGTAATGACTGGCCAGAGTTAGGCCGAGGCTCCAGAGGACTGGTCAGAGTAAGGCCGAGGCTCCCGAGGAAGACAGAAGACAGAAGACAGAAGAAGGAAGAAAGAAGAGAGAAGAAAGAAGCTCTAGTCTTTCTCTAAGCTAAGCTCTATCTTTCTTTACTCTAAGCTAAGAAGAAAAGCTAAGCTCTATCTTTCTTTACTCTAAGCTACTCTACTCTAAGCTAAGAAGAAAAATCTTTCTTTCCCTCTCTAAGCTCTAAGAAAGTAGAAGTAAAAGTAGTAAAAGCTTAACTCTGCCTCCGAGAGTTTTTCCTCCCGGTTTACGGTACCAGGCAGCTTACACACCAGGAAGGCTCCCCCAGAGTCAGGACAGAGGGAGTGATTACTGTGACTTGGCTTGCTACAGAGTGTGACAACTGTCAGCCCTCCCCGGAATCCTGCAGAGCCCTGAGTGCCGGAGTCCAGCTCCGGGGGCGGGGGGAGGAGTCGGGCGAGGCGGAGAGACGCACACACCACACGGGTCTGGAGGCTTCACTCTTTTTTTTTTTTTTTTTAAATATTTATTTATTTTAGTTGTACACAATGCAATGCATTATGTTTAAGTGGTGCTCTTACTTTTACTTTCTTTCCCCAGTTTATATAGCCCAGAAAGCACAGCTTTTTACATTACAGCTTTTGAAGTTATGTCAAAGAATTTCAGAGTTATACATTCTGAGGGAAACAGGACATTTTTCTATGTGCATTTTACTGATTAACCTTATCCAGAGACGTAGGAAAAACATATTGATCAATCTTAAATGTCAAGAACAACGTATGACTGGGCTGGGGTTGTGGCTCAGTGGTACAGCGCTCGTCTAGCATGTGCGCGGCCCGGGTTCGATCCCCAGCACCACATAAAATAAAATGCATTGTGTACAACTAAAGCAAATAAATATTAAAAAAAAGAACAATGTATGACAATACAAAACATGTTTTTACCTAAACCTATTCCCATAACCCCTTAAGTCCACTCGTAGTGTTTTGCAGCTAGAGTGCCCCAATACATCTTAAACTTTAACTGAACTTAGACTATTAAGTTCCTATTTTTTTTTTATTAATCCAGGGATCTTTAATTAATTTCAAAGTCACTAAAAAATACCACATCAATATTTATGTAATTAAGAGTTCTCTTAAAAAAGAAACAAGAATGTATTAACATTAGTTTTCTTTGCAAATGCATCTGTATTTTTTTAAAGTATATTTTTTAGTTGTAGATGGACACAACGTCCTCATTTATTTATTTATTTTTATGTGGTGCTGATTGAACCCAGTATCTCATGCGTGCTAGGCAGAGCTACAGCCCCAGCCCTGTTTCTTTTAAAAAATAAACACATATGATTCATAGTTTGAAAGAAATTATGATAAAATAGCACTAAAAATGTAAATATTACTGGAATAGAATAATATACATAGAACATTGGCATTGTGAGATTCTTCAGATATCATGCTGTCCTGTGAGTTTTCATATCATTCTGTAGAACCCCAGGGCTTCATGGTCATAGCTTGGGGGGGAAACCCAGTGGAAGGAGTCATTTACCCTCACTTCTACTAAGATAGTGCCATTTTATCTGATTTACATGTTTCTACAAATACATTTATGTATTTATAAATCTGCCTACTTTGATCTCCTATCTTACACAATACTGTCACCTCCTATTTGGGGGTCAGCTTTTTCTACTTTCCCAATTTAGAGTATTATTATTATTATTAATTATTATTATTATTTTTTGGTGTCAAGTTTGTTTAGATTCACCCACGTATTTTCATTTTCTTTGTCTATCTTCCTTCCTGGCATCTGGGTTCTTTTTTTTTTTTAATTTTTATTTATAGTAGTAGTATATGTATTACAGTTCAGTATACATATAGAGCCTCTTTTTACACAAAACAGTTTGTATACGAAGTATATTCGTAGCATTCAAGTCTTCAATCATGTATTTAGAATAATGATATCCATCTTATTCAACCACTTTTTCTCCCCCCCCCTTACTCCCTCCCTTCCCCTTCCTTCCCTTTGACCATTATAGTGTTCCTCTAATCCTCCTATGTACCCGGACCCAACAATACTGTGAACCGGCTTCCTTATATCAGAGGAAACATTCGGTATTTGGATTTTTGAGATTGACTGATTTCACTTAGCATTATATTCTCCAACTTCATCCATTTACCAGCGAATGCCATTATTTTATTCTCTTTTATTACTGAGTAAAATTCCATTGTGTACATATACCACATTTTCTTTTCTTTCTTTCTTTTTTTTTTTTTTTTTTTTTTTTTTTTTTTTTTTTTTTTTTTTTTTTTTTTTTGTGGTACCAGGGATTGAACTCAGGGGCACTCAACCACTGGGCCACATCCCCAGCCCTTTTTTGTGTTTTTATTAGAGACAGGGTCTCACTGAGTTGCTCAGTGCCTCACTGTTGCTGAGGCTGGCTTTGAACTCACGATTCTCCTGCCTCAGCCTCTCAAAGTGCTGGGATTACAGGCATGCGCCACCACGCCCGGCTACCACATTTTCTTTATCCACAGAGGGACATCTAGGTTGGTTTCACAACCTAGCTATTGTGAATTGTGCTGCTATAAACATTGAAATGACTGTGTCACTGTAATATGCTGTTTTTAAGTCCTTTGGGAATAGACCCAGGAGTGGGATGGCTGGGTCATAGGGTGGCTCCATTCCCAGTTTCCCAAGAAATCTCCATACTGCTTTCCATAACGGTTGTACCATTTTGCAGTCCCACCAGCAATGTATGAGTGTGCCTTTTCCCCCACATCCTCTCCAACATTTATTGTTGTTTGTGTTCTTGATAGCTGCCATTCTGACTGGAGTAAAATTAAATCTTAGAGTAGTTTTGATTTGCATTTCTCTAATTGCCAGCGATGTTGATCATTTTTTCATGTATTTGTTGATTAATCGTGTATCTTCTTCTGAGAAGTGTCTTTTCAATTCCTTAGCCCATTTATTGATTGGGTTATTGGGGTTTTTTTTTTTTTTTTTTTGGTGTCAAGGTTTTTGAGTTCTTTATATATTCTAGAAATTAGTGCTGTATCTGATGTGCATGTATTAAATATTTGTTCCCACTTAGTTGACTCTCTATTCACCTCACTGATTGTTTCTTTTGCCGAGAAGCTTTTTAGTTTGAATCTATCCAATTCATTAATTCTTGGTATTAATTCTTGTGCTACCAGATTCTTATTAAGGAACTTGGAGCCTAATCTGACATGTTGGAAATTGTAGCTTACTTTTTCTTCTATTAGGTGTATTATCTCTGGTCTAATTCCTAGGTTCTTGATCCACTTTGAATTGAATTTTGTGCATGGTGATTTCCAGTTTTGTTGCATATGGATTTCCAGTTTTCCCAGCACTATTTGTTGAAGAGGCTATCCTTTCTCCACTGTACATTTTTGGCACCTTTGTCTAATATAAGATAGCTGAAATTATATGTATTAGTCTCTGTGTCCTCAATTCTGTACCATTGGTCTACAAGTCTGTTTTGGTGCCAATACCATGCTGTTTTTGTTACTATTGCTCTATAGTATAATTTAAAGTCTGGTATGGTGATGCCCCCTGCTTCACTTTTCTTGCTCAGGATTGCTTTGGCTATTCTGGGTCTCTTATTTTTCCAGATGAATTTCATGACTGCTTTTTCTATTTCTTTGAGAAATGTCATTGGGATTTTGATTGGAATTGCATTAAATCTGTATAGTGCTTTTGGTAGTATGGACATTTTGACAATATTAATTCTACCTATCCAAGAGCAAGGTAGGTCTTTCCATCTTCTGAGGTCTTCTAGGATTTCTTTCTTTAGTGTTCTATAGGTTTCATTATAGAGGTCACCTCTTTCGTTAAGTTGATTCCCAGGTATTTTTTTTTTTTGATGCTATTGTAAATGGAGTAGTTTTCATTATTTCCCTTTCAGAAGCTTTGTCACTGATGTACAAAAATGCCTTTGACTTATGGATATTGATTTTGTATTCTGCTACTTTGCCGAATTCATTTACTAGTTGTAAAAGTTTTCTGGTAGAGTTTTTTGGGTCTTCTAGGTAGATTATCATGTCATCAGCAAATAGTGCTAATTTGAGCGCTTCTTTTCCTATCTGGATCCCTTTAATTTCTTTCGTCTGTCTAATTGCTCTGGCCAGAGTTTCCAAGTACTATGTTAAATAGCAGTGGTGAGAGGGGGCATCCCTGTCTTGTTCCAGTTTTTAGAGGGAATGCTTTTAATTTTTCTCCATTTAAGATAATGTTAGCTTGAGGTTTTGCATAGATAGCTTTTATAATGTTGAGATATGGTCCTGTTATTCCTAATTTTTCTAGAGCTTTGAACATAAAGGGGTGTTGTATTTTGTCAAATGCTTTTTCTGCATCTATTGAGATTATCATATGGTTTTTATCTTTAAGTCTATTAATGTGATGTATTATGTTTATTGATTTCCTAATGTTGAACCAACCTTGCATCCCTGGGATAAACCCCACTTGATCGTGGTGCACTATCTTTTTTTTTTTTTAATATTTATTTATTTACTTTTTGTACACAATAATGCATTTTGTTTACGTGGTGCTGAGGATCGAACCCGGGCCGCGCACGTGCGAGGCGTGCGCTCTGCTGCTGAGCACAACCCCAGACTATTTTTTGATATGAATCTGATTTGCACCAGAATTTTTGAGGATTTTTGCATCTATGTTCATTAAAGATATTGGCCTGAAGTTTTCTTTTTTGGCTTTGTCTTTGCCTGGCTTTGGAATTAATGTGATATTGGCCTCATAGAAAGAGTCTGGAAGAGCTCCCTCTTTTTCTATTTCTTGAAATAATTTGAAGAGCACTGGTATTAGTTCTTCCTTGAAGGTCTTGTAGAACTTGGCTGTAAACCCATCAGGATGTGGACTTTTTCTTGTTTTTTGATGGTGTCTTCTATTTCTTCACTTGAAATTGATTTGTTTAAATTGTGTATAGCCTCCAGTTCCAGTTTGGGCAATTCATACGACTCTAGAAATCTGTCAATGCTTTCAATATTTTCTATTTTATTAGAGTACAAGTTTTTGAAGTAATTTCTAATTATCTCCTGTATATCTGAGGTGTTTGTTGTGATATTTCCTTTTTCATCACAGATGTTAGTAACTTGAGTTTTTTCTCTTCTTCTTTTTGTTAGCATCGCTAGGGGTCTGTCAATTTTATTTATTTTTTCAAAGAACCAACTTTTGGTTTTGTCAGTTCTTTGAATTGTTTCTTTAGTCTCAATTTCATTAATTTCAGTTCTGATTTTAATTATTTTCTGTCTTCTACTGCTCTTAGTGTTGATCTGTTCCTCATTTTCCAGTGCTTTGAGGTGTGATGTTAAATCATTTATTCGTTGTTTTTTTTCTTTTAATGAAGGAACTCAGTGCAATGAATTTTCCTCTTACTACTGCCTTCATAGTGTCCCAGAGATTTCTATACAATGTATCTGTGTTCTCATTTACCTCTAGGAATTTTTAAATCTCATCCTTGATGTCTTCTTCAACCCCTTGTTCATTCAGTAGCATGTTGTTTAGCTTCCAGCTGTTGGAGTAGTTTTTTTTATTTCTTGTTTTATCATTGATTTCCAATTTCATCCCATTATGGTCTGATAGAATGCAAGGTAGTATTTCTATTTTTTTATATTTGCTGAGAGTTGCCTTGTGACATAATATATGGTCAATTTTGGAGAAGGAGCCATGTGCTGCTGAGAAGAAAGTGTATTCACTTACTGAGGGATGAAATATTCTATATATGTCCATTAAGTCTACGTTATTAATTGTTTTAATGAGGCCTAAAATTTCTTTATTTAGCTTTTGTTTAGATGATGTATCCATTGGTGAGAGAGGTGTGTTGAAGTCCCCTATTTTACTCTTGAACTTGAGAAGGGTTTGTTTGATGAATGTAGGCGCTCCATTATTTGGGGCATATAGATTTATAATTGTTATATCTTGTTGATGAATGGTTCCCTTAAGTAGTAAGAAATATCCATCTTTGTCCCTTTTAATTAGCTTTAGCTTGAAGTCTACCTTATTTGATATGAGAATGGAAATCCCCTGCTTGCTTCCGCAGCCCATATGAGTGATAAGACTTTTCCCAGCCTTTCACCTTCAATCATTTGAGGTCTTTTTCTATGAGGTGTGTTTCTTGGAGACAGCAAATTGTTGGGTCATTTCTTTTAATCCAGTCTGACAATCTGTGTCTTTTGAATGGTGAGTTTAGGCCATTAACATTCAGGGTTATTATTGAGATGTGATTCTTATTTCCATTTATTTATTTTTTAAAAAATATTTATTTATTTACTTTTAGTTGTACACAATGCAATGCATTTATGTTTACATGGTGCTGAGGATCGAACCCGGGCTGCGCACATGCGAGGCGAGCGCTTTGCCGCTGAGCCACAACCCCAGCCCTCCATTTATTTATTTATTTATTTTTTAAATATTTATTTATTTGCTTTAGTTGTACACAATGTGTTTTTACGTGGTGCTGAGGATTGAACCCGGGCCGCGCAAGTGCTAGGCAAGCGCTCTGCCACTGAGCCACATCCCCAGCCCTCCATTTATTTTTAATTGTATTATGGTATTTAGCTTGATTTGGATTCTCCTCTTGTTGGTAATTCCTTTAGTTTAATATCTCCCTTTGTTGATTTTCATTGTTATTTTTCTTTTCTTCTTCGTGGAAAATTTTGCCCAAGATGTTCAGAAGTGCTGGCTTTCGAGTTGTGAAATCTTTTAACTTTTTTTTTTTTGTCATGGAAGGTTTTTATTTCATCTTCGAATCTAAAGCTCAATTTTTCTGGATATAAGATTCTTGGTTGACATCCATTTTCTTTCAGAGCTTGAAATATGCTATTCCAGGATCTTCTAGCTTTTAAGATCTGGGTTGAAAGATCTGAGCATAGTCTGATCAGTTTTCCCCTATATGTAATCTGCTTCCTTTCTCTTGTGGCTTTTACTATTCTCTCCTTGCCTAGTATATTAGGCAATTTCATTGTAATGTGCCTTGGTGTGGATCTGTTGTGGTTTTGTATGTTTGGTGTTCAATAAGCCTCTTGAACTTGGTTTTGCCATTCATTCCTCATGTTCGGAAAATTTTCTGCTATTATTTCATTGAATAAATTACTCATTCCTTTGGTTTGAAACTCTGCACCTTCTTCAACACCAATCACTCTTATGTTTGGTCTTTTTATGCTATCCCATAATTCCTGAATGCTCTGTTCTTGTTTTTTTTTTTTTTTACTACTTTTGCCTTGTCATCTAGGTTTTTCTCCAGGATATATATTTTGTCTTCATTATCTGAGGTCCTTTCTTCCAGGTGAGCTAATCTGTTGGTGATGCTTTCAATTGAGCATTTAGTTTGGTTTATTTCTTCTTTCATTTCCAGAATTTCTGTTTGGTTTCTCTTTAGAATTTCTATCTCCCTATTGAAGTAATCTTTTGCTTCCAGTATTTCTTTTTGGAGTTCTTTGTCAAAATGCTCTTTTACCGCCTGTATTTGCTCTCTCATCTCATTTTTGAGTTCATTCTTAAGTTCCATAAACATTTGGAATATGTAATTTCTAAATTCCATCTCTGGCATTTGACCAACTGTGCTTGCCATGGAATCAACTGAGGGGGTATGTTGATTGGTTTCAGCCACTTTCTTCCCTTGCTTCTTCATAATGCTTGTGTGTCTATTCTTCTAGCACTGTGGGGCCTTGACTATTTTGATTTCACCTTATAGCCTTATGTTGCTCCTGTGGTACAATGCTGTCAGATCCCCTTATAAATACCTTACACTTTAAGATCTAACACTTTATTTCTTTTCTTTTTTTTTCTTTGTGTGTGTGTGTGTGTGTGTGTGTGTGTGTGTGTGGTACCAGGGATTGAACTCAGGGGCACTCAACCACTGGGCCACATCCCCAGCCCTTTTTTTTTTTTTAAATTAGAGACAGGGTGTCACTGAGTTGCTAAGTGCCTCGCCATTGCTGAGGCTGGCTTTGAACTCGTGATCCTCCTGCCTCAGCCTCCCAAAGTACTGGGATTACAGGTGTGTGCCACTGCACCCAGCCTAACAGTTTCTTTACAGCAAATCCCAGTTTGATCACAATGTACAGATTTAGTTAACTCAGATATTGTTTCCAATTTATGCTGTATGCTTGTGTTGGGGTTTACAGTTTTAGTATTGGACACAGAGAGACATGATATGTTTAGGAAGAAGGAAGTGAGGTTATTGAGATGTTCTTTCTTAGGAAGTATGAAAATAGAATTCTATGGAAGTGGTTTAAAATCAGATGGAAGAGGAAAGAGAATGGAGTGAGCGATTTAGAGGGAAGACCAATTTATATATAAACCAAACTTATGTAGCCTTTGAGAGAAGAAAAATAAAGATGGAAAAGAAAAAATAAAAAGGAACAATAAAATATAACAAATAAGTGAGAATTAGTGTAAGAGAGAGGAGAGAGAAAGTGAGTTAAGAAAATAGTAAACTATATATAACACTGCTTTGCTGTATATTTCAATTGCCCCAGATCTAGAAATCCCAATTTCTGCATATAATTTGTTTTCGCCTCTGATGAGTACACAATGACAGGGTGTAAATAGAGAAGATGAGGGCAGAAGAGACAAAAGTGAGAAGGGAAGAAAAGAAAGAGGAACACAAACAAACAAATAAGCACACTATCAAACAGAACAAAAACAAAACAAAAACAACAACAACAACAAAAAACCCCAAAACAAATAACAACAACAACAAAAATCAGAGTCGAATCCAGGAACAAGTCTCAAATAAACAGGACCCTGGGAAGCCCTTCTTTTTTTCCCTTCCAGTTTAAGCCAGTTGTTCTGGATCATGCCCAGACAGTCACAGAGCACCAATTAGTCTGCACCTTTGGCCAGTGGCAGATTGGCACAGAGGAAGAATGGCTGGGGGGGGGGAGGGGAGGTGTCAGTATGTGAATGGCACCAGGAAAGGGTTCATCCAAAAGGCACGCATTCCCCACGCCCACCCCCAGTTATAGCTCTCAGGGTTGCTGAGCTGCCCTCAGACAGGCCCTTCCCTGCTGGCTGCCCGCGCGCTTCTCACCCAGGTGTGTGCTGTTCTCTGGGCCCTGGACTGATCCTTGGATGCCTGCAGCTGTTTTTTTTTCTTGTTTCTTTGTCCCGATCAGCCACGGCTTTCCTCCAAAATGGCGGTACTTTCCCCGGTCTCACCAGCAGTACCCCAGACCTGTGTTTCACTCCGAGGCGTGTAGGTCCCGTTTGGCAATTTGCGTGAAAGAAGTCTATGAGGCCGCTGCTCGCGACTAGCTTTCCCTTTATTCTGCGCTGCTCGAGTCCGTGTTCTGTATTTCCCTTACTGCAATGTTACCCCTACAGCTGCGCCACTAATGCTGGTTCCATTTGTGGGCCGCTCGCACTGGACTCTGTGTGTGGGCAGTCTGGAGTTCATTGTATTTCACCATCTAGATGTGCATGGATGTCTCAGCTCCCTCCCAGTTGCAGGAGTACTGCTAGGAAAGTGTTCAAACTTCCCGCTAAGCCTCTTTTAGTGACTGTCTCTGGAGAGCACTTCTCTGCTGTCCATCATCTTTCCCTTAAGTTCCTATTGTTTCCTATGTATAATGACTTTGTTTTGAACTCAGGAAGAAGGAAATATGGTTATTTTTCAGAAGTCAGGCTAACAGGTGTTATTTCATTGATCAGGTCTCAGATCTAAGGGTCTCTACCATAAAAAACTTACATAGATATATCCTAAGCTACTTAAAAGATAAAAGGAGTCCCTATCAATCACAAGAAGACACTTAAAACCTTATTACTATAACAAGGAAAGGTTGAACATCAGGGCATAGCAAAAGCCACAAGTTTAATTATTACTTACAAGCCTAATGTCTAATTATAAAAACCTGTTATACTAGTATGCTTAAGAATTTGTTTTTGAGCTCCTGACTTAGATTCCACAGAGTAATAATCTAGTGTGGTCAGCTTCATGCTTAATGATTAGACCCAGTGGCCACAAAGCAGTAGGACTATACAGAGACAGAGTTAGCTACTGCAGTGCCATGTTTGTGTTACATCTTTCCTTACAAGAGGGAGAAATGCCTTGCTCTTTCCCTTTGATGAGGATGCCCTGCTCACTCATTCATAAGGAAGATGTCACACCTGAGCCCATCCCAGCCTCAGCCTATGGCCTTACCTACAGACAGTAGGGCCTAGAGTTCAGTATGGTGAACTCTGTAAGGAGCTGGTCAGTCAGAGACAGGGACTGGGTGAGGACCTCCAGATCATTTTGCTGGACAGGCAGTGGGCTCAGTCCTGAAACTGCATCATCTAGCTGCATCATGTCCATTTTTGGGGAAATGGACTAAAGTCCCTGGAGCTGACCCTTGACTGGGATGGGACCTCATGGGATGGGGCATCTGTGCCGTGGCCAGAGGCCATCTTGGATGGAGGCAGGAGGTCTTCCTTAGCCCCTGTGGGGAGAGGGCTCCATCCTCAGTATACTGACAGCTAGTCCCCCTTCCCCTCTACCCTTCTGACCTTGTCTCAGGCCACTCTGAGAAGAGGGGTGTGGCCCCCAGCCTGTTCTACACTCCCTTAAATGGCCAGCTGGGCCCAGTGGGCATCCTGAGCCTGCATCTTACAGGTGTTTTCATACAGAACCCACTTTTCCCTCTGCAAGGTGTGCAAAGGTAAGGGCAGACCATGTGGTCTAGGTGTGGACCAGAGTAGAGACGTGGGGGAGCTCAGAGACCCCAGGGCCTCCATGGCATGGATGCATGGCAGTTCTGCTATTTGTTCACCCACTGAGGTATATCCTGATTCCTTAAGGTACTAGGCCATTGTGACTAGAATATGCAATTGCATGCTGTTATCTAGATATATGTTTTTGAGGCAGTTGCCTATATTCTTAGGATCATGTGGTGACACCATGTCTATCTTTGGAAAAAATGGCCAGCTTTTTGATAGTGGTGAACTGTTGTGCACTCCACCAGCAATATACAAGAGTGCCCGTGGCTACTCATTATCCTCACAGTGTATTCTGCACTTAAGGAAAGACTTTAGCAGCTTAGAAGGTGTGCAGTGCATCTCAGGGTTTTAGTTTGTGCTTTTCTCATGATATCTGATACTAAGAATCATTTCTATGCTTCTTTGCTGTCAGGAGCCATCCATGGGTTACATGTGGGTCACTGTGCATGGAAGCCTAGTGGATAAAGACATCTGGTGTCTGGGAATGACCAGTGGGCATTTTATCTGGTCAATTGTCCAGGGACAATGTGAATCTCTATCCTGCTCTGCCATGGCCCACACAGCACCGGAGATGGGTGTGACCTTCCAAAATGTCAATCAACCTGCTGACTGTAAGACTTCAGGAAGCAAGACTCCACCCTTGAAACCTTACCCCTGCCTTTGATGTACCCCCTTAAATAAACCATGGGAGCCATCTTTTCTTTGTATAGTTCCAGAACTCATGTGGTCTAGATCTATCAGGGGCTTTGCTTTTTGTAAATATATTTCTGAGTATTTGTGTTTTGTTAGTCACTAATTATTTGAGATTTTAAGTTTTGGGTGGCTTAGATTCCCCTGGGCAGGAAGAAGAATGCTCCAATGAGATGCTGGCCATCGACCCCCAATACTTTGCCATTTCATATCTTTCTTGTGAGTTGTCTGTTCAGATCTTTACCCATTGGGTTGTCTTATTGTTGAGTGTCTTACTATACGTTGGACACAAGTTTATTTTAGACATATACTTTCCAAATGTTTTGCCCAGTCTTTGACTTGTCTTTTAATTTCCTTAGTATGATTTTTTACAGAGTAATTTAATACAGTCCACATTATAAGTTTTTTTTCTTTCATGGATTTGTTTGGGGGCTATATTTAAAGCCTCATCATGAAACATGTAGTCATGTACATCTTCTAGAGTTTTCCAGTTTCACATTTTAAATGCAGGTCAATGGAGTATTTTTTTTTTAAATATTTATTTATTTATGTTAGTTGTACACAATCAATACATTTATGTTTACATGGTGCTGAGGATCGAACCCGGGCCGCGCACGTGCAAGGCGAGCGCTCTGCCGCTGAGCCACAACCCCAGCCCCGTCAATGGAGTATTTTGACAGCTTCTGGGGTCCGGATGTGTGCCTTCTTGAAGTTTGTCCTTTTGCAGTTGGTGCTATCTAGTCTATGTTTTGAAACAGCTTTCTGGGAATTTCACTGGGAATGCACTGAATTTACACATCAGGTTTGAGATAATTTCATCTTAACTATATTGAGACCCAAACAAGGTTTATCTCTGCATTTATTTATATTTCACTTGATTTATTTCTACTGTTTCAAGATTTTCTGCAAGTATGGTTGGATTTTAAGACTTACATGCAGGTACTTCAATTTTTGGGGGTGCTATTTTAAATGTTAATGCTTTTAAAGTTCTCTTATTCCAGTTCACACATTCCACCATTCCTCTGCATGACTGCTGATATATAGGAAATGATGATATCCTGTCTATGGCCATGTATACTTTCTTGTTTGCTATCTCCATCTGTTCTGATCAAGACATAGGATGGTTGGCTGTATTTCTTTTTTTCTTTCTTTTTTAATGTACACATTAAAAAGACTTTTATACACATTTATTGTATTTGTTTATTTTTTGTGTGGTACTGAGGATCAAACCCAGTGCCTCACATGTGCTAGGTAAGCATACTACCACTGAGCCATAACCCCAGCCCCCAGCTCAATTTCTTTTTGATCCCCCAAATCATGACCTGAAATAATCAGAATGATAAATTTCAGAGCTTCACTGTGACTAGCACTAGGGGGCTCAGAGGCAGTTCTGAACAGTGAGCACTCAGCATCCTGCGCTGCCCAGCTAGTGGCACTCATAATTTTCTCTGACCACCTGCTTTTGGGGGGCTGTGTCCTCTGTGTCCTCTCCTGCAAGCTTCCTTCTCCTGGGAGATCCACCCACCTGGGGAAACACCAAGGTCTGGAGATGCCTTGGGGATCTGTCTATCTAAGATGGGTGCCGGGGTCCAGCCCCAGAGGGATCCAGGAGCTCCTGAAGGGTGACTGGCGTCAGAACAAGAAATGAGACAAACAGCAAGTTGGTTCTAGTCTTCAAGAGAGGCTTCTTTATTATTAATAATCATCCTCCAAGAACCTTTCTCTTTATATCTCTTCAGGTGTTTTCATATATTAACTTCAGCGATCAAGTGCTGGACTACATATGCAGACTCTATGTTTCCTAACCTATCATTAACTTTTAACTTTAAACACACCTGTACTTTATTTCTAATCTAAGGTCGCCATCTATAAGTCCCCTTAAATCTTATGCTTATGATAACCTAAATTTTATAAACTATAACCTAAAATCTATAATCTTTTTAAAATATTTATTTATTTGTTTTAGTTGTACACAATGCCTTTATTATATGGTGCTGAGGATTGAATCTGGGCCGTACATGTGCTAGGCGAGCACTCTACTACTGAGCCACAATCCCAGCCCCTAAAATCTATAATTTTAAAGCATCTAAAAAACCCATATACCTAAAGACTTAAGAATCTGAAAATATTTCTAACATTATTATAAAAACATATCTTATAAAACTTATTTTAATTAATGCCTACATTTCTTTTCTTTTTTTTAAAAATATTTATTTTTTAGTTTTAGGTGGACTATTTTTTTATTTTTATGTGGTGCTGAGGATTTAACCCTGTGCCTTACACATGCTAGGTGAGCACTCTACCACTGATCCACAACCCCAGCCCCAAAGATTTTTTTTGTGGTGCTGAGGATTGAACCAGGGCCTTGTGCATACGAGGCAAGCACTCCATTTATTTTCTCATAAAACTGGTTGAGCTGCTTTCTCAGAGAGTTTCTTTGTTCTTTTGTTAAAGTGCACCATCTTCTCTATTTCACAGGTTCCCCCAAGCCAATTGTTTTTGCTGCACTTTCCTCTCTCTCTGCCCCCTACAGTGGGCTGGTGGCAGGCAATGAAGCCACTCACCACTGTCAGCAAAGTTGGCACATCTCCAATGCATTATTTCTTATTTTATGCTCAAAGTCTCTGAATTTCTATCCTTTATAATTATTATAATTATTTTACTGTCCAATGTTGAATTTCAGTGAATTCTCTTAGCCACCCACGTTTGCTGAGGTATAGTCTTCCTGCTGTTAAATTTTGGGCTGAGGAATTACTGGGGAATATACCCTTCTTCTAATTTGCCATCTTCAGACTTCATTGATGTTTTAAGGAGCCACAGGAACACAACCATGAGAAACTGAGCATTAATATCACCAGCAGTATTTGAAATCCCAGCAGTATTATCATGAAAATAATCTCTCAGTTTTACTATAAAATTACTACTGCATTTTAAAAGTGAACCAATCCTAACTGGAGAA